>CM012440.1:14126899-14685313 GCA_003999625.1 Oryzias javanicus
AATAATGGATATCAATCCCAACATGGCTTTCAATTTATTTGCATGAATAAGTAATGTTTCCTTAATTCAGCTCACTGAAGGAGCCAGAGCCAGGGACTGCTGCCTTTTTTGTGCAACTATTAGCATAAGAAAGTCTGATTCTTTTAATGAACTAATAATGAATGTTAGGGGAGCAAGTTCAGAGTCTACCATGAGACCTCACACACACCCCACCCCACCACCCTCACCACAACCACACACTTATCCACACACAGCCAGGAACGCATCTAAACCACAATACCAAGCCGATGACCAATTAAAATAGCTACACTTTATACACATTATTCTTCTATTTGCTCTCTTGCTTTTCCTCTAGCAGTGCAGATGCTGGTTATTTTTGACAGGTAGCGCTTCATTATACAAAATCACACATTTAACATAAAAGGATCTTTTCCTCGACGCAATTAAAATAGCTCTAAATTTAAAAGCGCTAGCTTTAATTTCAGTTTCCCCAGACTTAAATCCCCCCCTCTGTTATAGTTTTTATTAATTACAATTATATTATTTGAGCATTTTCAAACCTGTTAATGTACTGAAGGCTCTGGAGAATTTCTTCTGCATGTGTGTGAAAACACACATGAGAAATGTGAGTGTTGTAATGTTTTTTTTCCCTGTTTTGTGCAAGCTGGCAGTACTTCCCAAATGAGAAGTTATCTCTGAAACTCAGCCCTCTTCAGCTGTTTTTTTGTAAATTTTAAATTTTAGTGCTAAGTTTAAAGCAGAAAACGTCCTTTTCTTTCTTGACCACTATAATTATACACATTTTTGCATAACTGTGCCAGAAACTGGATTACCAACAAGGTTTTATTTTGAGTAAATTAAAGATAGCTGATAATTGGACAGCTTTAGAAAGTTCAAAGTAGTTATCTTTAAAGACTTAATAAAAATGAGACTTTTCCATTTAATGAAATTAGATTTTTGCCTACATTTACTTTGTTTTGAATCCAGGCCCAACATAGCTGGTACTTCTTAACCCTCCTTCAGAAGATTATTGCAGAATAGGATGTTAAATTAATGTGGCCTGAGAGCTTTTCAGCACAGCTTAGTCTGTGGTTGAAAAATGTCATTCCTTAACCATGTGTGATCAATAAAGTGCCTCTGCTGGATTTGCATGAAAGACTTTTACATGGGAAATCAACGTAAACAGAAAGCAGATGAAAAAGCAGCTTGTCGAGCAGCAAAGAGAACAGCACATGTCCCTAACTTCTTGCGGCGTTTGATAGATGCGATGAGGGAGACGAGCTTCTCTTTTTGGCTCTTTTCTGGAGCCATGGCAGTTTGGAAACGGGTTTGAAGCGGGAACCGAAAAATAGTCTGGCTTTTAAAGCTTCTTCTCAGTCGCTTGTTATCACTGAATCCCACTAATCATGTTTGAATTTTGCATATTTTATGTTCATGATTGTTTCCTGTACACATATGTGCAACTTATGGTATGAATGATATCGAACCATATTTTTTGCCTTTTTCTGTCTTTTTTTTTAGCTTATAAAAAATTAACATGAGCAAGATATTTTAAAGATGTCTCATCTGTGGTGTTCCTGCTAAATTATGGAGGAAAGATCCGTATCTGTAGGCATAGTTTTAGGTTTCTTACATCCTTTTGTAGGCAAAATTTGGAAGCATTCGTTTGCAATGCAAATTGTTAATTCTAAGTCTCTGCCTTGTTCCCTCCTTTTCTACCTTTTATTTGACTTTCTATTTACCTTCTCTTTCCCTTTTCCTCCCTTCCTCTGTGCTGCAGTGGGTACCCCTTACTACATGTCACCTGAGAGGATACGTGAAAATGGCTACAACTTCAAATCTGACATCTGGTCGCTCGGATGCCTTCTCTACGAGGTAAGCTGTAGCAGTCTGTGCACAAACTGTCACCTCACACTCCCAGGCAGGAGTGACATGAAAACACACAGGTACAGTGACACACATAAACAAACAAACCATCCTCAATCCAGCATAGTGTGAAGTATACTTTCATGGGTTTTATTACCACAGTTGCAACTTTTCAAATATAGTAATGAAATTGAAAAGAATTGTTAATGTAATAGTAAATGTGTGTTATTTGCTTACACTGGAATTCATGTTTTGTTATTTTTTTTGACCAGGAGAAGTAGTTTCTGTTAGTTGGACTCAAATCACAATATGTAACAGAAGATGCAATTAAATTAAGAAATTATAAAATTATTCTTAAACACTAGATTCATCATTCAAGGGCTTTTTAATTGCAGAAAAAGCATACAGTTGCACTTCTTTGTTTTGGTAATCCAATTTTTTTAAGTAAGCACAAGTTTTTTTTAAATTTTTTTTAACCTTAATAATTTTACTGAAAGTTCAGCTCAAATTTTGTCATGATAGTATTTTTTCTACAACTAAATAGCATTTTAAATTGCCGGTTTTGAATCTCCATGAGTTTATTCTGCATTTGTTTTACATTCTTCTTGCAAACTCTGTAACCTCTGCTGATATTTGGGATTTTAGGAATAAAGTGATTGTTTTTCATAATGACATAATAGAGAAATCATATATAGATAATTGGCTTTGTTTTTTAAAAAAAAAAGATTTTGTTTCTCAATTGTTTTTATATGATCTGGGGAAAAACACGTTTTCTAAAATTTAAGCTATAAGCTATACAACACAGGAGAAAAAATGGGATTCCAGATGAGCCACACAATGATACAGATGGATGGCAGCAGGCCGCCTGACGTCGCTCACTCTTAAATTTTCACACATCTTGACCAACACGCAGACGAGACCGAATTCAGAAGCATTCCTCCCCTCGACCATCCCCGAGTTCCGGATCTTTTGGGCTTCCTCTCCACACATCGCTAACTGCACCTTTTCCCCCAGTGCGGGGATAGAGATGGAGAAGCTCCATAGTAGAATGCTTGCTCTGGTTGGAGGTTGTGCTTGCTCTGAGATCACAGTATTTCATGCTAATTAGTTTCCAGCAATGCTTTGCACCAGTGCATGTGTTGCTGGCTGAATGTAGGGGTCTTGTAGGTCCTAATCTGTACTTGTGCTATCTTTCGGTCTGAGGAATTTGTTTACATGGTATTTATGATATAGCACAATGGTTTGGTCACAGTACCCCTTTTTTTTTTTTTGCTTAGTTTTGACTTAAGCTTCTTAGATATACATCTAGTTTAATTCTTTCACATGTGTAATTAAAATGAGGTTGTTTTTTGGCTTATAGGTTAAAAAAAATTCAGAGGACTAAAAATTGAGACTACACTAAGTCTGGTATGCAACAGCATTTAAAAACAGTTGGGTCTCCTCAAGAATGTCAAAAAAACAAAAATGAAGACAATCGTTGAAAAACTTTTAACAATCTATATAGGTGGCTTGAAGAATATAGCAGTTGTACATTGCACAAGTCATGGAAGATTTATATGAGTGAGAGGGCTGGAGAGGAGCAAGAAAAGAAGTGGGAAAGCAAAATAACAAATAGCAGGAGAAGGGCTATGGATTGGTGGAGCAAAGAAAAAGATGGGGGTTTTCTGAGAGATGGAGAGTTGGAAGCACAAGAGCAGAGACGGAGCTCTGACCATCAGGCCAAGGTTAGCGATGCACGAAGCCTGCAGAGACAAAGATTTTACAACCTTATTGTTACTCGCTTTCACCATCCCATGCATATTCTCTTTGAAAACGAGGTGTCTGCTTTCCTCTTTTCTTGGTGAGAGGGCTCCACAGTGTATAAAGTGTCAGGAAACTTATGTCTTTCTCAGAACTCTCTTCTTCATTCCTTTTTGCTGTGCTCTGCTCCCCTCTCTAACACTCCCCTTTATATGCTTTCTTTTTCCTAACTTAACCTTCAGGCATATGGAATTCACACAGAAGATTCATGTCTGATCCCTTTGGTTCTCATTGATTTCACTCTGAAAATACAGTCAGGGATGAGGAATGTGCTGGTGTTTTGATGTGTTTTCACTTCCATGAATCTGTGTGTTTCTATCGCTGGGAGTTCTGCTCCTTATATGTGAAACGGCTCCCATTGAAGGAGCCTGCATTTTTCATTCTTATGCCCGAGGGTTGGGCTAAGGTCTGAAGGGTCTGCCTGTCAATACCTGGTCATTGTGTCTGCGTCTTTCTTTATCTCCCATTCTGTTTGATCCCTTTTTTCTCATGTCCCGTCTCATTACATCACCCCACTCTTGCCCTGCGTCCTTCACCCAATTCCACCATGTCACGGTAAACAGAAATGCTCACCCCGCTTGTGTCCCATGGAAACCAGGAACAGATATTACAGGTTTAGTCTAATGCTAGCGAGTGAGACTGCAGACACATGGGGCTCTCCCTCTTTACTCAAAGTCAAAATTACCCTACATTGATTACCCACTCGCACCAACTGAATGTGCTTTCCTGTAAAGGAAATACATTTTACACACACACATTGCTGGTCCCCTGCTTACACAGATACGTTGCGGTTAGTGCGTTTGGTAAAAAGTCAGTGGAGAATAATGTCTTTACTGGAATGTGTCTCCTTCCTGTATGGAGGCCAGCCATCCATACCTCTGACTGTGCCCATGTCTCATGCTTGCTGCCTCATTCCTTTCCCTCCCCTCCTGTTTTGCTGCTGGTTTTATGAGACCCCAAAAAGCTGGGTTCCCAGCAGCTGGTGTTTGCATGTGATGATCTGTGCCTAGGGCCTTTTTTCTCTTATATTTTTAAGAAGATTTTCTTTCCCCTGTCCACATATTGTTGTATTAAGTCCTTGATGATAGTGCTTTATTTGAATAAAAATTAACTCCCCTTGCGTAAGATCTTTCAAAACCTTTGTTTTTCACACATTAGTAACCCTTCCGCTCTCTTTGGGGTCCAGATGACTCCAACCACATATTGATGTGCGGTTTCGTCCATGAAAAATGTGGACAAAGGTGGACAGGATTTTATGTCTGCCATGGACATTAATGAAACTCAAAAATCAGTGGAAAAAAAGTTCAACGCACTGTCTTGTGGGGTCCAGATGACCTCACTTTTAATGTAAACAAGCCAAGGAGAGCAGAAGGGGTGGGGAGAAAGGGATGTACCCCAAAACTTGGTAATTCCATAAAAAAAAAGTATAAAAAGTATCCTCAGAGCTTTTTTATTGGTAACACTGAAGCAAACTCTTAAAAATCTGTAAACCCCCCTCACTACACAATTAATCCACTCATACATACAAAGAGATTTTCTCACTTTTTTCTTTTGCTTGAACTCTTAAAGTTCAAATATTCATAGAAAACCAAGTTCAGTATTATAGAATGAATACAAAGATCTGTTTACAATCAAAGATTTAGGTAAATATGGCCAGCTGAACTCATTCTGTACAGGAGACAACACACGGGAGATTGATTGACAACAGCCAATCAGGATGCAGAGCACAATATGCTGTAAAAGAAAATAAATATAATAACAATCAAATATATATAAAAGCATGCAAAATCACACTGAAAAAAATCAGTAAAAGAGTTAAACCCCAAGAAAGGAATCACGGTACCGTGAGAGACCTCCGTATGTGAGTTGCAGACTTATATCTTCAATAACACAGCTACAACAGATTTAGTAAACAGCAGTTTGAGTACAATACATGTTTGAGATGGTTGGCAAAAAGTTGTCTTTACACTCAGTCAATTTGACTGAATCAATTTCATCCCTTAAGGATAAAGATCCAACCTGACAAAACGTAAAGTTTAACGGAAAAGATTTCTCCTCAATATGTCAACTGCATCACTTCTGCATCAGAAACAAACAATCTTCATAATTATTTATAATTAATATTATTTCAACTGATATACAGGTTCAGATATACTGATATACTTTCAATCATGCTTCTAACACACAAGTGTGCATTTGAAAAATGTAAAACTAGTTCTCTAATTTGCAGAGTTGAACTGTCACCACTGAGTGCAGCTACAGGGAGATTGGCCCCTGAGATTATATCCTTTAACAAATTCTTCAAAGCTCAAGTCCACTGTAATCTAATGCTTTCAAGTCACCCATCCATTACTGACTTCTTTTCCCTTCCTTCCCATTTCTCTTTTGACTGGGTTGAAGTCGAGCAGTGATAACTCCATTGGGGGTAGGTATAGGTCTAATGACTATCCCTACATTGTGACTTATTGCCTTGATTAATATATTATCATAAAACCTCATGAAGGACCAATGAGCAAATGAAAAAGTAATCATTTTTACTCTTCAATAGTTTGGAGAGCATACTCTGTATAACTACATGTGAGGAAATATCCTTAATAGAACCATAGAAAATGTGTATTTGTTTCAAAACTTTGCATGTTAACATTTGGAAGTTGTAATAAAAAGCCATTTGGTCCCAGAATGTTGAGACTCCAGAGAGAAAGAGGGTAGAGGGGAAATGATGGGCGTTTCTTCCTGCTTCTTTTAATTGGTGTGCAGGGAGAGAACCTGGAGTAATGGTGAGACTGAGATCTGTGGTAATTAAAATAGAAAGGCTATGCCAGACATTTGAGATGCACAGAGATGTTAGCTACATGGCATGGCTTGGGAGAGGACTACCTGGCAAAGAGGAGAACCTGACAGCAAAGTAGAGTTTTAGTGTGTGAAATTTGGACTTTTCTTCTGATCAAAACATCTGTATATATCATTGACTAGACATGTAAACTTGACTAAGTGACCCCTCCCCCTTGGTGCTCCAAATAGGAAGTACCTGCTGGTCCCAAGAAAATAAAATCTCATAGACATCTATAGAAAAATAAATGACTATTATAGTTATTTTAGTTGTCAGAATACCCATTCTTTCTCTACATTTTTTGCTAATCCTATGTTTTTACATGATATTTTTCATGTAGTGCAAGTATGTCCAATCAGATTTCTCAAAAGGGTAGGTGGCCTCGCGTTGAACGTTCAAAACATTTGACGGATTCTACTGAGGCCGCTTTGAGCGGAAGGGGTGTGGCCTTCCAACATGCTCTCTACTGATTGGATAAAGTGGTTGCCAGACTGAGACCACAATGGTGACAGTATTTTCATTTTATTGATGCCTACTTCTAATAGAAGTATTAAAAGGAACAGTGGAACATCAGTCACCAGTATTATACAACAGTACATTAAGATCATTTATTATTTCAATTTATTATTTATAAACTCCTTTGCACAAATAAAAGTTGATGAAGCTAGATCAGGGTCAGACAAGCAGGTCATTCACGAGCATGTTTGAGGGTCACAAAGCCAAGCAATCAGAGATGAAGCAGGGTCAGAAAACAGAAGATCAGGTCTGTAATGAAACGCTCTGTACTGCAGGCTGTGTGGCACAAACAATACTTTGCACTGAGTGGGGTTATGTGCAGAAGTACAAATCTATGTTTTTATTTATAAATAGAACTGTTAAAAAGCAAGAAATCAAAATATCATTCTAAATTTGAAAAAATGATGATGCAGATTAGCATACAATGGATGAAAAGCTAAAACCCTAGGAATCTTCACTTTGGCTTGATTCTTTCTAGAGGTGAACGACAGAGGTGTTTTTCAATATCTGATAAAATAATTGTCCTTTTTATTATTAAATCTGTCAGGGATTTGGTGGAGGACTCAAATGCAGGAGACCAGACTTGGTGGCAGAAACATAAACGTTTACTAAAGTAACTTAAACATGACAAAACCAGGAGCACAAACCAGTGAGGTGACAGAACATAAATGAGCAGATGACCTGACAATGAGAAACTGAAAACCAGACATTTAAATACACTGAGGTTGATTAACTAAATGAAGACAGCTGTGGATGGTTAACCTGAATGTGGTGAGACTGACGGGGGAAAACAGAACATGACAAAACCAAAGCACTGAATCATGACAGTACCCCTCCCCAAAAGGGCAGATCCCAGATGCCCAACACCTGTGGGGAGGGGACCTGGAACAAAAACTCGAGTCCAGAAAACAGGGGTCCTACAGCCAGACGGACGTGAGGGGTAATGAAACCCCTCCAGCAACAGAAGAGGAGCGGTCCTGGTGACTCTCCCCAGGGACAGGAGACATGAAGGGGAGCAGTCCCAGCAACCCTCCTTCAGAGCCGGAAACAGGCCAGGGGGACGAGCGGCGACCATCCTCGGGGACAGGAACAGGTACATGAAGAGGAGCGGCCCCGGCGACCCTCCACAGGAACAGGAACGGATGGCCCCAACAGTCCCCCTTCAGGAACGGAACGGGTGGGCATGGCATGACGTGACATGAAGACGGCAACAGGAAACCCCCTCTGGCATGGTGTGGCATGGCGTGGACAAAGTTCTCCTGCTGGGTCCAAGGTGGTCAGGTCATACTGTCAGGGATGGTGGTGGAGGACCCAAATGCAGGAGACAAGGCTTGGTGGCAGAAACATAAACGTTTACTAAAGTAACTTAAACATGACAAAACCAGGAGCACAAACCAGTGAGGTGACAGAACATAAATGAGCAGATGACCTGACAATGAGAAACTGAAAACCAGACACTTAAATACACTGAGGTTGATTAACTAAATGAAGACAGCTGTGGATGGTTAACCTGAATGTGGTGAGACTGACAGGGGAAACAGAACATGACAAAACCTAAGCACTGAATCATGACAAAATCAGAAAATCTGACATTCTTCTAGCTTTTTAGTTCTAACTGTTCAGTTCATGAAAGTCAAATTTTAAGTTTCAGATGCTTTAAATGAACATTCAAAGCTAAAACAATCCAGTGTTTCACGATCAGATAATGGAATTGATATTGTCAGTTGGGATGGTTGGGACGAAAGCGAGGGAACACGGTAGAAATCATGTGGATGAGGGTCCTCACAAAAACAGGACCGAAAACCTGTGAGCGTGTAGTTTTAAGAATGTGCGCATCTTCTGCCACCAGCAGCTCACACAGACAGACAGCAGGCACGCGTGTGCATTATATGTCTCTCGAATATCAATGAACCATATACTTATACACACACACACTCTCAGTGACACACACACACTGTAACACACCAGGGCCTCTGAGGTCAGGGAGGGAGTCAATCATCTAAACAGCTGCGACAACACAATCTGAAAAAAATAGTGCAAGTGTGGATATCTTGTGTGTGTGTGTGTGGATGCATCTTTATGCTTTTGTTCGTGTGTGTGTGTGTGTGTACACTGTGAGCAGGGGGCCGGCAGCTGTCAGGGGCTAGGAGCAGCAGGCACTAATGAAGCAGATGAATAGTGCAAAAACTCCCAAATACAAACAGGACAGTTGACATTTTTCATCTGTCAAAAGCAGAAGATGCATGAAAATACGAGGGGGTCTTGTTTAACCCTTTGCCTCCTGGTGTCTGTAGCTGCCTGGTTTCTTCTTTTTTGCTGTTTCTGTCTCACTCCTTTTTTCCCCCTCCTGCTTATTAAATTGTGGGCGTTTGGTCGCAGAAAGGAGCGTTTCCACTTGGTTTTCTCCAAGATGCTTTAATAGTCTTTGATATCAAGAAGAAAAATCTGTATTTCACGTCCATCCATCCATGAGAGGTGATTAGATTCCAAAGGTGTAGAAAAATAGTACAGATATTCATCTGAAGCTTCCATTTTTTTTTCTCAGCAAGTTACACTGTCATACATTGCAAAAAAATGGCTAAATTAGTGAGTGATTTATTTGGAAGAGTCATATTTAATCTCAATCCATTTCAAATAGGACACCAAACTCACATCTGGCTGCAATAAATGAAGGCCGGTCAAACAAACCTGAAATGTCTCATTGTTTTATATTTAAAAAATCTTTCTATTCCAAAAGGTTAATTTCTACACACCTGTTAGTTATTCCAACCTGAAAAAAAGCAGTCTGTGTGCATTCGTCTCAATATAAAACTGTTTTCCAGCTTTACTTCAAAGATTACCCCATGCTATGTTTTCCAAATACTCTAGAATTGAATTTGAAATCTAAAACCAAAGATATGAAGCTTTGTTTCCGAGATAAGTGTATCACTGCTGACACACACAAGAACACAGCATTTCCAAACACCTCTCATCACTGTCAGCCACCCGCTGTGCCAGCCTCAGCAACAATGCTTGGAAGAGATGGGAGAAAGATAGATGGAGATATTATCTCCTAATGCTGCTCTGTAGTGTTGTGGGGCGTGCGATAAAGTGTCAGTTTGATGGAGAATATCAAAAAGTGCATGATGGTAAATGATGTCCAGAAGAGGATTGACCCAGTGCGATTCGACTGCCTTTATATTAACAAAAAATGAAAAATTGTGACACAACAAGCTTGATAAAATATCCCTTCTTAGGATGTCTCCACACATTAACCCTTGTGCTAGTCTAGCCATGTTTACATTAAAAGTGGGGTCATCTGGACACCATAAGACAGTGCGCTGAGCTTTTTTTTTTTTCAAGGATTTTTTATCTTTACTGGTGTGTGTGGCAGACATGAAATCCTGTCCACCTTTGTCGTGGGATCACACATCAGTATATGGGTCGGGTCATCTGGACACCGTAAGAGAGCATGAGGATTAAAAAGACGCAATTTAATCTGACTTTTTGTGTTTTCTTTCCTTTGTGTTTCTTTTTTAATGATTTACTAGTAATATTATTGCATCCAGGTACTTAAAGGTTAATTTAATGGAAGTTGCCCTTATTGTTATTCTGTGTTGTAAAAACCCAACCCATCACAGCTATCTTCCTTTTGTAAAGTTCTGTAAAACCTGTTTATATGCAAATAATATTATTAATTCTTCGCCATAAAAACAAAAGAAAGTAGTAGCATTGTACATGCTTTCTATGAATATTTGAACTTCAAGAGTTTAATCAAATGAGAAAAGTGTGAAAATCCCAATTTCTGTATGAGAAAAGTGTATTAATAAATAGGGTTGCGGATTGTTGCTTAGGTGGCAATTCACAAATCAAGCTCAACAATTCACGAATCGAACCGTGATTCTTACGTTTTACTATGTTTTTGCTATGTGTTAGACTTTTTACTGGATGTATAAAAATTGAATTTATTTGCATTAAATCACCATTTATGCCTTTATTTAGAGCAGGAGATCAGAATCAACAAAACTGATCAAAAAGACAAATATGTAAATAGAAAAAAAAAATGGTGTTTGTCAGTTTAAACAAAGTTTATTTTATACTTTCAGTTTAGCAGTAAATATAAACATCATAAAAATTTATTTTTGATCATTTATCTACAAAACCTGAAAGTGTTCTCCGCAGTTTTTCCATCCTCAGAGTTCTTCAACATTTTACGTTCTAAGCATTACATATTGGTGCAGAGCTCGATGAAAAAAGTTGTTTTTTCCACAGCAGAATCAGCTGATTCACGCTGATTACATCAGCCCTCCAGAATCCGCTGGAGTTACGTTAATCGCATCAACCGTTGAAGAGAAATCATAACCAAAAGAATGTAAACACTGGAGCTAAAGCTCTGGTGTTCATTTCACTTTAGTAACTGGCAAAAAACTTTAACAAATTTCACAGTATTTTAAACCTTGTAGATACAGCTTTAAAAAAGTCAGACAATATTTGTGCAAAACATCTTCCAGCTGGATATCACCTTCAGAACTCCCCATTCCATATTTCCCAGTGTTTTTATCAAAAGCTCAGAAAATGGCGTGATGATCAGTCCATTTTTAAAACTTATCACAAAATGTGGAACTTAAAAACTCCTCAGGGGTAGAAACTGTGAAGAAAACACAACCAGTTTTGAGCAATGAAAGCTTTTTTCACTTCCAGAATACTAATGTGATGTGATTTTATTTGACATGTTGATGATTGGATTCATAAATCAATATGACTTGATTAAATATCAATTCAAACTTCCACCATAACCATATTTATGTTATAAAGACAGTTTTCTCATAACAAATGGTCTATGTTGGACTTTTATAAATAAACATATTTTTAAATTAAAAAAACCAACTATAAAAACTAAGTGACTGAAATGGTCTAAAGGGGGAAGAAATACATTGATTTAATCAGTGATTTCATTTTCTAAGTTAAATATTGTTCAGTTGATCTTCTAAACCCTCTATTCATATTTGCATTAAATGCCATTTATGACGTCCCATTAAAATAAAATGTTTGACTATTTTTGTCCTTTTAAACTGCCTCACGATAAAGAGCAGAAGCTTCACAAAGCAAAAATATCTTTAAACTCATTAATCTGTGAATTTCTTAGTGAATTATCTTCATACTGAACAACTTTAGGAAAAGGATGATGGGTAGTTATTTGGTTATTTTAGAAAAGCTGGAGTGTATCTGTGCAGTTTGTCACATCATAGAGGAGGGAATCTATCTATCTATCGTCTTGACCTCAGGAAACAAGTCTTTCCTAATGTTCCATTTTTCAAATGACAGAAGAGGATTTTTTGACTCTTTCCGTTCAGTTGGATTTCTGGAAAACAGTTTTGTTGATACTCACCTTACTAAGAATTCTCTCCTCCAGGATCCTTTAACCCTTTCTTCTTCAGTAGCACTATTCTTTCCTCAACCACATACTCTCTCTACATTTTATTGAAGTTTTTCCTGTCAGTTGGAAAATTGTCAGTGAGCGGAAGCCACAAGCTTCAAAAATGTTTGGAATGGATATTTAATCATACTTTTTTCCACTTGAAAACACAAGGTAGGGATTTGGCTTAAACGCAGAACTTAAAATACACAGATTTATTTATTTATTTTGTCTTTATTTACCCTTCAAAGACAAGAATCAGTTGAAGACCTTAAGAGCAGTGAACTGTGCAGACGCTGCTGTTAACAGACCACTGCTGTGTCCTCTGTGTACCACCTGTTGAGAGTTAGATTGAAAGTTTTTTTTTTTTCCTCCTCTTCGTCTCACACCCACTTCTCTTTTTCTTGTTTCTTCTCATGTTTGTGCTTCAGATGGCTGCCTTACAGAGTCCCTTCTACGGGGATAAGATGAACTTGTACTCCCTTTGCACAAAGATTCAACAGTGCGACTACCCCCCTCTTCCCTCAGATCATTACTCACAAGAGGTAAGTATTAACAACAACGCTATAGTTCACCTAATATTTCAATTCCTTCAAACGTAGACCTGTTTATGAATTCAGCAGAAGCCTTAATAGTTCTGACTCCTGTAGTTTGAAAACATTTGACATTCCCTTAAGTGAAGTTCTATTTTAAGCTTAGGCATTCGGCTTTGTCTTTTTCAACCCACTTCCCTGATTATTATTTGTCTTAAGCTGAATCTTTATGCACTCAGCCTGTCTGTTCTAAGCTACAGGAACAATGTATGATGCTACAATATATAGATTTTTTCTGTTTTGCATTTGAAGTTTTCCAAATGTGTAATCTGAAGCATGTGGTCATGCTTTAGAGTGGCCTAACACAAAATGACTGGTGTCATGTTTCCACAAATCAGCGCTAAATCACGCGATTGTATGAGGACTTTTCCAGTCACAGTAATACAGTGAGACTGCGGTAAAGTAGAGCCCTGTTGCTGATTACTAATGACGTGTCTTTCAGTCTGTTCAAATTTCTGTTTTCATGTCCCTTTTTGCATGACATGCCACTTTTTGTTTGCCCGTTTCTCCTAAATGAACGTCGTCTTGGATGCAAAAGCTCTGATAATGACTAAATACATGAACAGATGTTCTGCAGAAGGCCTTGTTAGGACTTTTACCAAGTTACATATTCATCAAGCTGTTGCTTTTTCCTTAATCTTTGTCATTATGCTTTATTACCTAATTTCTTAAATACATATTTCTGAATAAATTGGATTTTAACACCTAAATGTCTTTAAGCTTTTGCTAGCACCACAAGTAGAAAAGAATCCCATTTGAAGAAGTTTCACCTTCTCTCCCTGACATACAATGATAAAGGGACTGATTTAGACACTTCTAGGAGGAAATCTTTCAAGACACGATCCCTCATTCTATTAATTTAAAGAAGTAATTGTAAAGTTTAAAGGAATTGTGTTAAAAAGCCAATTTTAGCACATTTGTTTTGCCTAAGAAGCATTTTATGCTTTTTTTTAATTCCAAAAAAATAGATATTTGCTGTATTGTGCTTTAAAATAAGCTCTGTCAACATTAGTCTTTAAATATTTAACAAGCTGAATTTTTTTTCTGTTTAAATTGCATCAATTTGATCAGTGAAACCTTTTTTTCGTCGTTGATGTCTTTTAAATAAGTGAAAATATGTTCAATACGTATTTTTGTCCATTCAGTGCCCAGTCCACAAAGAATTTTGGTTAAAATATCTAATGAATGCACCTCAGCAGTGCTGGAGCAGCAGGCTGCAGGTGAATGTTGGTAAACAAGCTCAGCATTTACATAAACCCGCCACAATTATTGACAAATCTCATAGAATGAGTAAATTCTTTGACGTTGTGAATGAGAAGCCATAGTTGCTGCTAAAAGAGTTGCATATTTTCACTGAGCAATCAAAAAGTTTACTGTGAGGATTTTGAAAGAGCTACTTTTGCATGAGATCTAATCCCAATGAAAGTCTTGCAAAAAGGAACAAAATAAAAACGTCCATTTCATTACTCTGCTGTTTAGTTCATTAGGCTGATAAAAGCAAACTTTGGAGGCATTTCAAGCACTTGCAACAAAAACCGTACTAGTGTGTATTTGTAAGAAGAGCTCTGGTTCTACACACACCATGCTGAGTTTAAGCGTTACCCGACATGTCACCCCCATCGAGGAGAAAGGAAGACAAAGCGAAGAAGAGCAGGAATGATAGAGCGAGAGACAGGGCAATGGAGAGATGGAGATGAGGGGGGTGCCTGCAGCGCCTGTCTGGATGTAAACAATGCTCCTGAAGGATCGGCAGCAAACTGTCAGCTGCTCATCTTTGTTGTGTCATTTAACAATCTCAGTTTATGCCCCCCCCCACCCTCAATCTTATTTTGCTGTCTTCCACCCCCCTCCTCCACCTGACACCCCCCCCTCAACTCCACTTGCCATGCAAAGACGTGCATGAATATTTTACATATCTGCATCGCCTAACTCTCCCCCCCCACCTCCATTCTGTGCCACTAATTCTCAGACCGTCTGAATTTGCATCTTTTTCCCAGTTTCCGCCACACACACACACACACACACACACTCTCGCAGAGATGCACAGTGGCTGATGAGACGCCGGTGCCACGCAACAGCGGACAGGAAGTTGGCAGACAGTTACCATAGCGACTTTGTGGAGATGTTTTTTTTGCGTGTGTGTGTGTGTCTGCATCTTTTATTATCCTTTTTCTAATGATGGCAGTGGCAGTTAAGCCTGTCTATCGGTTCATGTCAGCTGATTCACTCGGCTTCAAATGTGAGTGGCGTCTCTGGATGGCAGTAGAGGGGCAGCAAAGGAAGCGCTGGGTTTGGCTTGGATGCAGATTCAACAGACCAGGATAAAGATTCTGCTTACCTGTTGCTTTGTTTACATCATAAATCAAGCTCACCTGAAATCAGCTACTCTTCAAAGACAATTTTAGAAGAGTTTCCAGTAGTATTTTAATTATGATGATTCCATTTTTAGCCACAATCAAAAAACTTTTTCATTAGAATTTTGCCTCTGAGTTGTGCGGGACTGTTGGCATGGTGTAAGCCCGCCCTCTTCCCATCATCCATCAGTTTACATTCTCTCCTTCTAGATTCCAGCCCCCACTCATCATTGTCAGTGCAACAAAAATTATGAGCAATATCGTAGCTATTCAGCCATACAGACGAGGAAAACGAAGAAATGCGTGGACCCATCGTCTACAAGTCATCTCTGTGACGCAGAGCGGAGAGCTTGTGGTCCACCCAGCATATTTTCTACGTCATAGCTACATGGTTTTTCCAACAACGTTTTTTTCGTCCGCTCCTGATTCAAAACGATTTTAATAAAAAGTAATCAGAAATATCTTAAAAGACCCACGCCTATGAAAATCACGTTTCAGGTGTTTTTAAAAAGTTCTTGTAGCATTTTTCTCGTGATGGAGGACAAAAATAAAATGATTTAAGATCAAAAGTAATTTTCTGAGTATTACTGTATTTTAATTGTGTTGAATCAGAAGCAAATAAAAACCAGTGGTTTGAAAAAAAACTCAGGTTTATGACGCAACAACTGTGATGGGCGGGCCAAAGTCTTCTTTCTCCACTACAATTCTGAAGCATCCACTTTCAGAAAAATAGATCCATTAACGTCTTCATTTTCCTCATCTGAGCTGCCATCTGACTCAAAAACTATAGTCACGATAATGCTTTCCCTTTTTTTTGCAATGCCATAAGCTAGCAGGATAGTATAAACAAAGGGTTGATGTGAAATTAGCAAAAGGCCAATTTCCATGCAAACACTCTCAACTCCGAGGCAAATTTCTAATGAGCTCCTGCTCTTCTGCATAAAATGTCGTTTTTAAAACAGCGCGCAGGCTTTTTGATTTTGGTAAAAAAAAAACAAAAACTACATAATCATAACTAAAAGACCACTGGGAATGATTTTACAATCGAAAAAAATATAGTTGGACTGGAACTTTAATCAAAAAAATGTCACAAGAACATGTTAAAACACAAAAACATAATTGTCATCAAAGTGGGTCTTTTAAAATCCTTTTAAGTGTTTTTGCAGTTAGTCATGAAGTGTATATTTGTCTCTGCACCTCTGTAACCCTCCCTCCTCCATCTCTCCCTCCAGCTCAGGGACTTGGTAGACACGTGCATCAACCCAGATCCAGAGAAGAGGCCGGACATCACTTACGTGTACGACATTGCCAAAAAAATGCGGAACATGACGCAGGGCAGATAAGCCCCGAGTTACACACACTATGCCTCGCAGAACTCCTTCCTTCTCTTTCCCTTCTTGCTTTTCATGCTGGACTTGTAACACATCTGTCAGCTTTTGTATAAGGGTTTACACTTTGGCTCTTTGTGACGGTTGGTACATGTATTAGAAGTTTATCGTCAAGACTGTAAAAAAAAAAAAAAAAAAAAAGAGTGACACTAGTGCTGCACATCAAAATTCAGCTGTTCAGGTATTTGTCGGGATTACAGAAATATTAGTTCTTTTTCTTTCATTTCCTGCAAACGTACACAGTCTCGGCTGATGCAGCCTGGTGTCCACCTCACCCACAGCGATGTGTTCATGTTCGTTTACCTATTCGGCGATTTGGAACACCTTTTAACATTTAGTTTGTAAAATAGCTTTTCACTTAATCAACACTATAGTTGTATAAATGAAGCAATCTTCCTGCTTCTACTTGTTGCTAAAACATAGGAACTAGTTATTTAAAAAGCACTGAAAACACGCGTGTATCCACAAAAGTACCAAATTTACTCAGTTGCGTCCAAGGAAATCCACTTCCGAAGACTTTGTTTCTTTACCATGGAAAGAAAGCTTTTTCTAATGCTGATTGAATTTGATTTTGCAAACCTAAACTGCAGCGAAATGTGTGTAATTAGGATTTAATAAGGAAAATAAAAAGGTGAAATGTGGCCCGCTAGTTGCTGAGGAAGGGGGTTACACTCCATCAGAACTAATCTGATAGAAGTGGCGGGTCATCAGGTTGAGCACTTAGTAACTCGAGCCCAACTTTCAGTGAGGATGTCGTTTATTGTACGTCCATTATTGAGACAGTTAGAGATTACTGTCTGCACTCCTGTGTGTGGTTTAAAAGCATTTACTGACAGATGGATCTCATCCTGTCTGTGCCAACAGCTCAGCTTTTTCTGATGCTTTGAAAGTCCAGAATTTAGAATTTTTTTTTTTTTTACAATTGAAAGGTAAATGAACAGTTTAATGTATATTTTTGTGTTTCTGTCAGTATCAACGTTCAAACAGCCTCCTTTTTTTTTTCTTTAAGAAAATGCTTAACTGTAAATGCTTGTTTTGTCCTTTAAACCGTCCATTATTCAGCAGCTTTTAAAATAAAAATTATTTCAATTATAAAATACGACCAATAGTCGGTAGAAGTTTTACTAATAATGTGGCCTTGTTTACTACATTTGTGAAACAGCAAAACAACAAACATTAACAAAAGGAAAAAAGCTGCAACTGGAGTAGCAGTATTTAAGACAAAAAGAAGTGTTCCACTTTTCACTCTGGTTTTGGAGGGTGATCGGGTCTAATGAATGTATTAGAGAAGAAAGGGTCTTTGGAGGACAGGGAGCAGACATGCTTTAGGGAGAACATGTACGTCTGACAGCCCGTAGACTGAGACTCTGCAGCGAAGAGGCAGTTTGATATGTTTAGTGTTTACCTTTCTTCTCTCACCAACATGTTTCCTCCTCAGCTTAAGCTTCGCAAACTGCTGTAACAACGCACAAAGTTTATGGGAGAACGTAGAAACAAATTAAGGAGACTAGTTTTATCAATCTGGTAGTGGTGTTAGGGTCACCATAATAGTCAAAAATAATTCAGTATATGAGAACAAAATTATACAATAAATAGATCTAATTCGAATAATATGATTATATTATTTTATGATTTATTTTTTTATATATATTTATAGAGGACCTATATCATGGTAGACTTAAGCCAAACGCATTAGAACTATTATAAACGAAAGCCTTATGGTATAAATTATTGCATTGATGAATTTAGTCAACATGTAATCTGAACTTTATTTTTGAAAAAACATGGCCTTTTCTTAATAAATTATGAGTTTTTACTCATAATTTTGCAAGTTTATTCTAGTAGATTTCCCCTCATACTTTTAGATCTTTATTAACGTATAATAATTTTGTTTATTTTTATGGTGACCCTAATACTCTGTCGTATTACATTAAAAAACTATCATGCTTTAAACTGTATCTGGTGATGATGGATCTTTTCTTTGTGTTTTGCCATTTGTGCCTGGACTTATACCATAAAAGGCCTATCCAAAGACCCCCTCTAAAACCAAAATTATATGCAAAATAATCTTCTTTTAATTGTGTTTAAATATGTCTAATAGAAAATAAGCAACCATAAAAAAAGGGGAAAATAATCATTTTTTGGGAAAATGTGTTGTAGGAAAAGAAGAAACAGAAACATCTATAGATGGTTTGGTGAACCTTTTGTTTGTAAGAAAAGAGGATTGATGGTGAATCCAGAGAAAGGGTTTACACCGGGGTGCCATTAATGACCACCGCCGACGACTATAAGGCATGCTGGATACAACGCCGCGTTCACACCGCACTCGGAAGAGCCGCAGAGTGGTGGGTGGGCGGAGTCCACGCGATACCCGCTTCACCTCCACTTCACACCAGACACAGCGCTTCTGCTTTTTGTTTTTTTTTGCCATCATGAGTAAGGAAATGACCTTAAAAGTATTACACCATGTTTGTTACTAAGACGTTGCTACAGCTTCCCAACACTTGTCCTTATAGAACATGCTGGGGGTTGTATGAATCCCTGTACTTCTTCACTTCTACAATTAATTTGATATTATCTATATTTAACTGTATCCAAATGCTCTCTGCCTTTTCCTTATTCCCATCACGTTGATCTTCGGTGTACGTGTTGGGTTGTTTTTTTTTTTTGTGTGTGTGTTGTGCGTTTTATTTTAATCTCTACAGTCTGTACAATGGCTGTGTTTTTTTGTGAAACATTGGTTGTATATTGAAAATTGATCGGATTTTCTCGTGTGTCCTGGTGTAACTTCCTGCTAGAATTGACACGGATCACTTGCAGCATCTGCACAGAATAGACCAGATGCCGAAACGATCACTGCACGGCACTTGGCGTCTGGTGTGAACGACACGATAGATCAACAAGAGCGCTGAGTGGAAGCGGCCTCCGTTCCGTGGCGCTTCCGCCTGCGGTGTGAACCCGGCATAACAAGTATGATAAGCATACGAAAACAGTTTAAGTACTTTTTTTTGTCTAGTAGTCTTTTAACAGAGAAAATCCTGGCAAATTTTTATAGAACCTCCAAGACGCTCTATATATTAAGTTTTTTCTTTCTAATATGTATAATAAACTCAATTATACCCGAAAGGTGCAAGAAAATAAAGTGTTTAATAGTTGTCTGCGGATTTACAGCGTATAAAGTGCTTTGATATTTTTATTTGCTCTTTTTTTTCCTTTTGCCTTTATTTCTTTTTTCTTTTTTATGTCACTGAAATAGTTTATTTTATTTCAGTGTTTCTTTTGCTTTCTGTGATTTAGGTCATGGTTCTGATGATGGTCTCTCAGTGCTCTCATGTTTAAGAGCATCCGAAAACACAAACATTTCAGTGTCATGTTGAACATGTCTGGGAACTGTTGCTTTAAAGCACTTTTTAGATTTTAGAAATAATGTTGTAAACAGTTTGGTGATTTGGTACAGGAGTGAAAATATAGTAAAGTAGATAAAAAACACATTATTTGTATTTTGGCACATTTTGGGGGAAATAAAAGCACCTATTTGACTTATAAAATGTAAAAATGCATTTACAGAACCAAAGAACTATATTTAGTTAGAAAATAAAATCTAGACAGAACGTTTGTTTACATGAAAAAGTGGAGATTTTTATTATTTGAATCTTTACAAATGGGATGTTTTAATACTCACAGAGCTGTGTCACTTTAAGTATTGGGTCACTTTTTTCTTGATGATTTTGTGGGTCTGTATGTTATATGTGACATTATCTGTACCAGCATTTGCTGTTTTACTTCTCTGCATGCCCTTGGAGATTGGCGTTAAAAAGTAAAAATATTAGCAGTTAATATTTATTGTCTTCGTGTCTTTAGTTTTTTTTTTTTCTGTTTTTTTTCAAACAGAAATATTACACTCCCTGTATTCAAACTAAATCTAATAAAGCTTTAAAGTTCTTTGAGGTTGGAGTATTTGAAGCTTTTATGCACAAGCATTTGCTGCCGTATATAAGACACAATGAAAACTGTTTTTAAAGCATAGAAAAAACAATATTAATCCAGTTTAAATAGGTGTTATCAACACTAGAGGTGTATACTGGCAAGAACAAGATGCATATCCCCATACGTGTCTCATAATCCGATATATATTCCAAAACTCTATCAAAACATTTTTTCACTTTTTCTTTTTTTTTTTGAGTATAACTTAGAAAACAGCTCTACCTGAATATTTATGTATTTCATTGTAACAAAATGGTCAAATTCTTTTTTTAAATTTTATTTTATTTAATGACCACAACATTAAGCAAGGCAACTGTATACTGATACTGGCAGCAAAATGGCACAGAGTTTTGGTTTGGTACCCAGGCAAAGTAAAAAACTAAGTAGTACATGTCTCATAACAACAAAAACAGCGAGGCTGACTGAACATTCAACACAAGCTCTTTCCCATGAGATCTTGCTTTAGTCGCAATGTAGAGCTGCTTTAAGAGGTTCCGTGTGCTGCCAACTAGCAGACGGGGGCTTAGTTGAAAAACAAAAGTAAGACAAAGAATTAAATACCGATGCCAGTATTGTGAAACTAAATATAAAGATATATCAACTCATTTTTTTTTTTTTTATAAAAGTCATAATTTCTATAAGTAATATTCTGAGGACAAAAACTATAACTGCAAATGCAGTTTTAAATGACCTTTTAAGGATTCATTTTGCCTTCTTACATCAAAACCTAAAGCATTTTCAATCCAGATTTAACTCATTTGAAAGTATTCTTTTGCACAAGAGAGATGAGTTTTGAATGTTAAGTTTGTTACAGTGCAGCTGTGCAATTCAAAAGTATGTTTAAAAATAAATGAGAACTTGATTCAAATTTTGGATTGGATGCTTGCAGCCACAGGGCAATACAAGAGTTCAAACCCTTTTTTTTTTTTCTTTCTCATATCGATCTTGCGGATTTAATTTGACCCATATAGAAAAAAAGTTAGGAACTTCAAAATGCAAGAAATTTTGTCCATAAGTGAAAAGTTTCAGCCAAACTTTAAGTACAATCTCAGATGTACAGAAGCACCAACTTCTTCTCGAAGTCGAGGTAAGTGAAGCTAAAATGAAGCAACTTAGAAGAAAAAAAATTAGCTGCATTGTAGTTTTTTGCATTGAATTATAGACATGCGGAAATCCAGATGTCTGTCTGCTGAGACCTTGATGGATTAGAAATGCTGCGTTGCTCGTAATACCACTCTCATTAGGACGTTAACATTTCCTCTTTTTTCTCTAAGAGTTCATAATTTCATATAAAATATAAAAAAGAGGAGGATCTTTGTAATTTTGGCTAGCTGAATAGCTGAATGTGTCCCTGTACACAAGACATGCCATGGAAAAGACTGATTGACTAGATCAACAGCCAATCAGGGCACAGAACGCAGTGTGCTGTTAAAAAAAAAAAAAAAGAATACAAAAAAAAAATCAATTGTAAAAACAACTTGTCTTCAATAAAAGCATGCAAAGTTGTTCCGAAAATAATCAGGCTAAGACCACCAAAGCTAAACCGCATTATAGCGAGGGAACACTGTATAACCATTACATTTCCCCTAAAAACAAAAGTATGTCGCAATATTGTTCAGAGACACAAAAAACATTATTGGTTAACTTGCACAAAGCTGGTTTCAGTTTTGCAAAGGAAAGCACAAACTCCAATGATAATCTAAAGAAATCTTTCCAAAAATCAAAAATGTAAGACAGGCAGAGTTTTGATCCTTCTTCTCGTTTTTAACGTCCTTATTGCTTTTTCAGGTGATCGACATTGGTATAAACTGCAAAAAAAAAAAGCCCACAAAACATAAAAACAAATTAGTGCACTTATGACACATTAAAAAAACGTAGTGTTCTTGAAATTCACTCACTTGCTGTTGACTTGCACTTCATCTTTTCAACTTCATCACCATGATGTTGAATCAGAAAACTAAAAGATTTTTGGAGGAGTGGTCAAAAATGTACTATTGTGAAAGTTGATTTATTACTTATTGTAAAGTAAAAAATTTGCAGCAGTTCATCCTTAGTGAAAATGTGTTTTATTCATTTATTTGCTTTTAGAAGTTAAAAAGTATATACAGATTTTAAGTGTTGTTGTCGTTTACTTGAGGAACTTAACCTACTTTACTAAGCAGATCGCCGCAATCAAGAAGACGAAGAAGATCACAGCTTTGATGTCGCCTGGGGAAAAAAAAGGGTTTAAATTTAACACAATAAAGAGAGAAAAGTTAGCGTGTGGGTGGATTTGCGTTATCATCCAAATCCGACTATTGTGCAGAATAATTAGACCTTAGATAACAGAAGAATTCAAACACTAAAATAAATAAATGTTAATAAATCTGTCTTTGACAGAAAAAGATTGTTCTTATTTTGGATTTATTGAATTGAAAATAAGTTGAAACTCAATCGTTGTGACATTGTGGAATCCTGCTCAGAAATTTTGAAAGGTTTTAATTGCAGCAAAAGAAGTCATATTTTTTATCTTCTTTTAAGACAAACTACACAATATTCTGTCACCAAAATATGCACATTTATTGCACATATAGAAAATCATAGTACATTTTTTAGCAAAAAAAGAATAAAAATGATTGTATTTAGCCGGTGCTCCCACTGAGGTCTGGGAGCATCATGATTCTTCAGTTGAAAGATAAAAATGATCACCCGCCTGATTCATCATCTCCAAGATAAAATGCAGGGTCACCTTTAAAACAAAAGACAAAAAAAATGTTTAAGTTGTAGTTGTATGAAAGCAAGGAGTGAATTATATCATATTAGACAACGCTGGTGCTCGTTACTGTAGAAAAATGTATATTGGTCCCCATCCCAAAATAAAATAACTATCAGTTTTCTTGTTGGATTTCTAATAGCAGACGGCTCTGTTCTGCTCCGCCCACCACGCCAGATCTTTCATTCTGTGCTGCAGCCGCCAGACTGACGTTCATCTTCCGCCTCATTTATTAAAA
The DNA here is from genome assembly GCA_003999625.1 of Oryzias javanicus. Classification (NCBI taxonomy): domain Eukaryota; kingdom Metazoa; phylum Chordata; class Actinopteri; order Beloniformes; family Adrianichthyidae; genus Oryzias; species Oryzias javanicus. The sequence continues at coordinate 14,150,616 of CM012440.1, forward strand.
TAAAAGATAACTTTTGTCCAAAAACTACACACAAAAGCTGAATTATCTCTTTAATTTTAAAAAATCTCAATCACAGAAAAAAAAACAAAAAACGTTTAAGTTAATTTTAGATGAAGTTTTATTATGCTCATTCAGAAAAGGTTTAAATTATCACTATTCCATAATGGACAAGAGGAATGGGTTTTTTATTTATTCAAGACGTTTAGAGAAAGTCAATGCAACTCCTAATTTTTTTACATTTATTTCACTGAGAAGAATGCTGGAGCCGCTTAAAAAAATTATTACAGACTATTTGGTTTACTTTTGGGATAATCGTTAAAATATGTGGGTTGCACCAAAATGAATATTTTTAAGATTCATATTTTGAAGAAGTGTTGAGATGACAAGGAGCATCACTTGCTGTATCAAAGCCAAACATAACTTTCTGTGGTGCAGTGCAGAACAGGAAGCCACACAGACTCAGACTTACTTCCTGTGAATTTAATCATAAAATATTAGAAGTATCACAATGCGATAGCCTACATATAGCTAACCTTAGCTAACCTAGAGATGCTGTTTCACTTCTAAAACTTTCATTTCATTACAGGCATTTAAAACTCATTTGCAGATTTGTTTAGAAGAAAAATGTTAATTTAAATGTACTTTAAATTTTAATGTAACTTGTACCTGTGGTTGGTGAATCAGGTCCATGCACGTGTGGACAATGTCACAGCTCATCAGAGTCACACACACAATGCAAAGAACATGATTCTGAAGCAGCTAACAACATGCAAATATACGTGCATTTGAACATCCATTTATTCTTTAACTGAAACACAAACTGTGGTTTTTACTAAACTGTGTAGCTAAATGGTACAGAGATAACTTTAGTTCTCATTAGTGATTTTACCTGAGTTATTTTTTTATTTAGGTTGATGACTCAGAGCAGGGGTCTGCAACCTTCAACACTTAAAGAGCAAGTCGGGTCAACTTCTTGCCAACCAAAACCCGGTAGGAGCCACAAAGTCTTCAATCACCCTTTAGAAAGATAAGATACTGATTCCAGTGGTGGGGGAGTTGTCACATATATTTAGTCAAATATTAAATCTAGATTAATTATTCCTAAAGTGAAACCTGTATTGTTTGAAGGAATTTTCATTGCAGTTATCTTGCATACAAATAAGAAAATCATAAACATATATCGTCCTCCATCTTCTCCAAAACTGGATTCAGTCAGAAATATTCTATCTACCATTTCATCTTTAGGAGACTCTAAGGAACTTATTGTGTTTGGTGATTTTAATTTAGATTGGTCTAACCCCTCAGATTCATCTGAGTGTAATTTATTTAGTGAATTCAATTTGACCCCAATCATTAAGGAACCTACCAGAGTTACTTCTAGCTGTCAATCTCTTGTGGTTGGGTTCTAGTTTCTCATCCAAATAGAACAGCCTCCTCTGAAGTTCTTTCTGACAGCCTTAGCAATCATTCCATCATTTACTGTAAATGGAAAATATCAGCACCTCATAAACCTCCAAAGTTGATAAGGATCCGTAATGCTCAATCTTTTAACTCTGATCTTTTCATCCATGATCTGCAAGAGAAAAGACTAAATTGGAAAAGACTTAACCTTATACCTGATATTGAAACTGCTTGGAACTTTTTTTACTCTGAGCTGACTCAAGTTATTGGACCTTTATTAAGGTTAAAGGACATCAGCTACCTTGGGTGAACGGTGACCTTATTAACCTTTTTAAACAGAGGGATAGAGCTTAAACATAAGCAGTCTAAACTGCCAGGTGATTGGGAGGAATACAAGCGTTTACACAATATATGTTAATATTATGTGCACAGGCACTATCTTCTTGGATCTCTCCAAAGCATTTGACCTGGTTGATCATTACCTTCTTCTGGACAAATTGTTTGCAATCGGTCTCTCTCATTCTTCTCTTCTCTGGTTTAATTCTTACCCTCATCATTGCCGTCAGTTTGTCTCTATTATTGGATCTCAGACTGATTTCACTGGAATCTATAAAGGTGTTCACCAAGGTTCTTCACTGGGGCCACTTCTGTTTTCAATTTTCATCAATGACCTTCCAAAAATCCTGTTCAAGCTGTAATAGCCATCTTTATGCTGATAATACAATAATTTACTGCTCCAAACCCAAACATCACTGACATTAATAAATGCTCACACCATGACTTTGACTCAGTCCAACATTGGTTGACTTCAAATAAGCTTATTTTGAATAAAAGAAAATCCTATTGCATGCTTTTTCAGACTAATACAATAAACCCATGTGGGTTAAATCTTAATCTGTTTTTTTTTGACTCCTCTCCTTTAGAGGAAACAAAATCTTTTAAATATCTTGGTGTTTGGTTTGAACCTAATTTATCTTTCCAAACTCATATTCAGTCAATCACAGTAAGTGAAAGTACTGCCTTAAATCACTATCAACCAGCTCACTGCTTTAACTTTCATATAAGAAAAAGAATAATATCACGATTGTTACTCCGTATTTTGGATTTTGCCGATATTATTTACCTCAATGCTTCTTCAGCCCGCTAAACTCCCTTAATGTCATCCACAACTCTATGTGTCGCTATGCTCTGCGCTGTCCCTATACTACTCATCACTGCGTACTGTTTGAACAACTGGGTTGGCTTTCATTACCAGCTAGAAGACAATTTCACTGGCTTCAATTTATTTTCAAATGCATTTATCTTGATCTTCCTTTTTTATTTGAAACAGTACCTTGTTCCTTTAAGTTCCCAACATAATTTACGCCATAATAATCAGGTATTCTTCTTTGTTCCAAGACATAAAAAACTATCAGGGAAAAATGCTTTTTGTATCACAGCTCCCAATGACTGGAACAACCTTCCCATTTCTCTACGATCCGTTACATCTCTGCCTTCGTTCAATAAAGTTCTATTAATCCATCTCAAACATACTTGTGTTTGCTTTTAGATTCAGAATGTTTTCTCAACTTCCTATTTGTCTCTTCTTTTGCTTTATCTGTCTATGACTTACTTTTTCTTTGATCAGTTCATTTTTTTTGTATGACGTATGCAAATGTGTTTATTTTAACTTCCTGAAATGTTATGTTGGGTAGGAGTGGATACTGAGAGCCTGTCCTGTTATATGTGGATGTGTGAGAGGGTGTGTGTGTGTTTATTATGTGTATTTAAAATTGTTTCTACTATCTTGTTTGACTTCTACTCTGTCATTTGTTATTATTTCTTGAAATGGAGGACCTCCTCAAAAACGAGATGTTCCATCTCTAGGGGTTTATCCTCCTATCACAGTTTAAATGTGTAAATAAAATAAAAATAAAAAAATTCAACTTAAACTCAACTTAAAAATTACCCTGTAATGTTTAACATTTTTTTTGATTCAGACAAAAACATTAAAAACACACTCCAATGAAAATTGTGTTTTTGGTGTTTTGAACATGTTCTGGAGGATGTAAAATGTATTTAAGATTAAATAATAGGTTTTGAGTATTTCTTTAACCCTTGTGCTATCTTGTGAAGTCCAGATGACCCCACTTTTATGAAAACATGCCCTTGTGCTATCCTAGGTATGTTGATGTTTAATCAAGTTTAATCAAGTTATAATGGATCAGGAGCGGATAAAGTTTTACTCACATCTGGTGGAAGTGATGATGCCTGTCCAGAACAGCAGGAAACAGAGAACAGAAGCGGCCGCCATGTTCAGATGAGTTTGTGTAAATGTGGAGATGAAGGGCAAAAGCAATAGATTTGATCTGAACGTGACTTTACAGCAATCAGGAAACACGTTGTTTCCTGTATACCAAATGAGGAAACAAAATAAGAAAAACTGAGATGAGTCTTGTGGGGGATCATGTTCTCACAAATAGTATCATAATTTTCGCAAATAATAATGAAGGACCGATAGTTTTGTACTGAATGTTGTTGAAAATGCGGAAGCTGTTTATCAAGAAAAAAAAAGCCAAAGTGTTGTGCTAAGCACAAAAGTGGTTAAAGAAGTTCAAATTTCCTGAAATTAAAATGTTCAATAACTTGCTGTAGATATTAGCAAAAAATGTGGAGGTGATTTTCTTTATTTTTGAATAGATGAAGTAGCCTACTTAAAGTTTGCTTGAGCAAATATTTGAAAATTGCCAAAGATGTTTGGCTAAAATGCGGAAGTAACTTGTTCAATGCTAAACTAACTGAATGATTTGAAAGTTTCTCAATCAGAAAAATAAAAAATACGTAACCCTGTAAAGCTCACTACATCATAGAATCGACAGAAAATTATTAGTATTTTTTTATTTCTATGGTTTATAAACAATTTGATGAAATCCTTAAAAGACAGAGCAATATTATTTATTTTAATTTTTTAAGGCTTGTATATAGTATCAATTATGATACGTTGTTATTTTTGTAAGTTTTTGTTGTCAACAACAACAACAATGTTCATTAAGAGATGCAAAAACATTTACATGAACGCTCAGGGGAAAAAAGTACCTAATTTATCGACTGTCTCAAATTTATCCACACTTTTTAACACGCTATAACTGTTTTATAAAGAATTAATTATCAACACATTTTATATTCTATTAATACAGAAAATAGTCATTTAGAATAATTGACGACAGATTAATTATTCTTACCATAAAGTTTTGAAATTTAGCAACACTTTTCTTACCAAAAGATTTCATGGTAGCAGATATTTCAATGTGGAGAGAAACAAACCCTTCTACTGCCCCTAATGATCCACAACACTATTTAGATCAACCATGATATGAACGGTTATGTCGGGTTAAAGAACTTTAAGAAATGTTTTAGTGAGCAGTAATGAAGTATGTATTCTGAGCTGAACAAGTTTTAAATGTAAATGAACTTACAGAGACATTTCAAAGGTTTTATTATCTTCAAGTTACATAGATTGTAGGTTATTTAAACACGTGAAACTCGTTATGTAGAATGCAGACCTTTAAAATATAATGGAAATTATTGGTATTTATTTCCACAATTCCTCTTAAAAATGGAAACTTTCATATAATCCTGATTCAGCGCCCAAAGTTTAGCTAATTTTTGGTATTTATTTGATAATTTTTACATAATTTGGGGTTCCAGCTCATGAAAATCACATAAACAGGATTTCAAAAGTTAAGAATACTTCAGAGAAATCTACCCAAATTTTGTAGGATTGGTTGTAGGACAACCAATCGTCTACTAAACTTTTAAAACCTGCACCACTGATTCCTACATTCTGATGCATTGATTGTTTTAGTCCCACTCCGGTCATCAATTGATCTATTAGTGGTATTTTAATCATGAGGATGCCATTTTTAGCCAAAATTTTAAAACCTCTGCCGTTTTCTAGAACAATCTTAGTCTCTCCCACTATCTTATAGCCCCTCACAACCCCAACCCAACATTAGCGGTGCAATTAAAATGTCTAACAATATTGGACCTATCCAGCTGTGGTTTTGTGTCAGATGCGAGCTCAGACGAAGAAACAAGATGTGCATGGATATATTTTTCTATCATTTTTCATCTGCTCCTGATTCATTCAGATTTGAATAAAAAATACTCAGAAATTCAATTGTAATCCAAAATTATTAAATATATGTCCTCCATTATACGAAAATGCCACAAAAAAAGGTCAGAAACACTCAAAACACAATTTTCTTTGGATAATGTCTTTAAAAGCAATAATATTTGATGACCAAATGTTGTGACACATCAATAAATCCACAGCAAAACACTCATTTCAATAACTTTATTGTTTTGGGCATAACATATCAAATGTATTTGAAACTGAGCATTTTACATAGAGAACAATGAGCCTTTGATCAGATATTGAAAGGCAACAGTACTACAGAGTTCCCTCATTTATCACATGGGATAAATTCCACAAGTAACCTGCGATAAGAGAAATCCACAAAGCAGGATTACAGACATTTAAAACCCTTCAATACACACATTTTATACACCTTTCTTAGACAGACATGGACATTTATTTTTTTACTTTTTTCACTTACTTTAACTCTCAGACTTCTAACTTTCACAGAAAAGAGGCCGGGATTGTAGAACAAAAACAAAGATCTCACGAAAATGTATGTAATTTTGGCAAGCTGCATGCACCATGTCTCTGTACAGAGAATGACTAGATCAACAACCAATCAAGACACAGATCACAGTACACTGTTGAAAAACAACAAAAACAAAAAAAATGTTGAGCTGAAAATAATCTAGGAAATACAGAGACTGGCAAAAGTGAACTGCACTATAACAAATGAACATTTAATATCCATTAGGTTTACCCTAAAACAAAGCATGTTTCATTATTGTTCTGAGACAAGAAAAATGTACTTAAAGAAAAAAGATGGTATCAGTTTTGCAATAAACTTGTTTCCTACTAGAATACAAATCCCCCAAAATTAAAGACAGACAGACTTTTGATCCTTCTTCTTCTCTTCATCAGCTTTATGACTTTACCAGACGAGGGACATTGATATAAACTACAAAAAACCGAAAAATCATAAAAACATGCATTTATGACACATTAAAAAAATATGATATTCTTTCAAAATCCACTCACTTGCTGTTGAGTTGAGCATCATCTCTTCAACTTCATCACCATGGCGAATCTGAGAACTGAAAGATTTTTGGAGGAATGGTCAAACATTTCTCTGTTGTGAATGTTGATAGGAAAGTAAGAATTTTGCAGCAATGCATGTTTGCTAAAAAAAAAAAAAAAATAGCCTAATATGTTAATTTGGTGTTAGAAGTAAAGTAAAATTATTTACATATGCGGATAATAAGTGTAGCGGTTTTTTACCTCAGGAACTTTCTGTGTTTTATACAGCAGATCGTCACAATCAAGAAAAAGAAGAAAGTCAGGAAGATCACTAAACCAATAACAGCTTTGTCATTGTCTGAGGAAAATACATAAAAAAAAAATTGTAATTTTATTAGTTTGTATTGAGTAAGTGAACACAGAAATAAGAGTGTGGTCGACAAAGACACGTACAGGAAGTGTTGACGCTTTCGATCACAGCGGGGCTCCAATAGAATCCATTGTGAGCAGTCACCTGAACAGACAGAAAGTCTCCAGATTAAAAATCACTGAGATTGTGGATTACTAAAAACTTCTTCCAAAAATAAAAACCTGCTTCATACTGACCTCTACTCTGTAGGTTGTGGAGTAACTCAAATCTTTGAATATGAATTCACATTTTGAGCTCTTTTCCTCACATACAGGATCATTAGAATCACTATGGAGACATGCTTTGTACTTCCTCCCTGGTCCATACCAATGTATTGGCTTGTCACACTTTACTTCAATGATGTTATTCTGTGGAACTGTGAGTCTCAAATTCTGAACTTCTGTTGGGACTGTTGGAAAATGGCGAACAAAAACCAATAAAGACCCTTCAGAGGGAAACGGCAAGTTTATGTGTTTGTTGAATGAAATATATCATTTGATACAAACATATATGTGTAAAATAACCTACATAAAAGCATATTTTTGTAATTAGAACACTATTTAGCACTGATGTGAAGAAAATATTATAATTAACAAGTAATTATAAATTTTCTATATCAAATTATGCTTTTTTTAATGTTGTGTTACATATTTATTTTCAATGTCTTAAAGCTGAGTTATGGCATCTTGACATAAAATCTTTCTTGAAATGTTTCACCACAATAATAAACGCAGCTTCATCTGTCTGAAAGTAAAAGAAGATTTTAGGTCCAGATTCTGCAATTCAACTTCAAAACGTCACTTGGATAAAAGAAAACCTTCATCCAGATTAAATTTTCATTATTTTATTAGAGAAATGTTTAAATCTTCAACAAGATTAATCATTCTTTATATTACTGAACCATATTTATAATAGATTGAACTAAATGTAAAAGTTTCCTCAAAATCATTTGAAAATAAAAAAGTAATTAAAAAGTTAGTTTATAATGTATTTATAATTTATCAAATACTTACTTTAGTGCAACATCATAATCTGATTATCATTCTTTAATCTGATGATAAAACATTTTGAAAAAAAATAATATTTCATAATTTCTATCATATTTTTTATTGGGTTTTATTGTTTTCTCAAATTTTTAGTATAGTATAAGGATTCATTTACATTGCTGCTCAGAATTCAAAATACCTCCATGAAAAACTCTACGATTCAAATTGGTAACAGTTTTGGGCATTTTATTCTCTTTTTTTTTTAATCAGAAAAAAAACTGCTTTTCAAAAAAAAAATGTTCATATTCTACCTCCAGGCTCTGTTTGCACGTATTCTCTCCATCCATTATTAACTTTCTCATTGTTGTAAGTGGGATGAACTTCACACGTATGATCAGTGTACGGCTCCAGTCCAGTAAACAAACATTGTCCAATTCTTTGTTGAGGCTTGATGAGTTCATCTGAAACATAATTTTCATCAATTTGATTCATTCTTGTTTATTATAAAAAAAAATTAACAACATCTAAAATATTGACATTTCTTTTGTTTGCAGATGACACCAATTTTTTTGTTCAGGGAAAATTTGGGATACATTAGTTTCTATTATCGAACAAGAAATTATTTTATTTGAGGAATGGTTTAATAGAAACTCTTTCTCAATTAAAAAAAAATTAATGTTGTTTAGTAACAAAAAATCCATTTGTCAATAGAGAAAGAGTTCATGCATTTCGACTTCTGGGGATTATTGTTGATGAAAATGTCAAATGGAAGCAACATATTGCTTACATAAAACAAAAAAACAAGTAAAAATCTTGCAATTTTTAACAAGCCAAAATATTTATTAAATTGCAAAGCTAAGCATAGTTTGTATTTCTCCTTGATTCTACCATATTTTTCATATTGTTTGGAAGTCTGGGGCAATTCTTATGAGTCAAACCTAGAACCTTTAATAATTCTGCAAAAAAATCATAACGAATAATACATTTGACTTCCTCCAATGAGCACACCTCTAAACTATTTTTTAAGTCAAGAATACTGAAACTTTTAAAGATTTATGTTCTCTGCAGACACTGCTGGTAATGTTTAAAGCCAAAAATTGTATGTTTTTCCACGTAGTTTACAAAATATTTTTATTAAAAATGAAGGAAATAGTAGAAAAAATTATGACTTAAAGGAAACTAAAGTTTTTACTAAAGTAAAAACTACACTCAAACAATTGACTATTTCCTTTTCTGGGGTTAAAAAATCGAATGTTTGATAATGAGCTGAAAAAATGTTTAAGTATTGTTTGTTTTATAATTAAATGTAAAAACAAAATGATTGATTCGTATGCAGCAGGACGGTAATATTGTGTTCCTGTCTGCGGTTTTGTTTTTATTACGGGTTTTCATTTTGTGTTTGTCTCGACCATGCCCACTCTTTTAGTCATATGTTGGTATTATATGTAATGATAAAAGTGGAGTAGGGATTTCTAAGACTTTGTATTCATCCTACTCCTGTTCTTCCTTAGTAGATTTTATGTATTGTACATTCTAACTGAAAAGAGAACAAATAAACATTAGTTACAAAATTGTCAAAACAAATGAAATGAAAAGGAAAATGTCAAAAGATCTACATCAATCTTTTGGTCTTTTTGTCAAACTGCAGAAATAATAAAGTATCTCAAATGTGACTTCACAGTTTTTAAAAATATATTCTAAAATGATTTCTGTGAATTATAAGCAACAATCTAAAAAGAAACAAAAATAATAGAGATATTTCCACTTACTTTCGTACTCTATTTCACAGCTGCAGACATAATAAAGTTTTGGGAGATCAACATGACAGCTGTCATTAGTTGAAGTCCAGTCCAGTTGAATAGAAGTGTTCTTTGTTGTGGGTCTTACGACGATATAAAAACCTGTTGGAACACTCTTCACATCAGCTAATCCTCTAGAAGATGTCACTTTTTACTGAGATGAAGTAAACATCCACGTACCACAGTCAATCTTAAAGATGACGGGTGGAGTTTTGATAAACTCAAAGGTTTCATCCTTGATCTCTCCAGTGCAGTTGTATTCAGTGTAGGGCTCCAGATCAGAGAGATTCATTTGTTTTCCAGGATATTTGGTTTCTGTAGGAAAAATGTGTTTAGATTGTAATTCAACTAGATCACATTCAGAGAAAATAATGTATTTAAGAAGGATTCAGACAGAAAACAAAAACCTTTTTAACTAAATAATTTTAGATTAGCGATCAATGAGGAGAAATTCTTGTAATAAAAATGCTGCAGTTAGAGTCTCCGTTTATTGTGTCCACTCACCTGAACAGGTGTACTCAACCGTCAGATTTTTACACTTTGGAGGTAACTTTGGCTCAATTTTTGCAGGAAGTTTTGTGGGTTTGGGCTGATCTATCTCAGCTGGATCTATGAAATCTTGATTAGAAAAAAAGGCAACATTAAATATATCAGATTTAAAAATAAAATCACTTCTAAATATAATTGGATGTCTTTTTACGTACTGATCGTGATGTCTTTGTTAATGTTAATTGTTTGACAGCCTTTTGGGCTGAACTCTACAGTGAAACTTGAGCAAAAGTCGTCCTCCTTCAGTTTAAAACAGACAATCCCATCAGATGTCTCTGCCTTATTTCTGTCTGGTGTTGACAGAGAATTGCTGATGTCCCAACCACTTTGGTAACAAACATGTCCAGGACGGTGTTTGCTGACTTTAATGTCCTCAGGAGCTAAAACACACAGATAGTTTCTCTGTGTTACACATAATATGTCTTAATTATTTAAAGAAGTAAAGATACACAGCAGAGCAACATAAAGTATTTATATTCACCTGCAGAGTCTGTGGTCACTTGATTTTCAGAACTCTGACAGAGTATTTCTGTATCATTCCATTGAGCGTTGACAGTGACTGTATAATTGGTACAGGGCTTCAGACCTGTGATGTTACAGGTTTCGTATTCATTGCAGGACTGATGTTTGAAGTGGTTTCCATCATTTAGAGAAATGCTGTATTCCTTGAAAATCGTGTAATTCATCTGAATCTGAAGGCCAAACTTGATCTTGGTGACATTGTAGAAACCTGCACAAACATTTTTATGGAAACTTTACTAACAATATATGTTTTTTTAATATAAATGTTTATTTCAGATATAGAAAAGCAAAGTTTAGAAAAAATATGTATATATATACTTTAAGTGGTACTCACACTGAGGTTGAGGGGGGGCTGGAGTCCCTGAAGGACAAATTGAAAAATTGATAAAAATAAAGAACGTGTTATTAAATGTTTAGGTGACATAAACAACCTCTTCAACTGCTGCAAAAAAATGTCATCTCTCTCTCTTCCTTTTGCGTCAAAACAATTTCATAAAAAGTAGCAAAAAGTAGAGAAAATTGCAAACTCATTGGCAGAAAGACAAATAAAATAATTTGTTTTGTATCTGAAAGAATTAGCTCATCGTACCTACCCATCACTCCACATTTAAATAATCAACTATAACTCAGAATAAATATTGATATAAGATATATGGTGCAACTTTAGGCTAACTTTTGAAACAAGCAGCCAAATAATCCAAATATCAAGATGGGCAAGAAGATGATGCGTTTTCATTTGTTCAAGACAGACAGCCAACACAAATATTAACAGTTTTTATGGCTGAAGACAATACTGTATCCGCTTCAAGAAAATATCACAAATTATTATTGGTTTACTTAAAGGCTAGTTGTGAAAACCTGTGAGTTGCACCAAAACTAATATCTTTACAATCACTAATAATAAATTAACCCAAACAGTTTTTATGCTGAATCCAAATTCCTCTCCAATTGTAGGGGAATGTGAAGTGATAGCGGTGTTTGAAATCGTTTTTTGAAGGGCTAACCCTCGTCGCGGAGGGATAAAATACCCTGTGTTCCACGTCGCACTATGAAGAAGCACATTTCTTCCTGTGGATGTGCTCTGAAGAACAGCGGCTGACATTTAAATGTAAGTAATAACTTTTTGTTTCAACATGACGTTTTTAAAGTGATAAAACCGATAATGTGATGTTTTTTAAAGAGCTAGCATCATCACACTGGCAACACCGCGCTCATGGCCAAACTAACATGGCTAACATCATCAAGTGGGAGTGCCGTCCATATTTGAAGAATTATTTCACAACTCTCCATTTGACGGGGTAAATGTAGCGGTAAGGAGAAACTGTAAGGGTGGGGGAAGAATTCTTAACTTTCCTTGTTTCCAATCCATTATTTCTCTATAATTCCAAGAACAAAAACATGTTTGTCACACATTTGGTAAATCATTTCTGTTTTAATCTATCATCAACATTATTATTTTTTTTAACTTCCTGGTGTTAGTTAGTTTATTAAAGCTGTAAATGAAAATGTTTTTTAAGTTTATATAAAAAATAAGAAAAAGCAGCCTCTTTCCAAAAATGCATAAAGAAACAAAGACAAACTTCTCCTCCTCTTCCTCAATCACTTTTGTTGCACACATTAAAAACCAATGTTCTTGCCCTTTTACACAAAATAAAAAAAACAACAATTCTAAAATCAAAAGACAAACGGCCACAGCATTGGTTAACACCTCACCAAATCTAGTTTTGTTGAAACTGAAACTTTTTTCAGATGGTTGATTTTCTTCCACAAATCAGGCTAACATGTCAACATTTATAATCATTTAAGTGAAATATGAAGCTGTGGTTCTCATGATTCTTAGGGTGAAATGTAGAAATGAGGGACCGAAGAATTCATTATTCCTTTTGAACATCCAAGATAGAGTACAAAATAAAATACAAAAGTACAATTGTTGGATTTCCAATATAATTCTTGTATCGTCTCTGTTTCATTTTATTACAAAATAATGATTTTTTTTGTTTATTTAGCCTCCTTGGCTTGGTTAACATAAAAAAGTTAACCTTTTTTTGGTTCTAAATTAACTCAACATGATGATGCCATCAAAATACATATGAAAAAGCAAAGCAAATAGCAAAAAAAAGAAAAATGAAAAGATTATACTTTAAGTGGTACTCACACTGAAGGGGTTCTTCAGCCCCTGGGGGACACATTTAGATTTGATGAAAAGAAAGAACATGTCATTAAATAATTAGGCAACAATTACAAATCTGATTCCTAGAATCAGAATTTCTTGTTATATCTTTCAATACAGCAGGGTGTTTTTTTGTTTGGTCCTTTTTGAAGAAACAGGTTTTGTATTTGTCATGGCACAGACTTGCGCCTTAAACAAGGAATATGTTTAAAATCTGAGGATTTAGTGGTGTTCTGGAAGACTGCAGGTGAGGTCTGGTTCTGAGAGCTGTCAGACTGAGAGGATGAACTGAATTGAATGAAGGTGAGGCGGACACCAAATCATCTGCTTTTCAGGATCTTAGAGTTGGATCCTGAAGCAATACTCTTGATAAAGAATTTTTGGTTCTAAATGAACTCAACATGATAATGCCATCAAAATACATATGAAAAAGCAAAGCAAATAGCAAAAATAAAAAGGAAAATGAAAAGATTATACTTTAAGTGGTACTCACACTGTGGTGCTGGAATCCCTGGAGGACACATTTAGATTTGATGAAAAAAAAGAACATGTCATTAAATAATCAGGCAACAATTACAAATCTGATTCCTACAATCAGAATTTCTTTTTATATTCTTCAATACAGCAGAGTGTTTTTTTGTTTGGTCCTTTTTGAAGAAACAGGTTTTGTATTTGTCATGGCACAGACTTGCGCCTTAAACAAGTAACATGTTTAAAATCTTAGGATTTATTAGTGGTGTTCTGGAAGACTGCAGGTGAGGTCTGGTTCTCAGAGCTGTCAGACTGAGAGGATGAACTGAATCGAATGCATGGAAGTGAGGTGGACACTAAATCATCTTCTTTTCAGGATCTTAGAGTTGGATCCTGAAGCAATACTCTTAATAAGGAGGATTTCCTCTTTAACTTATCTTAATTTTATTTCTAAATCCTTTATATTCAGTAATAATTTACTTTATAAACGTAGAAAACGCAGAAAGTGTCTCAAGAAAATTGCAATGTTCGCTGTGAATTAAAGAGGACGCCCTCCATATATCACTACTAAAAGGTTTGACCTGGTTAAGCTGCCAATGCTTTAAGCAATTGTAGAAGAAGAGGCCATTCCATGTGTGGAGTAAGCCCGTGGGCCAGTAGGGGGTTCCAATCCCCTCACAATATAAAACATGATAGTAGCCTCCACAATCCAATGTGACAAACGTTTCTTGGTGAGAGGTCTTATTTTGTGTGGTGGAGCCCATGACACAAAGAGCTGTTCTGACTTTCTAAAGTCAGCGGTCATCTTCGTATAAATGAATGTCAGCCACAGAACACTGATTAGCCACCATAGCGCACCAGTCCTCAAACTCACGGCATTTTCCGTTATACGCCAAATGTGTAGAGGAAGCTTTGGCGTTTTTAATAGTTTCCTCAACATTTTGTGGTAGACCAGTGGCGGTCAGGGTTAACCTCTCACAGGCCAGGCCCATTCACAAGCTTGTAGAACTGCATTTTTTTCACCTTCGCAATATAGCTAGGATCAGAAATATGTTATCTAAAAGTGATGCTGAAAAACTCATCCATGCATTTGTTACGTCTAGACTGGATTACTGTAACTCTTTACTAATAGCATGCCCGAAAAGTTCTTTAAAAAGTTTTCAACTTGTTTAGAATGCAGCAGCCAGATTGTTAGCAGGAACTAGCAGAAGAGAACACATCACTGCTGTGTTAGCTTCACTCCACTGGCTCCCAGTTGAATCCAGGATCAAGTTCAAAATCCTCCTGTTAACCTATAAGGCTCTGAATGGTGTGGTCCCATCCTATATTAAAGATCTCTTAGTTCCTTACCAACCAATCAGAACACTTCGTTCACAAAATGCAGGACTGCTTGTAGTTCCTAGAATCTCTAAAAGTACAGTTGGAGGTAGAACCTTCAGCCATCAAGCCCCTGTTCTCTGGAATAAGCTCCCAGCTCATGTCAGAGAGGCCAGCACAGTTTCTACCTTCAAAGCTAACCTTAAAACATTCTTCTTTGGACAGGCGTTCTGCCAGGTTGGCTAGTAATCAAAGAATATTCCTTCTGCTGTGGCTCTTGAGAGGCTAGATTAATACTGATACGTTTAAATGTAATTTTTGGATTTTCTGTCATGGTTTTTCTCAGCATCAGCTCTGGGGTTCTGTTCTCTATTCTCATTTCCTCTCCTCTATTCTACTCTTTATTCTTTATTGTATTTAGTTCTCCATGCTTTTGTTGGTGCAGTTCAATACACATGTTGTTCTTCTTTTCCACTCCCCTCTGGGGAGCGGGAGAGATTTCAGATCCCAGGTGGATCGCCCACGCTCCTGCTCCTGGCCGTGGACTGCACTTCTGCTTCATCTGACTGAGGACTTCATCACCACTCGTCCCTCAGCTCTATCTGAATGAACTCTATGCAAATGCGTAGTTGTAGAAGCTAATTTTTCTTTACCAGTTCTGGTATCGCCTGTTCGTCCTAGGATGGGATCTCTCCCTCATGTGGGAATCCCTAAGATTTCTTTGTTTTTCCTGACTTAGGTTTTTAGGAGTTTTTCCTTACCAAGAGGCGGGTCTAAGGGCAGGGATATCCAGTTTATTTAGTCTGTTTAGTCTTTAGATATTTTTTCATGTTTCAAGACTATTTCCTGCATCTGTAAAATTACCTGCATTAAGGCCCAATGAGGCAAATTTATTTGTGAATTTGGGCTATATAAATAAAATTGAATTGAATGGTGCCATATGACCTGGATGAGGATGGGAAGTGGCCATGGTTCTCTGTTCAGTAGCTGAAAAATCTCTGCTAGCCAGGGTTACCTTGGCCAGCAAGTTGCTATCAAGATGAGAGAATTCAAAGCGGAAGTGACGTGTGGTTTGCGCATGCGGGGTAAGCGGTGCAACCAATTTGCTTCTGCACACAGAAAATGTAGCGACATTACACTCCTAATTCACACCGAATGTGAATTAGCATTCCCTGCCCCTCTTATGTCCTGCCACACCTATTAAAAAATGTCTTACTGAGCTTGATGCTGTGGCCGCCTGTGGGAGGAGCTACAAGCTAATGCATTTAGGATGATTGCTATATGGAACAATGTCTGTGGACATGTCATTAAGATTGTATGGAAGACGCAAATGATGTAGAGAAATAAACATGGTTTATTTATTGTGAAGATTTGTACAAAAACATTGATAATCATGTCTTCATATTTACATTTATATGATTATTATTAAGAGTTTCCCGGTACAGGAAGCTGTGTATGACAGCCGCTTCCTCTGTGTTTCTGTGGCTGAGCGTGAAGGCTCTCTGTCTCGTTTTAACCTGAGACAGAGGGGAAACCAGCGCCAGCAGCCTCCACACCGGCTCTCTGTCTGCCCGCATATCGTGTGAGCGAAAACCACTGAAAACATCCCATGACCAAAGCTGAGTTCCTGATTGGCAGATGCGATGCAGTGACGTGTCAAACCTTTGGAGATTTAAATGTTGTCTGCGGCACCCGATTTGCGCCTCTGCGCTCAAATCGAGTTGCTGCTAGACCTTCGTGCCACACCAGTCGCTCAAATTGCATCATGGGATTTCAGATCGCCTCTTGTGATGACTGTCCAATTGACTTAACATTGAAGCTGGCCGCCTCCACCGCGCCAATCGCGTTCAGAGTTAATGCCCCTTTGAGATTACAAGGAGCATCACCTGCCTTGTCAAAGCCAAACGTAACTTTCTGTGCTGCAGTGCAGAACAATTAGCCACAGACTTGAAGACCTATTAACTCAGCAGTCTTACTTCCTCTGTGAATTTAGAAAAAAACAAGTAACACAATAAGATCGCTGAATATCATTAACCTTTAATTAATGTTTTACTTCTAAAACTTTGGTTTCAAAGTATGTTCTTGAATATTATGATTTAGTAAATCAGGTCCATGGATGTGTGGACATTAACACAACTCTTCGGAGTCACACACGACAAGAACATGATCCTGGAGGAAACGAACAGTATGCATAGAGGTGCTTTTGAATATGCATCCATATTTCAAATGATTTGATTTTTACTCTTTCTGTTGTAACAGCATGTTGGTTTGATACTTTAATGCAAAAATAGATTTTTGTTTAGTATCTGCGACAAAGAAAGCCTGTTGGCTGTTTTGACATTTTTAAAAGGTTAATATCCATTGATGCAAAATAACTGTCTGATCCATATTAAAATCTCCCTTTCATGATATGTTTGAATATTTAAGCACTTACAAATAAAAACTTTAAATTAGATATATAATAGGCATGCCATAAAAGTGTGCAAACCTCTGACCTAAAAGTTACTCTATAAAAACAATACAATGTTCCCTTACACTGTTCTTTTGGGGTATTCACATTTAAAAATTCATGGTTTCAGGTTGCGGATGACTCTTCCAGTTCATCACAAAAACTCTAACAACACTAGATGTTTATGTTGCCAGGATAAGTAATAGGATGCAATACATAATACTTGACACATAGAGGGTATTAAAGCCAATAAATTCATTATATCATAACTGCATAAATTAGTAAGGAAGTAATATATTGTTTTATTGTGTTTGTTAAAATTCATTTGTTCATTCTTTATAAAACTCATTTGTTTATTTTAAAGCATCTTTTATTGAAATGTATATTGCTTTAAGAGTGTTTTGGGTGCTGTTACCGTTCATGTATGTTGAGTGACAGGTGTAGAAAGAAAGGGGGCGGAGTTGGGAGAAAGAAAAAAGAGTGAGGAGCCTGTCGAAAAAGGAAAAAGGAGAGAAGCACAGCTACCGAAGGTTTCGATTTGTCTCAATGAGGAGAGATGTTTATGCTAAGGTTCATCCCCCAGATGGTCCATTGTTGGAATAAGTGCTGAAGAGTTCGGTAAAGGAATAGTAAGTTTCTGCTCGGGACTTATACATTGTTTTACCGGGAGCGCAGCATCAGAGCTAAGCTAAGCTAACATGCTCTCTAGAGGACTGTAGGCTGGAGTTCGCTAAATCAGCTGGACTTTAAAGCTTATAAAGAACCGTTAACCGGACTGGAAAACGGGAGAACAGATCCAGATAGCACCCTGAGCTATCCAGGAAGCTCAGTGTACTTCTGGCGATGTGGGAGACAAGGAAAAAAGTTCTGTGTGTGACGAGGAAAAAGACCGGGTGTGGACGACGCACGTGGTTTAACATCGGAGTTGGAGCTGTGAAACGGAGGGGTTTTCCATTCCAGGAAAGGAGGAGAGCAAAGGAAGTGCAGTCGGTTTGGATTTGGATTACTTTCTACAAGAACGAGGTACTTTTATTTTATTTTTTTTTTGCTGCTGGAGTGAAGACTGTGGAGTTTTCCTACAAGAGCAAGATTCGACGAAGGTTTAAATAAGGGTTTGCCGGCTTTAGTTTTAGCTCATTACTGCTTAGTTTAGTTATATTCAGACTGAGAATTTTGAATACACTGTGAATGTGTGAATTTTGTGTTTCTTACAAAAAGAGTCTGTATTGTTTTTATTTTTTTTTTGGTCTTACACTAAACTCTATTATTTAATTATTTGTGTAACTCATCCTTTATTATTAAAAGAAGGGTTATTGTTCACTTTACCTTGAGTTGAGACATTTTTGTTTTTACACGTACAGTAGTGTGTGCGTTTTATTTTATTCCCTATAGTGACATAGATCCATAAACAAAAAATTATACTTCTTGACGTTTAAATAAACTTGATTAGAGAAGACGAACCCGGAGCCCACTCGTTTACTACATGAGGAAAAAAGGGCTACATTTTTATGAAATGTTTGCATCCAAAGGAGGTGCTGTGGTGCTAAGGAGTATTTCCTCACAGCCTGACCTCTCCTTAACACAAATGGGAAGTGCCTTTTGGCAACCGCCCTCCTCTCTCTATGCACCTGCATGGGGAAATTGCATCAGCTGACTCAGAAGCAGCTGATAAAAATCGAAATCTAAATTGCTGAAGAAGATAATCGAAGAGGATTATTATTATTAGCAGCAGGTGTTAGTATTTAGTATTTATTAGTATTTAGTATTTCATGAAGAAGGAAGGGCATGCTCCTGATTTGAAGGCACAGAGAAACAGAGTGACACTCCTCATCTGCGTCAAAAAGTAAGCTGTGGTAGTCTTTTTGTTCTGAATAAAAAAAAAACTCTTTATGTTCAGCAAAACTCCAATGTTTTTTTAGTAAATGTGTCACAAAGTATGATCAGAGGTGTTTTTGATGAGTATGAATTAGTAATGGACAATCTTCACCCACGCAGATGGGGGGATAAGACGGGTACGGGGGGATTCTCCTTATTCGCAGATTTGGTGTATTCGCGAATGTCCCTGGTCCCTAATCCTCATGAACAAGGGGGGATTAAAGTAAAACATTTTAGTATCCAGAGTAAATTATTTTTTAAAATTGCTGTGTTCTAAATTTAATTAAAAAAATATTATCATCCAAATAATGTTGGAATTTTACATTTGCATTGGAACAAAAATATTAAATCATTTCAGAATTGAGTAAAATAAATTACACAAAAAAATTAAATAAAACAAAACAAAACAAAGCATTCAGATAAAATAAAATTTGAATGAGAACATAAAAAACAAAATTTCTAATCTTTTAGAATTGGCAAACCAGACAATTTAATATTCATCTTTGTTTCTATTTTGTACATATATTCTCTCTCTATAACATCTATCCTAGATGGACATACAGACAGATATATATGCAAACAACTTTTTAAAATAAGATATGTACCTTAAAAGTCAATATGCAGGACTTGAAAAGTAACTTTTGTACAGTTTTCCGATAAAATAATCTCACATAAATTGAATTTAAACTTTTCAATAAACCAATTTTTCTAAATGTTATCAAGCTTTCCTGTTGTTAAAGCAATGAGGAAAGTTAATTTTAAGTTCATCACTCAAAATGTTCAAAATTTGTTAAGTTTTGTTGCTAAATTATTTCACTTTTAGAATATGTTATTTGTGGATTCTGATACGTATCTGTTTCATGTATGAAAAGATAATTTTTTTTTTAAAACACACTAAAGTATAATTCTAACTTTGGTTCAAGGCCCCAACAGCTATCCTACACGTCATTTAAACTTAATTTTATTTGCATTGCATTATATTTTGCCAACAAAAAAAAAAAAAAAACACACATCCATTTTACAAAACACAGGATGAGTTTTACTCACAGCTGGTGGAAGTGATGATGCCAGTCCAGAACAGCAGGAGCCAGAGAACAGAGGCAGCTGCCATGTTCAGATGATGAGTTTGAGTGAATGTGGAGATGAAGGGCAAAGACAGCAGATTTCTATATGGTGGTACTTTACAGCAATCAGGAAACATACCTAATAAGGGAACAAAATAAGAACATTGTTCAGTCTTACGGTGGATCACTTCTCAAAATAATAACAGGAACTTGGTGACTTGCATTAACTGTGGTAATGCAGGCGTGAAAATTTTGCTTAAAAAATGTTTAATACCTTGCTGTAGAAGATTCCTAAAAATGCGGAAGCAATTTTGTTTATTTTAAATAGTTAAGACAAGTAAAGAATTAGTGAAATTTAAAGATGTGACGAGGTGGACAAGACTTCTTGTCTGTCATTGGAAACCAAAGATCGACAATCATTGAAAAAAAAAGTTCAGCGTACTGTCTTGTGGGGTCCAGATGACCCCACTTTTAATGTAAACAAGCCTAGGGGAGCGGAAGGGTTAGAGGAGCTATACTGTGATTTTCTTAAGCCTTTCAGTGAGTGCGGCTGTAACAAGGATTGCAGGAGCTCGAATATTCGCGATCTCCTCCTGAAAATGCGACATCCAAGATCGCTGATTCGCAAAATATATTGGAGAGTGGAGTAAAATATTACCAAAATATTATCTGGGGACGATGTATTTTTGCTCTGCAGTAGAGATTAATGTTGTATTTTAGTCTTAAGAACTAAAACAAAACCGGCACAATCACCGGAAGTAAACACATCTTCATGGTGAACTTCCGGTCTTCTTCAAAATAAGACTAGCGAGAGCTTTTTTCTGTTCAGAAACTGAGATTGAAGTTCCGCTAACTGAAATAACTTCTGAAAATAATAATTAGCTTTAACATTGGAGCTTTAGCTCCAGTGTTTACATTCTTTTGGCTATGGAAACTCTTTGACAATTGACACAATTAACGAAACTACAGCTCATTCTGAAGCGGAGAAACACAGCCTGCGCATCTAAAGTCTGGATGTAAACAACGTTAATCAGCTGATTCTGCCGCAGAAAAAACAAGTTTTCTCATATGGGCCCTGCACCAATATGTAATCCTTAGAATGTAAAATTTTGAACAACTTTGAGGATGGAAAACAGTGGAGAGAATTTTCAGGTTTTGCTGTTAAATGAACCAAAACAGCAGTGATTGTTGTTTATGTTACTGCTGAACTGTACCAGGAGATTGATAACAAAAAAAAAAGTTTAAAAGGACAAACAAAAATGTATTTCTATCTGAATCATGTCGGATTTTTTTAATCAGTTTTGTTGATTCTGATCTTTGTTCTTAATAGAGGTATAAATGATAATTGATTACACATAATTAACATTTTTATACGTACAGCAAAGGCATACACATAGCAAAAAACATATTAAAAAGTAAGAATCGTAAATTTAGAACTGGCGGGATTGCCCAGCGGCCGAATTCTCTCCGCAACTGTGGGAGAAGGGTGTACCTGCAGGTCCGGAGACCCAAAAACGTTCTCAGGACCACACCCCCAGGACCGCATTCTCAGGAGGCATTTTTTACACAGCGCCTCCTACAGGGTGGAGTTTGTCTTTCTGGAGACTTTACGAGACACATTGCACACGTGAGTAGTAAGAGAAAAAAAATGATCCAAGCGCTGCTAAAGGATAAACAACTAAGTAATTTATCACATGAATCTTAAAATATGAAAAGTAAATTACCAATAAATTTATGTTATTTACAGAAACATAAAAAGTGATGTCTACATGTAGCTTAACCCAAATATAGTCTACATGTATTACAAAACAGGGGAAAACAAAATGTTTACCAGGCATGTTCACTTTTTATAATAATATCAAGTATTTATGCTGTATTATTCAGAACTAAATTACTCTTTACTTTACATTTTACTTGTGTGTCTTTTTTTCAAGATGGATACAACAAGTCAAAAGAAGAAGTCTCTAGATGAAACAGTGGGTTCAATGCTTTGTTCTACAAAGTATTTCCAACCAACAATATTATAAAAGGTTCAAATTCATGATCAAAAATAAAAAATAAATGGCAGCTGTTACAAAACATTTCTAAGAGCAAAATATTTATTTTAGTAAAGTAGATACATTTGACAGAGGATTGGTATAGAGTTGAAAAAAGCAGAGATACTCCCCAGGTTAGGGCTGTAACAAGTATCTGGGTGCTCTGGTATTCATGCAGTTTTTGGTCAAAATCAAAAAGCCTTTGTCTTTTTTTAAGATATATTTTAAGTACAGCGACAGTAGCTCAATTAAGATATGCTAATTCAATTTCAATTTAATTTTATTAATATGGCCCAAAATCACAAAGATATTTTGCCTCATTTGGCTTCATGCAGGTAATTTTAAAGATGCAGAAAATTAGTGATGAGACATGAAAAATAGCTAAAACATTTAAGTTAAGTAAAAAAAAAAGGCTCAATGATGCTTAAAGGTAATTTTCAACAATAATACAATTGTACAAGACAACTGAATTATGTAGAGGAGATTTGATATGGGTAACATTATATATTGTAAATGTTTGTACATAGACTCAACATTGAAACTGGATGCCCTTGCTTTACGCACAATGTCTTTATGTAAAATTGATCAGAAGTGAGAAGACAGTCCTCGCTTTCTAGGTCTTTCCTTTGTAAATTCTGTACTTCTCTGGAAAATATGTACATGGAAGCTATTAATTTGTGACTGTATTTGAGCTTAATGGAACTTTCAAGTGTCACCATTGAGCACCGATCCTGTAATGGAGAATAGATCTTCTTCAAAAATCTTCATGCCATCTTTGACTCACTTGGATAATGTTCTTAGGATGGAACAACTTTAAGCTGCTACATCGAGTTCCATCAAGTGCACATCCCCTTGCAAATGACTGGCACTTAATGGACCATTTTATCTTTAATACCATTGTCCAAATATTTGTTTTCTTATCTTTTATTAGTGTTTTTGCTGTGTTTTGCAGTCTGCCCGCTCACCTGTTTAGGTGTACTCAACAGCAATCTTTTTACAGGTTAAAGCTTACAGTAACTTAGATACTGCTGAAAGATTTTGAGATTTGGTCTGACTTATGTCAGCTCAGCTTATGAAATGTAAAAGAAAAATAAAAAAAATAAAACCAGACAGAAATCTGGTACAAGGTCAATTTTATACAGTACAGCTAAAAATGATCATTCTCACCAACAGTGATATTCTATAGTCCAGACAGTAAAATTTAAGCACAAATCCTCCTCAGCAAGCTTTAAATGGAATGATCCATCAACTTTCTTTGCTGAATCATTTTCTGGACTTGAACGTTTCAGTCACTTTGGTAACAAACATGTCCAGGGTGGAGTGAATGTGAGATGGAGACTGAGACTCAGGAGTGTTGAGAGCAAAGTTTAATGAAAAGCTCAGTTGAGATAGACGAGGTCTGAGCAGCTGCAGAGGGAATGTTCCACAACAAATGGCTGAAGATTTGAAATTAGATGAGTCTGTCCAGTGAGTAGTGGGGGTTAACTTGAGAGAAGTGAATCTTTCTTGAGATCTTATCAATGTGGAGTGTAGAGGGCAGATTCTGCAGGAGTGGAATTAAGCATCTTCTACCAGGGGGTGGCGAGAGTGAGTAACTGAAACAAAGACAAGGGAAAAGAAGAATCGGTGGTCCTCAGTGGATATGTAAAGTTTTCTTTATTTATTTCACTTTGTGGTTGGAATTTAATCCATAAAGGGAAGAATAATATATATTTTTCACAGAGAGAATCCAAGTGCATAATCCAAATACCAATCCAGGTCTGGTAACAATAATCCATAAAACAGCTATAGGCTGATGCTTTTTGATTGGGAGAAATGTTTCCAACAAAGAACCGGGCATGGACTCTGCAGGCTGGACTGTCCAGAAGACCAAACTGACAACAAAGCAACAGATAAAGGAGAATCCAGGTATTCCACATTTGCGTGAATTCCAATTGTGAAAAAAATGTGTGAAACACATAATACTTCCTATATTCTTTATAAGTATTTGTACTTCTCATTTCTCTCAATTCAGAACAGTCATTCTGAACCATCACTGCAAAGATGTGCATTAGTGAGTTTACATGCAGCACCAGGCTTCAAGTGTTGGAAGTTTTGTGTTGGGATTTGCTCAAGAACTGAACCATGGATTTCTTTTCAGTACCTGGGGTGGGGCGGGGGGATGCTCGGCGCTGCTGGGTGGTGGTGGGTTTCACTTCTGGGGTTGGTGGGCTCTCTGGGTGTGGGGCCTCACGTTGACCCTCCTGGTGCGGTGGGGGGGCTGCTCTTCTGGCTGGGCTGGGGCCTACACTCTCTGTTCTCCTGTGCCTTCCTGTTCTCGGGTGTGGGGGGCCTCTGCGGTGGTCCTGCGTGCCTTGGTCTGGGTGCTTGGCGGGTGTTGGGGGGTCCTGGCTGCTGCTGCTGCCCCGGCGGGGGGTCTTGGTGTGCGGATGGCCAGGTGCTCTCCCCCTTTGTACATTCCATCATTATCCACATTAGCAAAACATAAACACTCACCTGAGCACAGGTGTCAGCTCACCTTTGCAGTAATAGTATGCGGGACAGAATAAAAGACTTTATATGTGTCTGTTTGTATGATTAAGTCTGTTAGCTGCAGTTGCAGTTGTATTGTGTACATTTAGACTAGTTAAATTGTGGAGACTATTTCAGCCAACAGGGATGTGTGAAACGACAGTGTATGTGTGTAGACAGGCCCCGCCCATTCTAGTTTACTATTGCCATCTTATTTTTTCTCTAACACCCCCCCCCCCCATCTCCCTCTTTCTTTTCCGTCCGGTCCAACAAAACAAAAATATAAATAAAGTTTAGCATGAAATACATCAGGGGTTTACACTTAATAAGTCCCTTTTGTGACAGCAAAATCTGCCCAACACAAGAGGTGTTTTTGAACTGGAGTTTTTGAAAGAGCTTTGCATGACCTCCTTTCACAATAAAAGACATCCTACACCACAGGATCATGTCAATGCAGCAAATGTAGAAGGCAGTGTAAAGTCATCAAAGATTTAAAAAAAAGAAAAACTGAAAAAAAAAAGTTAATTTTACTGTTTCTGGTGGATTTCAGCCACAAATTCAAAGCTAAGTCAGAGCTAATTATGTGACCCCTATATTAAAACCAAGAGAAACTTAAAATCCTTAAATGCAACGAATTTAAATAAAAATGTCTGGAGATATCCAGCTGTGGTTTTGTGCCAGATGCGAGCTCAGACGAAGAAAACAAAGATGTGCATGGATCATTTTTCATCTGCTCCTGATTCATCCAGATTTGAATAGGAAATGCTCAGAAATGCAATTTTAATCCTAAATTGTTTAATATATGTCCTCCATTTTACGAAAATGCCACAAAAACAGGTTAGAAACACTCAAAACACAGTTTTCATTGGTGAATGTCTTTAAAAGCAATCATATTTGATGACCAAATGTTGTGACGCATTAATAAATCCACAGCAAAACACTCACTTCAATTACTTTATTGTTTTGGGCATAACATATCAAATGGATTTGAAACTGAGCATTTTACATAGAGAACAATGAGTCTTTGATCAGATATTGAAAGGCAACAGTACTACAGAGTTCCCTCATTTATCACATGGGATACATTCCACAAGTAACCTGCGATAAGAGAAATCCACAAAGCAGGATTACAGACATTTAAAACCCTTCTCTACACACATTTTATACACCTTTCTTGGACAGACATGGACATTTTTTTTTACTTTTTTCACTTACTTTAACTCTCAGACTTCAAACCTTCAAAGAAAAGAGTCCGGGATTGTAGAACAAAAACAAAGATCTCACGAAAATGTATGTAATTTTGGCAAGCTGCATGAACCATGTCTCTGTACAGAAGAGACTGACTAGATCAGACATGGGGAAACTACGACCTGCGAGCCAAATCCGGCCCGCTCCCACGACTGGTCCGGCCCGCTGAACGATGTCAGACAGGCATGATTTTTTTTTTTTTTCCATGAGGCCACACAGATCAAGACCCACATAAAACATGTTTTTATTCTCCCTTCACTCTATCTGAACCCCCAAAAATCTCTGTTAAATAAAACAGAATATTTTGTTTTCTTTCTACATCTCAGTTCACCTTTCGCGTCTCGCTGATTGTTTCAGAGCAATTATACTGCTGCGTTCTTTCAAACAGCGCACCCTGTTCTGTGTCCTGATTGGCTGAGACCCTCTCAATCATCTCGTCTGCCGCGTCTCCATGTGTGCAGCTCTGCTGATTCTGGTGTTAATTCTAAGTCAAAACTCCACGCAGAAATAATACATCTCAACGCACGTATCACACATTCCTCGAGGACAATTCTGAGCATCGTGAGCACTTTCTGCTCCAGCCCGCTTGGAATTAATCTTCATATGAGCAGAAAAAGTCCTCGCACGCGAGAGAGACAGTCTACATCTGCGTGCACGAGATGCTCTCTCTGGCACGAGTGATGCTCGCACGCAGCAGAATATCAGTGAGCATGCACGACATTTTGGTCATGTGCGCTTGTGGAGACTCTGGTTCTGTTGGCAGAGCAAATTTCTGGGTGCAAGGGAAACTTTGGGAAACACTCCTGTGCAGGAGCTCAGTTTTAACACAAACTATATGATGTATCAGGAGCTTCGGACTTCTAAGTCTCAGGGATTCTGACGGAGCAGTGGTGGGTTTAGGTATAGGTTCGGGTCGTTCAGTTCAGTAGCATGGTGGGTTTAGGTATAGGTTCGGGTCGTTCAGACTATTGCCCAGCGTGACAATTAAAAAAAAAAAAAAAAAAAAAAACCTGCCCGCTATGGCTTTCAATAACACCATCAAATTAGCGCCCCCTGCGGCTGCACACAGTGGGAGGATTATTTCAACTGTGGGTCTCTCCCAAATGAACTGGACGGATGGGGGAGGAGATTCTACTAAATAAATTATTCCAAGTCCTTTATACAGTGATTTATGTAGCACACTTTTTAATACAGATATATAAAATTCATTAGAAGGACGGTGACCCACACACCGGTGAACATCCAGAGAGATGAAATAGTCCCTGTTGACAGTTTCAAGTACCTGGGTGTTCACCTGAACAACAAACTGGACTGGTTCCACAACATCGACTACCTTTACAAGAAAGGTCAAAGTCGACTCCACCTCCTGAGGAGACTGCGGTCCTTTGGGGTGTGCAGACATCTGTTGAGAACATTCTTTGATTCTGTGGTGGCCTCGGCTGTTTTCTACGCTGTTGTCTGCTGGGAGGCAAGCTGCTCTGACCGGGACAGGACGAAAATCAACAAGCTGGTGAGGAGGGCCAGCTCTGTCCTGGGCTGCTCGCTGGACTCTGTGGAGGAGGTGGGTGAGAGGAGGATGTTGTCCAAACTCAGATCCATCATGGACAACAGCTCTCACCCTCTGCATCAGACTCTGATGGGGCTGAAAAGCTCCTTCAGCAGCAGACTGAGACATCCCCAGTGTAGAAGCGAACGCTGCCGCAGATCATTCCTCTGCACAGCCATCAGACTTCACAACGCTGCTGTTTAAATGTTTACATTTTTAAATAGCTTAATATGTGTATATAGTTATTGTAAAGTTTTGTATTGTGTTGTATTGTATTGTATAGTATTGTATTTTAATGTATAGTATTGTGTTTTGTATTGTATATGTGTATGTATTGTATTGTATAGTATTGTATAGTAGTATGTATAGTATTGTGCTGTATAGTATTGTATAGTATTTTTATAGTATTGTATAGTATATGTAGTAATTGTAGATAGGTGTGTATTACTTATATTCATATTTTTGTTCATAGGAATATGTGTGTTTGCAAATGTTTAGATATATGGGTGCCATGACAGATAAATTTATCCCTTGGGGATATGAATAAAGTTCAATTCATTCAAAAAAGGTCAAAAGGATCTGGTACACAATTTACCACAACATGAGAAAATTAAAAAAGTAGAAGAGGAGAAAAGAGATAAAGAAAAATATAACCTTGAACAACAAGGGACAGGAGAGGACAGGCTGTTGATTACATTTTTGAAATTTGTTAAGATTACTTTTTTCCTGACTAATTTCTATGAAGATCAAAGAGAAATGTTCTGATATTTTCATGTCAATTATTCATATATATATAAGGGCCGGACCACATATACACAAATATAAATGTGGCCCGCCCCTTCTGACAAACTTTAAAAGTCTTTGTGGCCCATGCGTTGAAGATTTTGCCCACCCCTGGACTAGATCAACAACCAATCAAGACACAGATCACAGTACACTGTTGAGAAACAACAAAAACGAACAAAAAAAAGTTGAGCTGAAAATAATCTAGGAAACAGAGAAACTGGCAAAGGTTAAGCGCACTATAACAAATGAACATTTAATATCGATTAGGTTTACCCTAAAACAAAACATGTTTCATTATTGTTCTGAGACAAGAAAACTATACTTAAAGAAAAAAGATGGAATCAGTTTTGCAATAAAGAAAGTCTTAAACTCAAATGATAATGAATGAAATGGAATGTTTCCAACAAGTGTAAGAATCCTCAAAATTAAAGACAGACAGACTTTTGATCCTTCTTCTCTTCTTCAACATCTTTATGACTTTACCAGATGAGGGGCACTGATGTAAACTACAAAAAATCATAAAAACATGCATTCATGACACATTAAAAAAAAACATGAAAAACATGTCAAAATCCACTCACTTGCTGTTGAGTTGAGCATCATCTCTTCAACTTCACCACAATAGCGAATCTGAGAACTAAAAGATTTTTGGAGGAATGGTCAAACATTTCTCAGTTGTGAATGTTGATAGGAAAGTAAGAATTTTGGAGCAATGCATGTTTGCAAAAAAAAAAATAGCCAAATTTGTTAATTTGCTGTTAGAAGTAAAGTAAAAATATATACAGATGCAGATAATAATTGTAGTGGTTTTTTACCTCAGGAACTTTCTGTATTTTATCAAGCAGATCGTCACAACCAAGAAAAAGAGTAAAGTCAGGAAGATCACTAAACCAATAACAAGTTTGTCATTTGGTTTATCTGAGGAAAATACATAAAAAAATATTGTAATTTTATTAGTTTGTATTGAGTAAGTGAACACAGAAATAACAGTGTGGTCGACAAAGACACGTACAGGAAGTGTTGACGCTTTTGATCACAGCGGGGCTCCGATGGAATCCATTGTAAGCAGTCACCTGAACAGACAGAAAGAGTCTCCAGATTAAAAATCACTGAGATTGTGGATTACTAAAAACTTCTTCCAAAAATAAAAACCTGCTTCATACTGACCTCTACTCTGTAGGCTGTGGAGTAATTCAAATCTTTGAATGTGAAGTAACATGTTGAGCTCTTTTGCTCACATACAGGATCATTAGAATCACTATGGAGACATGCTTTGTACTCCCTCCTTGGTCCATACCAATGTGTTTGCCATCCACACTCCACTTTAATGACATTATTCTCTGGAACCGTAAGATCCAAATACAGAACATCTGTTGGGACTGTTGGAAAATGGAGAACAAAACCAATGAAGAACCTTCAGAGGGAAACATTAAGTTTCTGTTTGTTGAATGAATTATTTCATTTGATACAAACATACATGTGTAAAATAAGCTACATAGAAACACATTTTTTGTAATTAGAACACTATTTAGCAATGATATAAAAAATAATATAATTAACAAGTATTTACAAAATTTCTAAATCAAATTATTCTTTTTTTAAACCTTTTTGTTAAATATTCATTTTCATTATCTTAAAGCTGAGTCATGGTATCCAGACTTGAAATCTTTTCACCACAATAATAAACGCAGCTTCATCCGTCTGATGAAGTAAAAGAAGATTTTAGGTCCAGATGCTGCAATTCAACTTAGTCTGATTATCATTCTTTAATCTGATTAAAAAACATTTTGAAGAAAAGAATATTTGTTGTTGAGTTTTATTGTTTTCTCAAATGTTTTTAGTAGAGCATAGGATTAATTTAAATTGCTGCTCAGAATTCAAAATACCTGCATGAAAAACTACTATTCAAATTGGTAACAGTTTTGGGCATTTTATTATCTTTTTTTTTTTTTTTAATCTGAAAAAAAATGCTGTTTTTTCTAAAATAAAATGTTCTTATTCTACCTCCAGGCTCTGTTTTCACGTCTTCTCTCCATCCATTATTAACTTTCTCATTGTTGTAAGTGGGATGAACTTCACACGTATGATCAGCGTACGGTTCCAGTCCAGTAAACATACATGGTCCAATTCTTTGTTGAGGCTTGATGAGTTCATCTGCAACATAATTTTCATTAATTTGATTAATTCTTATTTATTTAAAAAAAAAAATAACATTTTCAAAAAAACGAGATACAATATAGTCAAAACAAATGAAATGAAAATGAAAACATCAAACATCTACATCAATCTTTTGGTCTTTTTGTTGAACTGCAGAGATAATAAAGTATCTCAAATATGACCTCACAGTTTCCAAAAATATTATTTTGTTACAAACAAACATTGTCTTTATTTAAATTTTCTATTACTATTTTTTTGTGAATTTTAAGCAGCAACTTTAAAAGGAACAAAAATATTACAGATATTTTCACTTACTTTCGTACTTTTCTTTACAGCTGCAGACATAATAAAGTTTTGGGAGATCAACATGACAGTTCTCATTAGTTGAAGTCCAGTCCAGTTGAATAGAAGTGTTCTTTGTTGTGGGTGTTACGTCGATATGAAAACCTGTTGGAACACTCTTCACATCAGCTAATCCTCTAGAACAGGGGTCACCAACCTTTTTGAAACCGAGGGCTACTTCATGGGTACTGAGTCATACGAAGGGCTACCGAATTTAAATAATAAATTTGCTTAGTTTGCCTTTAGTTATACATTATTAATAATGAATAATGATACTCCTCTATGTGAAGACACTGATTTCTCATCGTAATTATCAATAACAACAACAAGCCAGGAAACAAATATTAATATTCAAAACTTGATTAATCTCAACAAATCTTGTCACATTTTGAGGTAATGACCAAATGTAATGTTTTTAACAAAATTACAACTGCTACGTGTTATGAACACACTTTTGAATTGAACAAATTTCAATACTATAATTTAACTTTGCCATGGCACTGCCATGTTACCACATACGTCTGTATCTGTTTCTTTGTTAGTGGGAAGACTGACATTGCATGCTGTTCACCAGTTTAGTGTAATCTGGTGTGTAGCTTGATACTGCAACTCTGAGCGAGTCTTTCAGATGTGCATCAGTGAGGCGTGTTCTGTGTTTGCACTTGATAAAGTTCATGTCAGAAAATGCTGATTCACAGAGATAGTTGAACCAAACAGGCTGGCAGTCTTCATAGCTGCTGTGCATACTCCTCTGTACTTCTCTGAGTCAACAAGGCACCAAAAGTTTGCTGCACCCCGGTGGGCTTTGAGGTGGAGGTCATTTTGCAGTGTTATGATTTCAATCTCCACCTGTCCAGCATCCAAGTCAAACGTTGAACTTAGTTTCTCAGAAAAGCATGTCGTGTCCACATTCATGAAAGGGTTGGAGCTGATCAATGTCACAAAACCTATACTCAAACTCTTGCTCAAGTCTGTTGATGACATCACAGTATTTTTCTGCCACTCTGTCAAATGCCTGGGATGTAGAATCATTGTCTTTCAGCACCGACTGCGTGGAGGAAAGTGCAGCACTTTTTTCTCTGTATATCCACGAGGTTCCAGGTCACCTAAGCTTATCTACAGTTCATGTATAATGTGAGGAAGCCAAAAACGCCCTGCCCTACATCTTTTTTTAAAATCTTTTTCTTGAGAGAAACAAGATATTAAATCTTTTTAAAGGAGAAAGCGAGAAAACTGTTTTTTTAAGTAGTTAACAACAAAAACAGCATAAGAACACTTCATAAAAGTTGTTCTTTGACTGTTTTTTTTTTTTTTATTAGTGGATCTACGCTCCTCAAACGCTTTCATTTAGTCTCATGCACCCGTCCATTTATTCTCCTTAAACCTCCGCACAGATTGATTGACTGCAGGCAAGAATCTGCACATGGTGCGTTCACTGAGCTTTGGAAATAAACCAACCCAAACAGCCGCTCAACTCAGTCCGCTACAAACTGTAATTTTTATACAATCCGCAGCAAAACAAATCCGTTCTTCAGAGAAAACGTCGACACTGTTTCATCAGTCGATTATATACGGATCAGTGCCGGTGTTCCATGTTTTCTCTGATAAACTGCTTCGTTTTGCTGCCGATATCCGAGGCTCCGTGAACGCACCATCAGCAGTCCTGGATTCTGTCTCCGTTAATGAGACTTTAACCAAATTCTAGGAATTTCGAAAAAACACGTGTCGCAATGACACGGTTTTATAAAAATGCGACAAAAACACAAACCAACTCAAGCGATAAGTCATAAAAAACACGGCGACGTGTTGCTTTTTTTATTTGATTCACTAAAAAAGGGAGCATTTGGGTGACGTCACAGGAGTGTGTGTGCGCGCTTGCAGCGCTGACTCGCTCCGTCCCAGGTGCAGGTGTCAGAAGTCTGATCCTAGTTATTGATTTTACAGAGGAGATGCACGATTAGCAGTGACGCTGTGGATCTCTTGTGGCGCCCGCTGTGCTGTACTCGGACAGACACTCCAGAAGCGCATTTAATCAGAAAAAAGTCCATTTCCATTACCGTTTTTCGAAAAATGTCCATCAATTTCAATACGCCACCAAAACCAGCTCCTCTAAGCGCAAATACTTTTTTTTCTTCGAAAAATGCATTTTTTTTTTTTATTTCATTTTATAATAAACTGTTTCCATTAAAGAAAATTAATAATCAAAACCCAATTCGCGAAATGTCAGCATTAATGTGAAAGCAGCTTGGGGGAAATAAACGGAGGGTGGCTGGTTCACTCGGGCATTTGAAGAGCGCAGCTCCACTAATAAGTAAAAGAACTGACCAAAAACAACTTTTGTGCAGTGTTTTCTTCTATTGTTTTTGTTAACCACAAAATAAAGAATCTCAACACAGGTAAAGTCTCAGTGTCTCCATGCGGGAAAAGGAGAAGGGGGCGCCCCATTCTTTGTTATTGATTCTCGTTTTAACGAGAAAACGATTAAATTAAAAGTGGGATAGGCCGTTTTTGGCTTCAGCAATAATAAACATATATGTTAAGATGTTTTAATTCTTTGTGAAGGCAAGTGTGAGTTCAAAAAAATACATCACAATAAAATTAAAATTTTGAGCAGCTCACGAGTTGGGCTATTTTTAGAAGAGACCCGCGGGCGACTGATGAGGTGCTCGCGGGCGACCGGGCGCCCGCGGGCGCCGTGTTGGTGACCCCTGCTCTAGAAGATGTCACTTTTTACTGTGATGAAGTAAACATCCACGTACCACAGTCAATCTTAAAGATGACGGGTGGAGTTTTGATAAACTCAAAGGTTTCATTCTTGATCTCTCCAGTGCAGTTGTATTCAGTGTAGGGCTCCAGATCAGAGAGATTCATTTGTTTTCCAGGATATCTGGTTTCTGTAGGAAAAATGTGTTCAGATTGTAATTAAACTTGGTAACATTCAGTGAAAATAATGTATTTAAGAATGATTCAGACAGAAAACAAAAACCTTTTTAACTAAATAATTTTAGATTAGCGATCAATGAGGACATTTTCTTCCTCTCCAAATTCTTGTAATGAAACTTGGTCACATTCTGAGAAAACAATTTTTAAGAATGATTCCAACAGAAAACAAAAAACACTTTAACTAAAACTTAGATTAACGATCAATGAGGACATTTCTTCCTCAATAGGATGTTGTAACAAATACGCTGCAGTTAGAGTCTCCGTTTATAGTGTCCACTCACCTGAACAGGTGTACTCAACCTTCAGATTTTTACACTTTGGAGGTAACTTTGGCTCAATTTTTGCAGGAAGTTTTGTGGGTTTGGGCTGATCTATCTCTGTTGGATCTATGAAATCTAGATTAGAAAAAAAGACAACATGAAATAGATCAGATTTAAAAATAAAATCACTTCTAAATATAATTGGATGTCTTTTTACGTACCGATTGTGATGTCTTTGTTAATGTTAATTGTTTTACAGCCTTTTGGGCTGAACTCTACAGTGAAACTTGAGCAAAAGTCCTCCTCATTGAGTTTAAAACAGACAATCCCATCAGATGTCTCTGCCTTATTTCTGTCTGGTATAGACAGAGAATTGCTGATGTCCCAACCACTTTGGTAACAAACATGTCCAGGACGGTGTTTGCTGACTTTAATGTCCTCAGGAGCTAAAACACACAAATAGTTTCTCTGTGTTACACATAATGTGTCTTAGTCATTTAAAGAAGTAAAGATACACAGCAGAGCAACATAAAGTATTTATATTCACCTGCAGATTGTGTGGTCACTTGATTTTCAGAACTCTGACAGAGTATTTTTGCATTATTCCAGTGAGCGTTGACAATGACTGTATAATCAGTACAGGGCTTCAGACCTGTGATGTTACAGGTTGAAGTTCGATCACAGGACTGAAATTTGTAATTGTTTCCATCATTTACAGAAATGCTGTACGTGGTGAAAATCCCATCATTCATCTGAATCTGAAAGCCAAACTTGATCTTGGTGACATCGTAGAAACCTGCACAGACATTTAGCAAGGTTTTTAAAACTTAACATAAAAAAAACCTTCATAATAATCTAAACTACTTTTAAATAAAATCAACAAGATAATGCCACTAAAATATATATGGAAAAGCAATGTAAATAGAGAAAACAAGCATATAAATAAATGAAAGATCACTCACACTGGGGTGGTGCTGGAGTCCCTGGAGGACACAATTAAATTTGATGAAAAGAAAGAACATGTCATTAAATAATCAGGCAATAATTACAGACTACAACTTTTTCTAACAATCCTTGAGTCTGAATTTTCTTCCTGTACCTTTTAAAACAGCAGAGCATTTTTTTTTCAGTGCATGTTTTGAAGAAACAGGTTTTGTATTTGTCAAGGCACAGACTTGTCCCTTAAACAAGGAACATGTTTAGAATCTGAGGATTTATTAGTGGTGTTCTGGAAGACTGCAGGTGAGGTCTGGTTCTGAGAGCTGTCAGACTGAGAGGATGAACTGAATCGAATGCATGGAAGTGAGGTGGACACTAAATCATCTTCTTTTCAGGATCTTAGAGTTGGATCCTGAAGCAATACTCTTAATAAGGAGGATTTCCTCTTTAACAGATCTTCCTTTTGTTTCTAAATCCTTAATATTCAGTCAGAATTTATTTGATAAAAATTACAAACACATAAAAAAATTTACTTGAAGAGATATTGCACGTCCGTTGTGAATTAAAGGGGACACCGTCCATATGACACTACTAAATCCAAGTCCCTGATTGGTCAAAGTTTGACCTGGTTAAGCTGTCGATTCATTAAGGAGTTGTAGAAACTTGCGTAGAAACACATGAATATAGAAGCCCAAAATATGGATGTACATGCAGAAGCAAGACAGAATGTACAAAGAGGCTTAACTGAAGCGCAGTTGAAGCATATCACACAGGAAACATGCAAAACATCCGGACACCATCGACAATGCACAAGCCCCTTAAATACCACAGACCATAATTACAGATTGAAAGTTGAAAATAGCTGCATATAACTGTGAGAAAGCCGTCTGCACCCAATCTCTGACAACCCCTTTGAACACACAGCTATAACATCAAATAAATATTGATAACACAAATATTGTGCAACTTTAGACTTAAATGTAACTTTTAAAATAAGCAACTAGATCATCACAATTCCAAGATAGGTAAGATAAATGGGTTTTTGTTTAAGATCTTCCCAGTTATGCATTGTGAATCTGAATTATATTTATTTGAAGAAAACTGCAACCACTTTAAGAAAGTTATAATTATTAGTTATCATTACAAGATTAATATTAGTTTACTTAAAGGGTAATTATTAAAACAAAAACTAATATATGTACAATTTAAAATAGTAATAAGTGTTGAGGTGACGAGGAGCGTCTCCTGTTGCATCCAAACCAACATAACCTTTCTTGTCATGCAAACAGAACCACACAGACTTGAAGACCCCACTTCAGCTCAGCATTCTACTTCGTCTGTGAATTTAATCATAAAATATAAGTATCACAATGAGATAGCCTAAAATAATATTAATAATATTTAAGTTGCCGTTTTACTTCTGAAATTTTAGTTTCAAAGTAGAGCTCTTGAATATTAAAGCATTATTTGAAGATTTGGGGATTTGTTAAGAAAAATGTTGTTTCAAATGTAAAATAAACTTTTTACATACAATTCACAGACATAGCTTCCACCTGTGGTTGGTTAATCAGGTCCATGGACGTGCAGACATTGACACAACTCTTCAGAGTAACCTCGTCGGACGGCTCAGGCCTCCACGTTGTGCGTTAATTCCTCATAACGCACACTTTGTTGGGTATTATCCTTACATTATGCACATCTAAAATAAGAAGTTCAGGTCAAACAGCCCAAATTTTCTATAGTACAGCTCAACATTCTTTAAAACAAAATTTCCTTTACCTTTTGGACCAACACAAGGGGCAAAAGTTTAACTGTCTTCCTGAAAAGATGTTTATTTAACCTATTGTGACGACCAGCAAATTTATCGCTTTCCTTGGCCGCTGCAGTTGAGCTCGGTGCCAGCTCAGCGACAGGCTGTCATGTTACAGTCTAAAACATCATGAGAACAAAGTACTAAAATTGGTTGTGTATTTCTTCAACCATGGTACAAATGGGACATTAACTGACAAAGTGACAAAGTGTGCATTTTCAGAAGATAATGCATGCCGTAGAAGCCTATTGTCCAGCAAATCAGAAGACAGCTGTGTCACACATTGTGATTAATTTGTTAATAAATATTAATGCATTATTAATAATTATTAATAATTCCGTGTTAATGCCTTAAAGTTGACAGCCCCAATATATAATATATATATGTACAATATATATATATATATATATATATATATATATATATATATATGTTTGTGTGTTATATTTATACATATTGACGTCTCAAATGTGGCTCGCATGCCAAAAAGTGTGAGCACCCTTGATCTATAAGATACTCTATGAAAACAATGTAGTGTTCCCCGCGTATTTGCGGTTTTTTTTTCACAGTTGTGGATAATTCCTCCGGTTCGTCATGAAAATTTCGACAACTCAAGACACTTGTATGAAAGTTCTGCATTCAAAGGAGTTGCTAAGGTGTATCTCTGCACAGCGAAGCCCTCTCCTGAGCGTGGACGGAGAGCGTCCATCGGCTACCCTCTACTGAATCTCAGCGTCTCCATGGAGAAATGGCATCGGCTGACTCAGAAGCTGCTGAAAAAGGATAATTATCATCTAGAGCAGGTGTTCTTTACTTAATGAAGGAATAAGCACACACTCCTGGTTTGAAGGCACAGACACTCCTCATCGGTACTCTGTGTTTCTGAATTAAAAAAAAATCTTTATGTTCAGCAACACTCAAATGTTCTTTAGTAAATGTTTTACAAAGCATGTTCAAAACTGATTTTGATGAGTATGGATTTATGGACAATCTTCACTCGTGGGGATGGGTGAATGAGATGGGAATGGAGGGATTCTCCATTTTCATGGATTCAGCATATTCGTGAATGTCCCAGGTCCCTAACCTCGCAAATACGGGGGGGATTATTGTTTTATTGTATTATTGGGGGTTTATTGATCAGAGTAAATTATTTTTAAAATTGCTGTGTTCTAAATTCAATTAAAAATATTATCCTGGTATTATGAAATCAATATTGCATTCGAGAAAATATATTAAAGTATCCCTGATTATTCTTTTAAAAATATTATCCCTCTATTACTTCAGGGGCAGACACTAGAAAATATGATTTATAATCTTTACACTAGAAAATACAATTTCTAATCTTTAGGAGGTAAATCCACCAACATTGGCAAACCAAACACTTTTATATTTAGCTTTTTTCCTCTTTTCTACATATGTTCTATATATGTATACAACATCTATCCTAGATTGACATACAGACAGGCAGATACAGAGGATATTCAAATCTCTTTTTCTTTTTCAAATACATACTTAAAAGTCAATATACATAACTTGAAAAGTAACATTTTACAGTTTTCCAAAAAACTAATCTGACGTAAATTGAGTTTAAACTATGAGAATTTTCCTACATTTTATTAAGCTTTCCTGTTCAAGCAATGAGGAAACAGGGCAATTAAAGTTTTTTAAAGTTATTTTAATCAAAATGTTCTAAATTTGAACCATTTTTTTTGCTAAATTATTTCCCTTTTATTTTATTTGTGGATACTGATACCCATCAGTGTCACTCATGGATAAATGTTTGAAAAGATTACTTCATTTAAAAAAAGAATAAAATTCATTTCTAGTAAATATAAAAACAAATTTGGCTTCAAGGTATCAACAGTTTAAGATGAACTACTGTTCAGATTAAACTTTCATATTTTTATTGCAATAAAAGTTATTTTCTTAGTGAAGTTGCACAACCAATCATATGTTAAAACAAACCAAATCCAAATAGCATTTTAAAAAACACAGGATGAGTTTTACTCACGGCTATTGGAAGTGATGATGCCAGTCCAGAACAGCAGGAGCCAGAGAACAGAGGCAGCCGCCATGTTCAGATGATGAGTCTGTGTGAATGTGGAGAAGAAAGGCAAAGACAGCAGATTTCTATATGATAAGAATTTACAGTGTTTCCTGTATACCAAATAAGGAAACAAAATAAGAAAATTGTACTGAGTTCAGTCTTATGGTGGATCACCTTCTCACAAATAAAATCAGGAACTTGTTGGCTTGCACTAACTGCGCTAAAGCAGGTGTGAAAGCTTTGTGCTGAATGTGTTTGTTGAAGATGCTGAAGATGTTTACTGAATATGCCAATGCGTTGTGCTAAATGAAAATCATCGAAGTTTAAGTTTGCTCAAATAAAAATCTCCAGTAAATTGCAGTAGATGTCTCCTAAAAATGCAGAAGCATTTTTGCATGTTTTTTTAAAAGATGATTTGGTTTAAGTTTGGTTAAGCAAAAATGTTTGATAAATTGCCAAAGATGTTTGGATAAAATGGTGAAGCAATTTGCTTAATGCTAAGCTAACTGAACGATTTAAAATTTTCTCAAGCAGAAATGTTAAGGATGTTTTCAATTGTACAATACTTAACCCTGTAAAGCACCATGACATAGATTTGACAGAACATTTTTTTTAAATAAGAAGTTTTTTAAACCAATAGGTAAAATACTCAAAAGATGTAGTAATTGCATATGTTTTATGAGAAAGGCTTCTAGATTGTAAACATTATTTGTTTTATTATTTGGTAAGTTTTTACTGACTATGTTAATTTAAGATGCAAAGCAAGTAGTCATTTAAAATGATTGATGACAGATGACTTTTATAAAGTTTTAAAAATAGGCAAAACTTTTCCTACCAAAAGAGGTTTTGAGATTTCATGGAAGCAGCCATTTAGATGTAAGCAGGAAAAACCCTTCTACTGCCCCTAGAGGAAGAATAATCTGCTATACTGTTCCAATCGGCCATGATATGAATGGTTATGTACGGTTAAAGGACTTAAACAAATGTTGAAACCTTCAAAATATATGATGAATTAGTTTAAAAATTCAGAAATATGCTTAATTATTGGTAATAACACTCCGCTTGTACATAACAAGTGAATTGTGGAGAGCTTTGACAGGTCTAATATGTAATCAAGAAAATACTGTTCAAGAAAACACCCTAATACATCCAAAAAGTTTGCAATTGTCAATATGTTCTATTGTATGAGTTACAGATCAAGTATTATGTGTACACAAATCGGATCAGTCAATTTTCTCTCCATTCTCCTGAGGCGTTTAGTAGCTTACCAGAATTTCTCTGATGGCAAAAAAAAATATCCTTTTTCATGGTTTCCTCTTCCTGCCGTCCGTTTAGATTTTTGCCATTTACTTGGAAATCAAGGTCCAAGAATCTGATAGAAGAATGCTAAAACACAGAATCCATGTTACTTTCCTTGAGAGCTACCACCTTGTCTGTTTTCCAGATCTCCAAGCCTTGCCAACTGCTGATTAGCTCAGTCAGATGTCTTCACATTCCGATTAAATGAACATACCTGGTCCAGGTTATCAGCAGCAAGCAGTGCAAGGAGAGCTGGAAAACAGACTGGGTGGTAGTTCTCCAGGACCAGGAATGGGCACCCCTGAATTATGGAGTGTGGACTGGGTACATGCAAATCTTTTGAAGTCCAGTAATCATCTTTTGATCCATTTTCAAAAAAATTTAAGTAGTCATTAATAAAAATTATGCAATTTTTTGCCAAAATTAAAGAAAAAAAAACAGTCATTTCCAAGGCACCAGAATTTTATCTCTGAGTTATCGGGCAATATTGTTGGAGTTAGAGTAACCCTGTCCTGATATCCCATCATCCCTTTGTTTACACTTTCTCCCACTCGCTTACAACCCCTTATCCGACCCCAAGCTAACATTGCCAGTGCAACAACAATGGATCTACTTGACTGCAAGTGCATACCTTAGAATGGATGAAGCAGGGAGGCTTTAGCCTGCCCATTTCAATCTTTTATAGCAAAAAAATTCAGTATTATACAATGAAAACAATGATATGCTCACAAAGATTTTTGCAAATTTCGGCAAGCTGTGGGTGCCATGTCTCTGTACAGAAGACATGACATGGAAAAGATTGATTGGCTAAAAAATGGTGAAAAAAATCTGTATTATAATAAAATATGGAAGAAGTGAGGTGCTGTGAATACTTTCCGGATGCACTGTAAGTTAATTTGAAAAAGAAAACCCTATGATGCTTAGAGGTAATTTTCAACAATAATACAAATTTTCAAGAGAAGTGAATTGTGGACAGGAGCTGTAACGAGCCTAACATGAAAATATTTCATTTATATGTTTTAAATGTTTGTACATAGACTCAACAT
Organism: Oryzias javanicus; assembly: GCA_003999625.1. Classification (NCBI taxonomy): domain Eukaryota; kingdom Metazoa; phylum Chordata; class Actinopteri; order Beloniformes; family Adrianichthyidae; genus Oryzias; species Oryzias javanicus. The sequence continues at coordinate 14,191,735 of CM012440.1, forward strand.
TGAAACTGGATGCCCTTGCTTTATGCAACATGTTTATATGTAAAATTGATCAGAAGTGAGAGGACAAAACTCCTCGTTTTCTAAGTCTTTCCTTTGTAACTTCTGTCATTCTCCAATTCAAGTATCACCATTGAGCACCGATCCTGTAATGGACAATAGGTCTTCTTCAAAAATCTTCATGCCATCTTTGACTCACTTGGATAATGTTCTTAGTATGGAACAACTTTAAGCTGCTACATCGAGTTCCATCAAGTGCACATCCCCTTGCAAATGACTGGCACTTAATGGACCATTTTATCTTTAATACCATTGTCCAAATATTTGTTTTCTAATCTTTTATTAATGTTTTTTCTGTGTTTTGCAGTCTGTCTGCTCACCTGTATAGATGTACTCAAAAGCAATCTTTTTACAGGTTAAAGCTTACAGTAACTTAGATACTGCTGAACAATTTTGAGATTTGGTCTGAATTATGTCAGCTCAGCTTATAAAATGTAAAAGAAAAATATTAAAAATAAAACCAGATGGAAATCTGGTACAAGGTCAATTTTATACAGTACAGCTAAAAATGATCATTGTCACCAACAGTGATATTCTATAGTCCTGACAGTAAAATCTAAGCACAAATCCTCCTCAGCAAGCTTTAAATGGAACGATCCATCAACTTTCTTTGCTGAATTATTTTCTGGACTTGAACGTCTCAGTCACTTTGGTAACAAACATGTCCAGGGTGGAGTGAATGTGAGATGGAGACTGAGACTCAGGAGTGTTGAGAGCAAAGTTTAATGAAAAGCTCAGTTGAGATAGACGAGGTCTGAGCAGCTGCAGAGGGAATGTTCCACAACAAATGGCTGAAGATATGAAATTAGATGAGTCTGTCCAGAGAGTAGTGGGGGGTTAACTTGAGAGAAGTGAATCTTTCTTGAGGTCTTGTCAATGTGGAGTGTAGAGGGGAGATTCTGCAGAAGTGGAATTAAGCATCTTCTACCAGGGGGTGGCGAGAGTGAGTAACTGAAACAAAGACAAGGGAGAAAAAGAATCGGTGGTCCTCAGTGGATATGTAAAGTTTTCTCAATCTTATTGCACCTTGTGGTTGGGATTTAATCCATAAAGGGAAGAACAATATATTTTTGACAGAGAGAATCCAAGTGCATAATCCAAAAAACCAATCCAGGTCTGGTAACAATAATCCATAGAACAGCTATAGGCTGATGCTTTTTGATTGGGAGAAATGTTTCCAACAAAGAACCGGGCATGGACTCTGCAGGCTGGACTGTCCAGATGACCAAACTGACAACAAAGCAACAGATAAAGGAGAATCCAGGTATTCCACATTTGCGTGAATTCAAATTGTGAAAAAAATATGTGTAACACATAATACTTCCTATATTCTTTACAAGTATTTGTACTTCTCATTTCTCTCGATTTAGAGCAGAGTCATTCTGAACCATCACTGCAAAGATGTGCATCAGTGAGTTTACATGCAGCACCAGGCTTCAAGTGTTGGAAGTTTTGTGTTGGGATTTGCTCAAGAACTGAACCATGGATTTCTTTTCAGTACCTGGGGCGGGGCGGGGGGATGGTCGGCGCTGCTGGGTGGTAGTGGGTTTCTCTTCTGGGGTTGGCGGGCTCTCTGGGTGTGGGGCCTCACACTGACCCTCCTGGCGCGGTGGGGGGGCTGCTCTTCTGGCTGGACCGGGGCCTACACTCTGTGCTCCTTGGGTGTGGGGGGGCTTCTGCGGCGGTCCCGTGTGCCTTGGTCTGGGTGCTTGGCGGGATTGCCCGGTGGGTGGATTCTCTTCACGGCTCCATGGCGGGTGTTGGGGGGTCCTGGCTGCTGCTGCCCCGGCAGGGGGTCTTGGTGTGGGGATGGCCGGGTGCTCTCCCCCTTTGTACATCATCATCCACATCAGAAAAACATAAACACTCACCTGAGCACAGGTGTCAGCTATAATCTGCCCAACACAAGAGGCTCTCAGCCCGCATCTGTTTGCTCAGCTGTTGGACAGGACAAGTTAAAAAAAAAAAAAAGATCTCTTAGTTCCTTACCAACCAATCAGAACACTTCACTCACAAAATGCAGGACTGCTTGTAGTTCCTAGAATCTCTAAAAGTACAGTTGGAGGTAGAACCTTCAGTCATCAAGCCCCTGTTCTATGGAATAAGCTCCCAGCTCATGTCAGAGAGGCCAACACAGTTTCTACCTTCAAACTTAGGCTGAAAACATTCCTCTTTGGACAGGCCTATTGCCATGCTAGCCTCTAATCAGAGAATATTTAACAAGCACCCATACTGAAAAGAAGTTTGGGAGAATAATTATGGTAAATGGCGTATACTTGTATAGCGCTTTCTACCCTCCTTCGAAGGCTCAAAGCGCTTCACAGTCACAGACCCATTCACTCATTCACACACACATTCATACACTGGTGGTGGCTCCGCTGCCGAACACTGGCGCCAACCTCCCACCAGAGGCAATTTAGGGTTCAGTGTCTTGCCCAAGGACACTTCGACACATGGGCGGGGTGGGAATCGAACCCACTATCCTCCGATTATGAGACGACTGCCCTACCACTGCACCACGGCCGCCCACAATTATAATTGTCATTTACATATTTCTTCAATATAGGTGTAACAGGATGTGTTTTTATTGTGTTTATTCTATTTATTTCTGGACCCTTTTTGTGTGCACTGTGTATTCGGACTATTTTGAATGCATCATGGACATGATTTAAGATGGAGAACAGTTGCACTCCAGCTGCACCTGGTGACTTTAAAAAGAGCACCCGATGCAGCAGCAGACACACAGGAAAACACACGTGAGACACCCGGGCCAGAACAGGAGAGGAGACCCGGGTGGGGGTCCCAACGCCTCTGGGGAGCGGGAGAGATTTCAGATCCCAGGTGGATCGCCCACGCTCCTGCTCCTGGTTGTGGACTGCACTTCTGCTTTGTCTGACTGAGGACTTCATCACCACTCGTCCCTCAGCTCTATCTGCAGCTCTATCTGAATGAGCTCTATTCAAATACGTAGTTGTAGAAGCTAATTTTTCTTTACCAGTTCTGGTATCTCCTGTTCATCCTGGGACAGGATCTCTCCCTCCTAAACCTAAGGTTTCTTCTTTTTCTCCTGAATCAGGTTTTTTAGGAGCTTTTCCTTACCGGGAGATGGGGTCTAAGGGTAGAGACAACCAGTTCTATTTTCTCAGTTTAGTTTAGCAAATTAGCCATTGTTTATATTTTACGATCAACCTCCTGCTTCTGTAAAATTACTGGCATGAAGCCAAATCAGGCAATTGTTTTTGTGATATTGAGCTATAAAAATGAATTGAATCCCCATGAACACTCTAAGGACATTGATAAGCTGTTATATGACTGAGACAAAAACTAAACTCTTCCTCTTGAATCAGAGGTTTGACTATCAACTGCTCTCTTTTCCTGCAGAGTAGACTTTCCTTGGGAAGATGAATAGTGTGATCTCCTCCTAATTAAAGCCCTCCCTCTAGTCGTCCTTCTCGGTATTTACAGTAGTTTATAAACTAAAATTTAAAGATCTCCCGTTGGGAAAAATTTCTTGAAGTTAAGGTCCGGAAAAAGAAAATTTCTAAATATTCAGTGTAATATATTTTTAAGTAGCTGAGGATTTGGTGGCACGTCTCTTTTATCCCAAAAGAAACATGGATGTGTCTATGTATGACGACTTGACAGTGAGAATGTGTTGCAATGACAACAAGAGCTGCACCGTTTATAAATAGAGGAGCCTTTCATATTAGTTTTGCGTCAAATTCAGATCCAGATGCTAAAACCCAGCATCAGGATCTGGATGGTGGCCCGCCAGTTAGTGACCCTGTTCTAGGAAATAAGAATCCTGGCTGGCCACTTCAAGGCTAGCCACTTCAGCGCCCAACCAGCACAGAGCAGCACAGGACCCACTCGACAGAGAACAGGCACTGCAAAAACAGCGCACATGCAGAGGGAACCCCGGAACAGATGATCTCAGTGAAGAAACTCTGGAGTTTTTGAAATATATTAGATAAATAAAAATCGTTTAATAAAAATCTATAAAATAGTTTGACTTTTTGACAGAGCTTTGCATGACTTCCTTTCAAAATAAAAGACATCATCTACACCATAGGATCATGTCAATGCAGCAAATGTAGAAGGCAGTGTAAAGTCATCAAAGATTTTAAAAAAAGAAAAAGTAGAAAAACTATTTTACTGTTTCTGGTGGATTTCACCCACAAATTCAAAGCTAAATCAGAGCTAATTATGTGACCTCATATTAAAACCAAGAGAAACACTTGAAATCCTTGAATGCAATGAATTGCGATAAAAATGTCTGGAGATATCCAGCTGTGATTTTGTACCAGATGCCAGCTCAGATGAAGAAAACAAAGATGTGCACGGATCTATTTTTCTATCATTTTTTATTTGCTCCTGATTCATCCAGACTTGAATGAGAAATACTCAGAAATGCAATTTTAATCCTTAATTATTTAATATATGTCCTATATTATATGAAAATGCCACAAAAACAGGTTAGAAACACACAAAACAAAATTTTCTTTGGAGAATATCTGTAAAAGCAAAAATATTTGATGGCCAAATGTTGTAACGCATCAATAAATCCACAGCAAAACACTCACTTCAATAACTTTATTGTTTTGGGCATAACATATCAAATGTATTTGAAACTGAGCATTTTAAATAGAGAACAACGAGCCTTTAATCAGATATTGAAAGGCAACAGTACTACAGAGTTCCCTCATTTATCACATGGGATACATTCCACAAGTAACCTGTGATAAGAGAAATCCACAAAGCAGGACTACAGACATTTAAAACCCTTCTCTACACACATTTTATACACCTTTCTTGGACAGACATGGACATTTTTTTTTACTTTTTTCACTTACTTTAACTTTCAGACTTCAAACCTTTAAAGAAAAGAGTCCAGTATTGTAGAACAAAAACAAAGATCTCACAAAAATGTATGTAATTTTGGCAAGCTGCAAGCACCATGTCTCTGTACAGAAGAGACTGACTAGATCAGCCATGGGGAAACTGCGACCTGTGGGCCAAATCCGGCCCACCCTCAAGTCTGGTCCGGCCCGCTGAAAATTGTCGGACAGGCATGATTTTTTTTTTTTTCCATGTGGCCACACAGATCTAGACAGAAGAACAGATCAGGAAAAGGATGGTACCAGTTTTGCAATAAAGAAAGTCTTAAACTCAAATGATAATGAATGAAATGAAATGTTTCCTACAAGTGTAAGAATCCTCAAAATTAAAGACAGACAGACTTTTGATCCTTCTTCTCTTCTTCAACATCTTTTTTTGACTTTACCAGATGAGGGGCACTGATGTAAACTACAAAAAACGAAAAATCATAAAAACATGCATTCATGACACATTAAAAAAACATGTCAAAAGCCACTCACTTGCTGTTGAGTTGAGCATCATCTCTTCAACTTCACCACAATAGCGAATCTGAGAACTAAAAGATTTTTGTAAAAATGGTCAAACATTTCTCTGTTGTGAATGTTGATAGGAAAGTAAAAATTATGAAGCAATGCATGTTTGCTAAAAAAAAAAGATTAGCCTAATTTGTTAATTTGCTGTTTGAAGTAAAGTAAAATTATTTACATATGCAGATAATAAGTGTAGTGGTTTTTTACCTCAGGAACTTTCTGCATTTTATCAAGCAGATCGTCACAATCAAGAAAAAGAGGATAGTCAGGAAGATCAGGAAACCAATAACAGCTTTGTCATTGTCTGAGGAAAATACATTAAAAAAATATTGTCCTTTTATTAGTTTGTATCGATTAAGTGAACACAGAAATATCAGTGTGGTCGACAAAGACACGTACAGGAAGTGTTAACGCTTTTGATCACAGCGGGGCTCCAATAGAATCCATTGTAAACAGTCACCTGAACAGACAGAAAGTGTCTACAGATTAAAAATCACTGAGATTGTGGATTACTAAAAACTTCTTCCAACAATAAAAACCTGCTTCATACTGACCTCTACTCTGTAGGTTGTGGAGTAATTCAAATCTTTGAACGTCATGCCAAAATATGAGCTCTGTTGCCCACATACAGGATCATTAGAATCACTACGGAGACATATTTTGCACTCCCTCTTTGGTCCATACCAATGTCTTGGCCCTCCACACCATACTTCAATGACGTTATTCTCTGAAACCGTGAGTTCCAAATACTGAACTTCTGTTGGGACTGTTGGAAAATGGAGAACAAAAACCAATAAAGACCCTTCAGAGGGAAACGTCAAGTTTATGTGTTTGTTAAATGAAATATTTCATTTGATACAAATATGTGTAAAATAACCAGCATGAAAACATATTTTTTGTAGTTAGAACACTATTTAGCACTAATGTAAAGAAAATAATATAATTAACAAGTAGTTATACATTTTCTACGGAAGAGGATTAGGGCCATGGAAAAAAAAAAAAAGGCCAAGGGAAATTCTGACTTTAATCTCAGAATTCTGACTTTAAACTCAGAATTCTGACTTTAATCTCAGAATTCTGCTAACTGTTTAAAACTCAGAATTCTGACTTTAATCTCAGAATTCTGACTTTAAACTCAGAATTCTGACTTTTTTCTCAGAATTCTGACTTTAATCTCAGAATTCTGACTTTAAACTCAGAATTCTGACTTTATTCTCAGAATTCTGACTTTAAACTCAGAATTCTGACTTTAATCTCAGAATTCTGATTTTAAACTCAGAATTCTGACTTTAATCTCAGAATTCTGACTTTAATCTCAGAATTCTGACTTTAATCTCAGAATTCTGACTTTAAACTCAGAATTCTGACTTTTTTCTCAGAATTCTGACTTTAATCTCAGAATTCTGACTTTTAAGTCAGAACTACGGGGGCCCGTGAGCAACATTCTACAGTTAGCTTTAGCAGCACACTAGAGTCATGCAAACCAGAGAAAAACGAACAAAAATGTCCTCTTTAAGTTTCTTTTTCCATGCTTTAAGCTTACCAGATGGGGCCACTGTGTTCATAAAGGAACAAAAGGTGAGTAAAAAAGATAGTTATGCTATTTGAATTTGTAAATAAAAGCGCTAAAGACAAAGCTATCTTTTCATAAATGCTATATCAGACGTAACACGTCTTTTAATAAAGTACGTTTGCTGTTGAAAGATCAGGGTAAACGTGTGACTGACAAACAGTTTCAGAGTTTAACGTTGTGCACAGAAAGTGTGTAGAAAGGCAGTTTTGTTTACACGAAGCCCGTTTACGTTCATCTACTTATCGTCTCCTTTCTGGAGATTTAAGTACGTCTTATGCTTCAGAAAATACATTTGGGCTTGTTATCCAAAAGATTTTTGTGTTGTTTATTTAATTATTAACTACGCGTGACTGTGTAAACAGCCACCAATCTCTATTCAAATTTACAACAATATTAAGCTCAGGCTTCCTGTCACGTCACACGTTATCATAAATGTTTGTGAGCATGTAAACAGGCAACATGTATGTATGAATGCCAAAGGTTTGCATACAGCAACATGAAAGCTCCATGTTGGGTCAAAGTTCTCATTTATCCAGGGGACATCCTAAAATTGAGTCTTGGCATCTGGACTTCAAATCTTTATTGAGAGAAGAAGCACATGCCAAGACTCAATTTTAAGATAAAGAAAGTAGCTATTTTCCTATGTTTTATTGTGACATTAAAAAAACATTTACTTTTATTTTAGGCTGATGTTATTCCCACGTATATCCGTGCGACCAGCATAGATAGTGATGGAAATTCATATTGGCCACACGTAATAAGTGCAGCCAAGCTCTCATTGCTGTATTGCCCGCACACATTTAAAATGTGTCCAAGGCTGGATGTTTTTGTTGGACGCACGTAAAATTAAAATAAAGTTAAAGTCCCATTAACAGTCCCGCTCCTAAATGTGTGAAATGTGTTCTCCACATTTGACCCATCCCCTGGTGGAGCCTTGAGCTGCAGAGACAGCCGACCTCAGGAACTATTTGCTTTTTTAACGTAACCATAACCATAATCCTAACTTTAACCCTTTGCCCCTGGGTCTGTGCGATTAAGAAAAAAGATTAGCTCTGGCCACACGTTTTTCCAAAATTACGTGCGAATACACACTTTCTTTTTTTTTTTAAACACTAATTAATGTGTCTTTGCAGATTCACAGTGATGTCATGGCTTGGAGGATGAGGATGATCTCTGGGACAGAGACAGACAACCACACACACCCACATTTACACCAGGGACATTTAGATAAATCGACAAGTTTTTGGACTGGTGGAGGAAGCCGGAGAAAACCGATGCATCCATGGAGGAACATGCAAACTCCACACAGAAATGACACATCTGGGAATTAAACCAAAGCCCTGTTGGTATGAGGCAAGTGTGTACATCACCGTGCAGCCATGACAAGTTTGTTCTGGAAATAAGACCAGTCAAAGTTAAGTGCATAATTATTTGAAACAAAATTAGAAGTTGCATTGCTTCTATAAAAATGTATAAATAAAAGTTTTTCTTCTGAAATGTTTTGTGTAAAATGTATTTGAACCATAACAGCTTTTTTTTTTTTTTTTTTACCATATGGGTATGTTTAAAGAGCAGTTACCAAAATTATTAACAATGGCAGAACTAAACCATGTAATGCCATAGACAGAATATTTCAAAAGGCTACAAATAAATATAAGGGAAATTGTTGATTTTACAGTTAAATTTTTTGATCTTAGGTTATTATCATTTGATGTCTCTGTTATGCAAGCAAACACTGAAAAGTAACTCATAAAAAGTGTTTAATTATACATATTTATTGAAAATTGACAAAAGTGGTTAGTCAAATTATAAGGAAAAGTTGTCAACAGGTAATCTCTGATGTGTGCTGTCACACATAAAGAAAAGAAGAGACAAAATTATACAAAATCAAGACTTGACAGTAGTTCTAGAAAAAAGGTTATATCAAACAGAACAGACTAAAAGTAGACCTGATTGAGTCCTCAACAGATTATAAAAGCTCCATTAAATGCACTTAAAAATATTAAGAATGATAACAGTGTCTAAGAAGTAATGTAGTCAAGTGGCTGATGGGAAGAGAAAATGAGCAAAAACGCCTTTTCTGCCAGGATGTGTTGCAGACTCCAAGGTAAGGGATGTGAAGTGCCATTTCTGCATCCTCCAAGGCGATGACATCACTGTCAATCTGCAAACAAAGACAAATTCATTAATGTAAAAAAATGTAAATGTTTTTTTAATGTCACAAAAGAACGTAGGAAGATAGCAGTTTGATTAAATCATCCAAGTCAGCCATCATCGAAAGGTGTGTAACATTCTTCTTCCATAGGAGGGGATGTATTTTTCCAGAGCTGCATCATCCATCAAGGCGATGACATCACTGTCAATCTGTACAGAAAAATAAAACAATAAAAAATGAAATATTAGTTTACTTAATATAATTTAATGTCACAGCTGCAAAACATATAGAAAAAAAAATAAAAGAATAACTGGAGCTTCTTTCTGTCTGTTTGCATGCCCACTAACACTGGATAAAGGGTTAAATCAGATGAATCCAAACTGACTGTGACACCGCAACTGATGGTAAATTCTAGACAGAGTTGATCATCGGATTGATTCTGGAGCACTACGTAATGACGTAACGTTCAATCTCCCAGTTCCTTTCAAAACCCCCGACTTGTCAAAAAAAAAAAAAAAAAGCTGCACTCTCTCTCTAACTTTGTAACGGCACCGACAGACGTGGCGTTAGCTTAGCTAATATGGATGTTGATGAGCATTCAAAATAATCAATACATTGCTGCTGTTCTCTGATCCCCGAAGAAGAAATGGCTGTTGCCTTGGATACACAACGCTACTCCGGGGTGTCACGTGACTTCCGTCTCCCGAACTTTATTTAAACTCGCGCTGGTACAGAATAACAGCAGCTGCGTTTGTTATGTTAAACGTTTGGACAGCAGATGATTATTTTACGGGGCACCGTCGACGGTGCAGTGTTTGTGAGCAAATAAGATAATTAAAAGATAGAAAGCGTCACGTGACGACAAGGTTGAAAACGGACCGTTATTGTAACCGTGTAAATAAAGATACGTGTGCATCACACAGTTACAAAACACGACAATGTTTCTGAGACATGTCAGGAGTATTTTCTGACAGCTACAAACAATAACTAAAAGATCATGTAGTTAGTTATTCATATAAACGGTCACGATGGGCGTGCTAAACATATCATTGACGGTAAAACGTGCATAACGCAGATTAATAAAATAGCTTATTGAAACTCAGTAAAACTGTGGATAAGTTTGTTACGAACACATATTCAACTTGACAAATTAACAGCATGCTGCACATTTCTATAAAAAGACTTCAAACACGTGCAAATGCCTGATAGATGCTACAAAAGCTAGCATAGCCTGCCGCCCTTTTATTTTCAATCTCTGTATTAACGAGCTTTGTTTAAACTCACCTTCTCTTCTTCCATGAGCGAAATGGCCTCCTCCTTACAGACGTCATTTTAGTGTGTTTTACTGCTGCAGGTGAGTTCTGAATCAGCAGTCCAAAAGGAAGTGGCTCACATCTCCCCGTAGTTCAGAATTCTGCCTTCTTTTTACCCAGAATTCTGACTTTTTTCCCCCCGTCAGTATTCTGAGATTAAAGTACGAATTCTGAGTTTAAAGTCAGAATTCTGAGTTTAAAGTCAGAATTCTGAGTTTAAAGTCAGAATTCTGAGAAAAAAGTCAGAATTCTGAGATTAAAGTCAGAACCCTGACTTTAAAGTCAGAGTTCTGAGTTTAGTCAGAATTCTGAGTTTAAAGTCAGAATTCTGAGTTTAAAGTCAGAATTCTGAGTTTAAAGTCAGAATTCTGAGATTAAAGTCAGAATTCTGAGTTTAAAGTCAGAATTCTGAGTTTAAAGTCAGAATTCTGACTTTAAACTCAGAATTCTGAGAAAAAAGTCAGAATTCTGAGTTTAAAGTCAGAATTCTGAGTTTAAAGTCAGAATTCTGAGTTTTAAAGTCAGAATTCTGAGTTTAAAGTCAGAATTCTGAGAAATAAAGTCAGAATTCCTGAGTTTAAAGTCAGAATTCAGAGATTAAAGTCAGAGAATTCTGAGTTTTTAAGTTTTCAGAATTCTGAATGAGTTTAAAGTCAGAATTCTGAGAAATTAAAGTCAGAAATTCTGAGTTTAAAGTCAGGAATTCTGAGAATTCAAAAGTCAGAATTCTGAAGAAAAAAGTCAGAATTCTGAGAAAAAAGTCAGAATTCTGAGATTAAAGTCAGAATTCTGAGTTTAAAGTCAGAATTTCCCTTGGCCTTTTTTTTTTTTTTTCCATGGCCCTAATCCTCTTCCGCAGCAAAATTAATTTATGCTTTTTTTTTTACTTTTTTGTTAAATATTTATTTTCATGATCTTAAAGCTGAGTCATGGTATCCAGACTTGAAATCTTTTCACCACAATAATAAACGCAGCTTCATCCGTCTGATGAAGTAAAAGAAGATTTTAGGTCCAGATGCTGCAATTCAACTTCAAAACGTCACTTGGATAAAAGAAAACCTTCATCCAGATTAATTGTCATTATTTTATTCGAGAAATGTTTAAATCTTCAACAAGATTAATCATTCTTTATATTACTGAACCATATTTATAATAGATTGAACTAAATGTAAAAGTTTCCTCAAAATCATTTAAAAATAAAAAAATAATAAAAATGAGTTTATAATGTATCTATAATTTATCAAATACTTACATTAGTGCAACATCATAGTCTGATTATTATTCTTTAATCTGATTAAAAAACATTTTGAAGAGAAGAAAATTTCATAAAGTCTATCATATTTGTTATTGGGTTTTATTGTTTTCTCAAATTTTTAGTATAGTATAAGGATTAATTTAAATTGCTGCTTAGAATTCAAAATACCTCCATGAAAAACTCTACGATTCAAATTGGTAACAGTTTTGGGCATTTTATTATCTCTTTTTTTTTTTAAATCTGAAAAAAAGGCTGTTTTTCTAAAATAAAATGTTCTTATTCTACCTCCAGGCTCCGTTTTCACGTCTTCTCTCCATCCTTGATTAACTTTCTCATTGTTGTAAGTGGGATGAACTTCACACGTATGATCAGCGTACGGTTCCAGTCCAGAAAACAAACACGGTCCCATTCTTTGTTGAGGCTTGATGAGTTCATCTGAAAACATAATTTTCATCAATTTGATAAATTCTAGTTTATTTAAAAAAAACAAAAAAAAAAACATTTTCTGAAAAATGAGAGACAATTTTGTCAAAACAAATGAAATGAAAATGAAAACATTAAACATCTGCATCAATCTTTTGGTCTTTTTGTTGAACTGCAGAAATAATAAAGTATGGGGTAAGATAACTGTCAAAAAGAAACGTATTCATAAATAATATTTTGTATTCATAAAAATAAATTTGTATTCATAAATACAAAGTTGTGCATACATTTATATTTTGTGCACAACTTTAAAGAAAAAATATGAATACAACATTTAGTTTTACATTTAACATGTCTCTTTTGAATACGACTTTTCTTCGTTTAGAATACGACTTTCCTTTGTCTTGAATACGAATTTCTCCTCTCTCAAAAATACGTCACGGGGTCACAGACTTATCCATCGAGTGCCGGAACATCGATTGATCCAGCTTTGTGTGTCTATTCATTTACAATAAAACATGAATAATTATATATATTTATATATATATATATTATATTATATTATATATTTAAAATGACATTGATGCCATAACGGGAACATTATCTTGAAAACCAAAGCAGTTGAAAATTTAATAAAACATAAAATAAAAAATACATCGATCTCCGACCGCATTTTGTGGTTGTCAGCTGATTGTGTAAACAATGTAGCAGCGGATAGTTTATACCCAGAACTGGTAATAGACAGCCCAAAGGGAGTTGCACACATGCCTGTCCAATCATTAGGTGGAAAAGAAAATATGTCCGTAAAATTTGTTGAAAATAAGAGAATGATGACATTAAAAAACAGCTAAGCTAACACGGAGCCAGCCGACCGTTGGTGCTGCATAAACAAACAAAGAAACACATAGGAAAAAAAGTCAGTAGGATCAGAAAGCCCAACTTTCTTTCTGCTTCTGATCTTTCTTTCTTACTAAGGTCGGAGTTATCCGACAGTTAGCCTTCTTTAGCTCCGAGTTAGCTTGGTTGATTGTGTCATTCCCATCCTTTTTAAGCGGCTATCTCTATCTGGTCACGCTGCTGCTAGAGCCTGTTTCGGGTAGTGTTGGGTGAAAGCGAGGGTACATCTGGACTGTTTAGGAGCCGGAGCGGGTGCGCCTGTCCCGCCTGTCCCGGGAATAAACTGCTCGGCTAAGCGGGGATCCCCATGCTAACATGCCGCGGCTGGGCGAGTGGAGAGACAGGGATCCCCCCGCCTCGTCTGCCGTTTTCAGTCAGAGCTCTTTTTTTTGCCACCACTTCCGGGTCCGTTTTGTTGTTAATATGCTCAGCTGTTGTCAAAATAAATAAAATATAAGCGGCAGGACTTGACTGGTAACTTCTATTTTCCCCGCCAGAGTTAGAATATTAAGATCATTTTCATGTCATCGTAGTTTAATGAATAAGTCGCAACGCGCATGCGCATCGATGTTCCGGCACTCGATGGATAAGTCTGTGACCCCGTGACGTATTTTTGAGAGAGGAGAAATTCGTATTCAAGACAAAGGAAAGTCGTATTCTAAACGAAGAAAAGTCGTATTCAAAAGAGACATGTTAAATGTAAAACTAAATGTTGTATTCATATTTTTTCTTTAAAGTTGTGCACAAAATATAAATGTATGCACAACTTTGTATTTATGAATACAAATTTATTTTTATGAATACAAAATATTATTTATGAATACGTTTCTTTTTGACAGTTATCTTATCCCATAATAAAGTATCTTAAATATGACCTCACAGTTTCTAAAAATATTATTTTGTTAAAAACAAACATTGTCTATATTTAATTTTTCTATTATTTTTCTGTGAATTATAAGCAACAATCTAAAAAGGAACAAAAATATTACAGATATTTCCACTTACTTTCGTACTCTTTTTTACAGCTGCAGACATAATAAAGTTTTGGGAGATCAACATGACAGTTCTCATTAGTTGAAGTCCAGTCCAGTTGAATAGAGGTGTTCTTTGTTGTGGGTGTTACGTTGATATAAAAACCTGTTGGAACACTCTTCACATCAGCTAATCCTCTAGAAGACGTCACTTTTTACTGTGATGAAGTAAACATCCACGTACCACAGTCAATCTTAAAGATGACGGGTGGAGTTTTGATAAACTCAAAGGTTTCATTCTTGATCTCTCCAGTGCAGTTGTATTCAGTGTAGGGCTCCAGATCAGAGAGATTCATTTGTTTTCCAGGATATCTGGTTTCTGTAGGGAAAAAAAAGTATTTGCATTGTAATTAAACTTGGTCACATTCAGAGAAAATAATGTGTTTAAGAATGATTCACACAAAAAACAAAAACCTCTTTAACTAAAACTAAATAATTTTAGATTAATGATCAATGAGGACATTTCTTCCTCTCCAAATTCTTGTAATAAAAACGTTGCAGTCAAAGTCTCCGTTTATAGTGTCCACTCACCTGAACAGGTGTACTCAACCTTAGGATTTTTACACTTTGGAGGTAACTCTGGCTCAATTTTTGCAGGAAGTTTTGTGGGTTTGGGCTGATCTATCTCAGTTGGATCTATGAAATCTAGATTAGAAAAAAAGACAACATGAAATATATCAGATTTAAAAATAAAATCACTTCTAAATATAAGTGGATGTCTTTTTACGTACCGATTGTGATGTCTTTGTTAATGTTAATTGTTTGACAGCCTTTTGGGCTGAACTCTACAGTGAAACTTGAGCAAAAGTCGTCCTCCTTCAGTTTAAAACAGACAATCCCATCAGATGTCTCTGCCTTATTTCTGTCTGATGTTGACAGAGAATTGCTGATGTCCCAAACACTTTGGTAACAAACATGTCCAGGGCGGTGTTTGCTGACTTTAATGTCCTCAGGAGCTGAAACACACAAATAGTTTCTCTGTGTTACACATAATGTATCTTAGTCATTTAAAGAAGTAAAGATACACAGCAGAGCAACATAAACATAGGTGACTCTGCTGGTGATTCTCACATTCATCTCTATGCAGATGACACAGTTCTGTACTCTGTAAGTCCCTCTTTGGACGTTGTGAAAAAACAGCTCCAACATAGCTTTAACAGAATTCAACTTTCCTTTTCCAGACTGCACCTGAAGTTAAATGTAAACAAGACAAAAATCATGTGGTTTGGAAAAAAGGGTCATCTACCACCAAACCCCCCCCCCCCCCCCGTATCACCACACTCGATGGGACACCTATAAATCAAGTCACAAATTACAAATATCTTGGCATCTGGTTAGATGATACATTGTCCTTCTCAACCCATATTCACCATCTGCAGTCAAAGGTTAAATCTAAAATAGGTGCTCTGTACAGAATGCGCTCCTCCCTCACCTTCTCTGCTCGACAAACACTGGTTCAAACAGCATCCTGCCCATTCTTGATTTTGGTGACGTTATTTACAGATCTGCTAGTAAGCAGTTGCTGCAAAAGCTGGACCCCCTGTATCACTCTGCTATTCGATTCATAACAAATGCTCCGTTCAGAACTCACCACTGTACACTTTATTCATCACTGAACTGGACTCCATTATCCACCCGCCGAAAATGTCACTGGCTACTGTTAATTTATAAAACTCTACTTGGTCTTTCTCCACCCTATCTGCACCACCTTTTACATACCTCATTTTCTGAGTACAACACACGCACTTCAAAGCTGTTATTGTTAAGAGTCCCAAAATCCAGTTCTTCTGTTGGTTCTGTGTCGTTTCAATGTGCTGCTGCCAGAGACTGGAATGACTTACAAAAAACTCTGAAATTGGACACTTTTATATCAATAGCAGATTTTAAAAACCATCTTAATGACTATTTAAAAGATGAATGTTTTTGTTTCTCATAGTAATGATTTTAGGGTATTTTATTTTATACTGTTTTTGTGTCTGATTTCTTTCTGATTTTATTCTATTGTATTTACTGTTTTTTGCATCTGATTCCTTTCTGTTTTTATTCTATTTTTTATTTTCTTAAATCTCTTAACCTCTTTCCTTTTCTCAAAAGGTCTTGCCTTTTGCCAGGCCACAGTTGCAAATAAGAATGTTGTTCTTAATCTGTCCTGCCTGGATAAATAAAGGTTAAATAAAAAAATAAAAATAAAAAAGTATTTATATTCACCTGCAGATTGTGTGGTCACTTGATTTTCAGAACTCTGACAGAGTATTTTTGCATTATTCCAGTGAGCGTTTACAATGACTGTATAATCAGTACAGGGCTTCAGACCTGTGATGTTACAGGTTGAAGTTCGATCACAGGACTGAAATTTGTTATTGTTTCCATCATTTACAGAAATGGTGTATGTGGTGAAAATCCCATCATTCATCTGAATCTGGAGGCCAAACTTGATCTTGGTGACATCGTAGAAACCTGCACAGACATTCATCAAGGTTTTTAAAACTTAACATAAAAAATAACCTTCGTAATAATCTAAACTACTTTTAAATGAAATCAACAAGATAATGCCACTAAAATATATATGGAAAAGCAATGTAAATAGCAAAAAATATATATATAAATAAATAAAAGATCACTTACACTGGAGTGGTTCTGGAGTCCCTGGAGTATCCGTAATGTATGGATAGAACCACCCTGTTGTTAAATAATCAGGCAACAATTACAAACTACATTTTTTTCTAACAATCCTGGAGTCTGAATTTTCTTCCTGTACTCTTTAAAACAGCAGAGACTTTTTTTCAGTGCTTCTTTTGAAGAAACAGGTTTTGTATTTGTTAAGGCACAGACTTGTCCCTTAAACAAGGAACATGTTTAAAATCTGAGGATTTATCAGTGGTGTTCTGGAAGACTGCAGGTGAGGTCTGGTTCTGAGAGCTGTCAGACTGAGCGGATGAACTGAATTGAATGAAGGTGAGGCGGACACCAAATCCTTTGCTTTTCTGACTCCTAGAGTTGGATCCTGAAGCAATACTCTTAATAAGGAGCATTTCCTCTTTAACAGATCTTCCTTTTGTTTCTAAAACCTTAATATTCAGTCAGAATTTATTTAATAATAATTAGAGAAACATAAAATATTAACTAGAAGAAATATTGCATGTCCGCTGTGAATTAAAGGGGACACCATCCATATGTCACAACTGAATCCAAGATTGGTAAAAGTTTGACCTGGTTAAGCTGTCGATGCATCAAGGAGTTGTAGAAACTTGTGTAGAAACACATGAATATAGAAGTCCAAAATACGGATGTACATGCAGAAGCAAGACAGAATGTACAAAGAGGCTTAACTGAAGCACAGTTGAAGCATATCACACAGGAAACATGCAAAACATCCGGACACCATCGACAATGCACAAGCCCCTTAAATACCACAGACCATAATTACAGATTGAAAGTTGAAAATAGCTGCATATAACTGTGAGAAAGCCGTCTGCACCCAATCTCTGACAACCCCTTTGAACACACAGCTATAACATCAAATAAATACTGATGACACAAATATTGTTCAACTTTAGACTTAAATGTAACTTTTAAAATAACCAACAAAATCATCACAATTCCAAGATAGGTAAGATAAATGGGTTTTTGTTTAAGATCTTTCCAGTTATGCATTGTAAACCTGAATTATATTTATTTGAAGAAAACTGCAACCACTTTAAGAAAGTTATAATTATTAGTTATCATTACAAGATTAATATTAGTTTACTTAAAGGGTAATTATTAAAACAAAAACTACTATATGTACAATTTAAAATAGTAATAATAAGTTTTGAGGTGATGAGGAGCGTCACCTGTTGCATCAAAGCCAAACATAACTTTCTGTGGTGCAGTGCAGAACAAGAAGCCACACAGACTTGAAGACCCTCTTTCAGCTCAGCATTCTTACTTCGTCTGTGAATTTAATCATAAAATATAAGAAGTATCACAATGAGATAGCCTAAATAATATTAATAATATTTAAGTTGTCGGTTTACTTCTGAAATTTTAGTTTCAAAGTAGAGTTCTTGAATATTAAAGCATTATTTGAAGATTTAGGGATTTGTTAAGAAAAATGTTGTTTCAAATGTAAAATAAACTTTTTACATTCATGCAATATAAGACTCTCCACCTGTGGTGGTAAATCAGGTCCATGGACGTGCAGAATTGACAACAATCTTCAGAGTCACACAAGTAACCTCGTTGGACAGCTCAGGCCTCCACGTTGTGCGTTAATTCCTCATAGCGCACATTCGTTGGGTATTATCCTTACATTATGCACATCTAAAATAAGAAGTTCAGGTCAAACAGCCCAACTTTTCTATAGTACTGTTCAACATTCTTTAAAAACAAATTTTCCTTTATTTTTTAGACCAAAGCAAGTGGGGTTTTATTGATCAGAGTAAATTATTTTTAAAATTGCTGTGTTCTAAATTCAATTAAAAATATTATCCTGGTATTATGAAATCAATATTGCATTCAAGAAAATATATTAAAGTATCCCTGATTATTCTTTTAAAAATATTATCCCTCTATTACTTCAGGGGCAGAAACTAGAAAGTATTAGTATTAAGCTTTCCTGTTCAAGCAATGAAGAAACAAGGTAATTAAAGTTTTATTATTTTAATCAAAATGTTCTAAATTTGCTACCGGTTTTATTGCTAAATTATTTCCCTTTTATTTTATTTGTGGATATTGGTACCCATCAGTGTCAGTTATGAATAAATGTTTGAAAAGATTACTTCATTAAAAAAAAGAACAAAATTAACTTTTAGTAAATATAAAAACAAATTTGTCTTTAAGGTATCAACAGTTTAAGATGAACTACTGTTCAGATTAAACTTTCATATTTTTATTGCAATAAAAATGATTTTCTTAGTGAAGCTGCACAACACTCATATATTAAAACAAACCAAATCCAAACAGCATTTTACAAAACACAGGATGAGTTTTACTCACAGCTATCGGAAGTGATGATGCCAGTCCAGAACAGCAGGAGCCAGAGAACAGAGGCAGCTGCCATGTTCAGATGATGAGTCTGTGTGAATGTGGAGATGCAAAGACAGCAGATTTCTAAATGATAAGAATTTACAGCAATCAGGAAACAAGGTGTTTCCTGTATACCAAATAAGGAAACAAAATAAGAAAATTGTACTGAGTTCAGTCTTATGGTGGATCACCTTCTCACAAATAATATCAGGAACTTGGTGGCTTTCATTAACTGCACTAAAGCAGGTGTGAAAGCTTTGTGCTGAATGT
Organism: Oryzias javanicus; assembly: GCA_003999625.1. NCBI lineage: Eukaryota > Metazoa > Chordata > Actinopteri > Beloniformes > Adrianichthyidae > Oryzias > Oryzias javanicus. The sequence continues at coordinate 14,211,124 of CM012440.1, forward strand.
GGTTGTTGAAGATGCTGAAGGTGTTTACTGAATATGCCAATGCGTTGGGCTAAATGAAAATCATCCAAGTTTGAGTTTGCTCGAATAAAAATCTTCAGTAAATTGCTGTAGATGTCTCCTAAAAATGCAGACACTTTTGCATGTTTTTTTAAAAGATGATTTGGTTTAAGTTTGGTTTAGCAAAAATGTTTGATAAATTGCCAAAGATGTTTGGATAAAATGGTGAAGCAATTTGCTTAATGCTAAGCTAACTGAACGATTTAAAAGTTTCTCAAGCAGAAATGTAGAGAATGTTTTCAATGGTACAATAGTTAACCCTGTAAAGCACTATGACATAGATTTGACAGAACCTTTTTTTTTTAAATAAGAAGTTTTTTAAACCATTAGATAAAATAATCAAAAGTTGTAGTAATTGCATATGTTTTATGAAAAAGGCTTCCAGATTGTAAACATTATTTGTTTGATTATTTGGTTTTTACTGACTATGTTAATTTAAGATGGAAAACAAGTAGTCATTTAAAATGATCGATGACAGATTATTCTTATAAAGTTTTAAAAATAGGCAAAACTTTTCCTACCAAAAGAGGTTTTGAGATTTCATGGAAGCAGCCATTTAGATGTAAGCCGGAAAAACCCTTCTACTGCCCCTAGTGGAAGGATAATCTGCTACACTGTTCCAATCTGCCATGATATGAATGGTTATGTACGGTTAAAGGACTTAAACAAATGTTGAAACCTTCAAAATATATGATGAATTAGTTTAAAAATTCAGAAATATGCTTTTAATTATTGGTAATAACACTCCGCTTGTACATAACAAGTGAATTGTGGAGAGCTTTGACAGGTCTAATATGTAATCAAGAAAATACTGTTCAAGAAAACACCCTAATACATCCAAAAAGTTTGCAATTGTCAATAGTTCTATTGTATGAGTTACAGATCAAGTATTATGTGTACACAAATCGGATAAATCAATTTTCCCTCCATTCTCCTGAGGCGTTTAGTAGCTTACCAGAACTTCTCTGATGGCAAAAAAATAGTCCTTCTTCACAGTTTCCTCTTCCTGCCGTCCGTTTAGATTTTTGCCATTTACTTGGAAATCAAGGTCCAAGAATCTGATAGAAGAATGCTAAAACACAGAATCCATGTTACTTTCCTTGAGAGCTACCACCTTGTCTGTTTTCCAGATCTCCAAGCCTTGCCAACTGCTGATTAGCTCAGTCAGATGTCTTCACATTCTGATTAAATGAACATATCTGGTCCAGATAATCAGCAGCAAGCAGTGCAAGGAGAGCTGGAAAACAGACTGGGTGGTAGTTCTCCAGGACCAGGAATGGGCACCCCTGAATTATGGAGTGTGGACTGAGTACGTAATCATCTTTTGATCCATTTAAAAAAAATTTTAAGTGGTCATTAATGAAAATTATGCAATTTTCTGCCAAAATTAAAGAAAAACAAAGTCATTTTCAAGGCACCAGAATTTTATCTCTGCGTTATCGGGCAATATTGTTGGAGTTAGAGTAAGCCTGTCCTGATATCCCATCATCCCTTTGTTTACACTTTCTCCCACTCGCTTACAACCCCTTATCCGACCCCAAGCTAACATTGACAGTGCAATACAATGGATCTACTTGACTGCAAGTGCATACCTTAGAATGGATGAAGCAGGGAGGCTTTGGCCTGCCCATTTCAATCTTTCATAACAAAAAAATTCAGTATTATACAATGAAAACAATGATATGCTCACAAAGATTTTTGCAAATTTCAGCAAGCTGCATGTGCCGTGTCTCTGTACAGAAGACATGACATGGAAAAGATTGATTGGCTAAAAAAGGGTGAAAAAAGGCTGTATTATAATAAAATATGGAAGAAGTAAGGTGCTGTGAATACTTTCCGGATGCACTATAAGTTAATTTAAAAACGAAAACCCTATGATGCTTAGAGGTAATTTTCAACAATAATTCAAATTTTCAAGATAAGTGAATTGTGGACAGGAGCATTAACAGGCTTAACATGTAAATATTTCATGTATATATTTTAAATGTTTGTACATAGACTCAACATTGAAACTGGATGCCCTTGCTTTGCACAAAATGCTTATATGTAAAATTGATCAGAAGTGAGAGGACAAAACTCCTCATTTTCTGGGTCTTTCCTTTGTAACTTCTGTCATTCTCCAATTCAAGTATCACCATTGAGCACCGATCCTGCAATGGACAATAGATCAAAAATCTCCATGCCATCTTTGACTCACTTGGATAATGTTCTTAGGATGGAACAACTTTAAGCTGCTACATCGAGTTCCATCAAGTGCACATCCCCTTGCACATGACTGGCACTTAATGGACCATTTTATCTTTAATACCATTGTCCAAATATTTGTTTTCTAATCTTTTTTTAATGTTTTTTCTGTGTTTTGCAGTCTGTCCGCTCACCTGTATAGGTGTACTAAACAGCAATCATTTTACAGGTTAGAGCTTACAGTAACTTGGATACTGCTGAACGATTTTGAGATTTGGTCTGACTTATGTCAGCTCAGCTTATGAAATGTAAAAGAAAAATAGCAAAAATAAAACCAGACGGAAATCTGGTACAAGGTCAATTTTATACAGTACAGCTAAAAATGATCATTGTCACCAACAGTGATATTCTATAGTCCTGACAGTAAAATCTAAGCACAAATCCTCCTCAGCAAGCTTTAAATGGAATGATCCATCAACTTTCTTTGCTGAATTATTTTCTGGACTTGAACGTCTCAGTCACTTTGGTAACAAACATATCCAGGGTGGAGTGAATGTGAGATGGAGACTGAGACTCAGGAGTGTTGAGAGCAAAGTTTAATGAAAAGCTCAGTTGAGATAGACGAGGTCTGAGCAGCTGCAGAGGGAATGTTCCACAACAAATGGCTGAAGATATGAAATTAGATGAGTCTGTCCAGAGAGTAGTGGGGGGTTAACTTGAGAGAAGTGAATCTTTCTTGAGGTCTTGTCAATGTGGAGTGTAGAGGGCAGATGCTGCAGGAGTGGAATTAAGCATCTTCTACCAGGGGGTGGTGAGAGTGAGTAACTGAAACAAAGACAAGGGAGAAGAAGAATCGGTGGTCCTCATTGGATATGTAAAGTTTTCTTTATTTGTTTCACTTTGAGGTTTGAATTTAATCGATAAAGGGAAGAATAATGTTTTTCACAGAGAGAATCCAAGTTTAACAATAATCCATAAACAGCTATAGGCTGATGCTTTTTGATTGGGAGAAATTTCCAACAAAGAACCGGGCATGGACTCTGCAGGCTGGACTGTCCAGAAGACCAAACTGACAACAAAGCAACAGATAAAGAAGAATCCAGGTATTCCAAATTTGCGTAATTTCAAATTATGAAAAAAATATGTGTAACACATAATACTTCCTATATTCTTTACAAGTATTTGTACTTCTCATTTCTCTCGATTCAGAGCAGAGTCATTCTGAATCATCACTGCAAAGATGTGCATTAGTGAGTTTACATGCAGCACCAGGCTTCAAGTGTTGGAAGTTTTGTGTTGGGATTTGCTCAAGAACTGAACCATGGATTTCTTTTCAGTACCTGGGGCGGGGCGGGGGGATGGTCGGCGCTGCTGGGTGGTGGTGGGTTTCTCTTCTGGGGTTGGCGGGCTCTCTGGGTTTGGGGCCTCACGTTGACCCTCCTGGCGCGGTGGGGGGACTGCTCTTCTGGCTGGGCTGGTGCCTACACACTCTGTGCTCCTGTGCCTCCCTGCTGTCCGGTGTGGGGGGCCTTTGCCGCGGTCCCGTGTGCCTTGGTCTGGGTGCTTGGCGGGATTGCCTGGTGGGCGGATTCTCTTCACGGCTCCATGGCGGGTGTTGGGGGGTCCTGTTTGCTGCTGCCCCGGCGGGGGGCCTTGGTGTGGGGATGGCCGGGTGCTTTCCCCCTTTGTACATCATCATCCACATCAGCAAAACATAAACACTCACCTGAGCACAGGTGTCAGGTATAATCAGCCCAACACAAGAGGCTCTCAGCCCGCATCGTTTGCTCAGCTGTTGGACAGGACAAGTTAAAAAAAAAAAAAAGATCTCATAGTTCCTTACCAACCAATCAGAACACTTCACTCACAAAATGCAGGACTGCTTGTAGTTCCTAGAATCTCTAAAAGTACAGTTGGAGGTAGAACCTTCAGTCATCAAGCCCCTGTTCTATGGAATAAGCTCCCAGCTCATGTCAGAGAGGCCAGTACAGTTTCTACCTTCAAACTTAGGCTGAAAACATTCCTCGTTTGACAGGCCTATTGCCATGCTAGCCTCTAATCAGAGAATATTTAACAAGCACCCATACTGAAAAGAAGTTTGGGAGAATAATTATAATTGTCATTTACATATTTCTTCAACATAGGTGTAACAGGATGGGTTTTTATTGTGTTTATTCTATTTATTTCTCAACCTTTTTGTGTGCACTGTGTACTCGGACTATTTTGAATGCATCATGGACATGATTGAAGATGGAGAACAGGCGCACTCCAGCTGCACTTGTTGACTTTAAAAAGAGCACCCGATGCAGCAGCAGACACACAGGAGGACACACGTGAGACACCCGGGCCAGAACAGGAGAAGAGACCCGGGTGGGGGTCCCAACACCTCCCGGAGCCATGCCGCGCTGGGAGCAGGTTGGCGACTGTCCCGGTGTACTGGCAGCTTGGAGCCAGGGAAAGAGGGTAGTCAACTGGAGAGGCAGAGGGGTGTGGTTGTGACCCACCCCTCTATGAGCTAAGTACCCCTTCCTTGACTTTCCCAAATTGAGTTTTTCTTTTTTAAAGAGCAATGTTTTTAGTTGTACGACGAAGTATTAGGGCCACTTTATGAGGAAAAAAATATTTTTAAAATTACGACTTTAAATCTCGTAAATTTACGAGAAAAAAGTCGTAGCTGCTAAATTATGAGAATAAAGTCGTATATTTATGACTTTAAAAGTCATAGGTTAAATTTACAACTTTTAAAGTCGTAAATTTTTCAAGAAAAAAACGTGAAAAAAACTTTTGGCGATTCAAAATCAAATTATTTCCGGGTTCGGTGTCGGTAGTACGTGTGTTGTCTTGCGTATCTTCAAAAGAGGCACCATTATTGTGTTAATCAGACTTTTTATTAACAGTCTTTTCATACTGCTCCACTGAGCATAACTAGCGCTCATCTGCTTACTACTTGCCGTGCACCGAACATGTGACCAGTCGCTTGGCATTCTGGATAATGCAGTTCATAAACAGATAACTTCAATACACAACAGTGCGGAGTTTCATATGTAAAATAAAGAGCTCAGAGATACACGTTCATCAGGATCGTCACTTTATTATGTCTTTCATTTCCTTTCATCACTTTACCTCATGTCTCTGTCATGCGCAGAAACCAAAAGAGAATGTAAACAGAGCTCCGGACGCCTCCTCCTCCAAATGAAACGTCCCGTCAAAACAAAACAAAATAAAACAACATTGAGAAATGACAATAGTTTGTTACCTTAGCACAAGAACATTGAAAATTCCAAAAACTCGTCCTCTTCAGACGGAAGCATTACAGAGTTGGAGGAGATCTGGTCTGTCGTAGAGGAAGAAATGACGTGAAGTGGACAGCTGTGCGGATATGGACGTCTTCATCAATGGGATCTGCAGATCCTGCAAGCCACCATCAACGAATAAAACATTATTAAACTGTAAATCAAATAAAGAAACTTCCAAACATTTGAAATATTTTAAACATTCAGTTTACCTGATGAAATCCAAGACGCTTTTCACAGTTTGGTCGGTCTTTACGAGAAAAAAGTCATAAATCTACGAGATTAAAACTCATAAATTTACAACATTTAAAGTTGTAAATCTACGAGAAAAAAACTCGTAATATTACTTTTGTTTTTTCTTGGTGGCCCTTATACTCCGTCGTATAGCTGCAATGGAAGGAGTGCATTTTTTTTTTTTTCTCAGGGCCTGTTTTATATTTTGTGCATGTTTTTTATTGTTTTTACGAAAGCTTTTATTTATCTTTCCTTTAATTGTTTTATTCAGGCTCCTGATTTTTCTTTTATGGACTGTAACTCCTCCCAATGGACAGCATGAACTCGAATGTAGGAAGGACTTTTAAAGACTCCAACGCTGGACCAAATACAGACTTATCATTCTCCTGTACGAGACCTGGTTTGGCCCCGTCGCCTACCCCAACCCTCCCGCCCCCAGTCGTTACATATGCATGATATGCTAAAAATATGTATATTGGATATTATTAATGTAGTAGGATTCTCACTGGGGTTCTGTCCTCTATTTTTATCTACTTCTCCTCTATTCTTTATCATTTATTTCTCAATTAGTTCTGCATGGTTCTGTTGGTACAGTGTGATTCATGTGTTGTTCCTTCTTTCCTACTCCCCTCCGAGGAGAGCGTGAGAGACTTTGGTTTTCAGAAAGCTCGTCGATGCTCCTGTTCCTGGCAGTGGACCTCGTCACTGGCTCTTTTCGCATCTCAGAGTGGGAGAAATTCCAGGTGGCTCATCTGTTCTTGGCGGGATACCTCGCCTCTGGCACGTCTCTCATACCCAGCTGTACCCCAGCCCATCTGCATGAAGTCCATCTGCTACACTATTTAAACATGTAGTTGTAGAGTTGATACCCTTATTCATCTTTAACAGTCTTGGTAAATCGCTTGTCCATCCTGGGATAGGATCTCTCCCTCATGTGGGCATCCCTAAGGTTTCTTCTTTTTCTCCTGAATTAGGTTTTTTAGGAGCTTTTCCTTACCAGGAGATGGGGGTCTAAGGGTAGAGACAACCAGTTTTATCTTGTCAGTTTAGTTTAGCAAATTAGCTATTTTTTATATTTTACGATCAACCTTCTGCTTCTGTAAAATTACTGGCATGAAGCCCAATCAAGTAATTGTTTTTGTGATATTGAGCCATAAAAATGAATTGAATCCCCATGAACACTCTAAGAACTCTGTGAGTATGGAGCTTGATAAGCTGTTATATGACTGAGACAAAAACTAAACTCTTCCTCTTGAATCAGAGGTTTGACTATCAACTGCTCTCTTTTCCTGTAGAGTAGACTTTCCTTGAAAAGATAAATAGTGTGATCTCCTCGTAATTAAAGCCCACCCTCTAGTCGTCCTTCTCGGTCTTTACAGTAGTTTTTAAACTAAAATTTAAAGAGGTCCCGTTAGGAAAAATTTCTTGAAGTTAAGGTCCGGGAAAAAGAACATTTCTAAATATTCAGTGTAATATATTTTTAAGTAGCTGAGGATTTGGTGGCACGTCTCTTTTATCCCAAAAGAAACATGTATGTGTCTACGTATGACGACCTGACAGTGAGAATGTGTTGCAATGACAACAAGAGCTGCACCGTTTATAAATAGAGGCGCCTTTCATATTAGTTTTGCGTCAAGTTCGGATCCAGATGCTAGGTTTGCAGAGACCCAGCATCTGGATCTGGACGGTGGCCCACCAGTTAGTGACCCTGTTCTAGGAAATAAGAATCCTGGCTGGCCACTTCAAGACTAGCCACTTCAGCGCCCGTCCAGCACAGAGCAGCACAGGACCCACTCTACAGAGAACAGGTACCGCAACAACTGCACACAGGGAACCCCGGAATAGAGGATCTCCGTGAAGAAACTCTGGAGTTTTTGAAATATATAAGATAAATAAAATTCGTTTAATTAAAATCTATAAAATAGTTTGACTTTTTGACAGAGCTTTGCATGACTTCCTTTCAAAATAAAAGACATCTTACACCATAGGATCATGTCAATGCAGAAAATGTAGAAGGCAGTGTAAAGTCATCAAAGATTTAAAAAAAAAAAGAAAAACTGAAAAAGGGTTTATTTTACTGTTTCTGGTGGATTTTAGCCACAAATTCAAAGCTAGATCAGAGCCAATTATGTGACCCCTATATTAAAACCAAGAGGAACACTTGAAATCCTTGAATGCAATGAATTGCAATAAAAATGTCTGGAGATATCCAGCTGTGGTTTTGTACCAGATGCCAGCTCAGACGAAGAAAACAAAGATGTGCATGGATCATTTTTCATCTGCTCCTGTTTCATCCAGACTTGAATGAGAAATACTCAGAAATGCAATTTTAATCCTTAATTATTTAATATATGTCCTCCAATATATTAAAATGCCACAAAAACAGGTTAGAAACACTCAAAACAAAATTTTCTTTGGAGCATGTATTTAAAAGCAAAAATATTTGATGGCCAAATGTTGTAAAGCATCAAGAAATCCACAGCAAAAGACTCACTTCAATAACTTTATTGTTTTGGGCATAACATATCAAGTGGATTTGAAACTGAGCATTTTAGATAGAGAACAATGAGCCTTTAATCAGATATTGAAAGGTAACAGTACTGTTGTTATGCATTCCACACATAACCTGCAATAAGAGAAATCCACAAAGTAGGATTACAGACATTTAAAATCCTTCTCTACACACATTTTATACACCTTTCTTGGACAGACATGGACATTTTTTTTTTACTTTTTTCTCTTACTTTAACTCTCAGACTTCAAACCTTTAAAGAAAAGAGGCTGGGATTGTATAACAAAACCAAAGATCTCACAAAAATGTATGTAATTTTGGCAAGCTGCATGCACCATGTCTCTGTACAGAGAATGACTAGATCAGACATGGGCAAACTACGACCTGCGAGCCAAATCCAGCCCGCCCCCGCTGAACATTGTCGGACAGGCATGATTTTTTTTTTCCATGAGGCCAAACAGATCAAGACCCACATAAAACATGTTTTTATTCTCCCTTCACTCTATCTGAACCCCCAAAAATCTCTGTTAAATAGAACAGAATATTGTGTTTTCTTTCTACATCTCAGTTCACCTTTCACGTCCCCCTGATTCTTTCAGAGCAATTATGCTGCTGCGTTCTTTCAAACAGCGCACCCTGTTCTGTGTCCTGATTGGTTGAGACCTTCAATCATCTCGTCTGGCGCGTCTCCGTGTGTGCAGCTCTGCTGATTCTGGTGTTTATTCTAAGTCAAAACTCCACGCAGAAATAATACATCTCCACGCACGTATCACACATTCCTCGAGGACAATTCTGAGCATCGTGAGCACTTTCTGCTCCAGCCCGCTTGGATTTAATCTTCATGTGAGCAGAAAAAGTCCTCGCACACGAGAGAGAGAGTCTACATCTGCGTGCACGAGATGCTCTCTCGGACACGAGTGATGCTCGCACGCAGCAGAATATCAGTGAGCAGGCGCGACATTTTGGTCATGTGCGCTTGTGGGGACTCTGGTTCTGTTGGTAAGCAACTTTCTGCACGCGAGGGAAACTTTGGGAAACACTCCCGCGCAGGAGCTCAGTTTTAACACGAACTATGTGATGTATCAGGAGCTTCGGACATCTAAGTCAGGGATTCTGATGGAGCAGTGGTGGGTTCAGGTTTACGTTCGGTTTGTTCGGGCTAACGCCCGGCGCGGCAAAAAAAAAAAAAAAAAAAAAAAACCTGACCGCTATGGTTTTCTATAACACCAGCAAGTTAGCGCCCCCTGCAGCTGCACACGGTGAGGGCATCATTCCAACTGTGGGTCTCTCCCAAATGAAGTGGACGGATGGGGGAGGAAGCGGATTCTACTAAATAAATCATTTGAATTCATTTATACAGTGACATATGTAGCACACATTTTAATACAGATATCTAAAATCCATACATTTTTTAAATTAATGTTTGTGTGAAATGGCCAGATAAAAATGCTGAACACAAAACGTGTTGAGGTGAGAATTGGTTTAATCAACGCCTTTGGCGGGATGTTTGCCAAAACGCCAGAAAGATTGACAAAAAAGGTCAAAAGGATCTGGCACACAAATTACCACAACATGAGCGAATTAAAAAAGTAGAAGAGGAGAAACAAGATAAAGACAAAGGTAACCTTTCATAACGGGACAGGAGGGGACAGGCTGTTGAATACATTTTTGAAATTTGTTAGGATTTTTTTTTTCCAGACTAATTTCTATGAAGATCAAAGGGAAATATTCTGTTTTTTTCATATATATAATTTTCGTATATATAAGGGCCGGACCACATATACACAAATATAAATGTGGCCCGCCCCTTCTGACAAACTTTAGAATCCTTTGTGGCCCATGCGTTGAAGATTTTGCCCACCCCTGGACTAGGCCAACAACCAATCAAGACACAGATCACAGTACACTGTTGAGAAATAACAAAAACAAACAAAAAAAAAGTTGAGCTGAAAATATCTAGGAAACAGAGAAACTGTCAAAGGTGAACCGCACTATAACAAATGAACATTTAATATCCATTAGGTTTACCCTAAAACAAAGCATGTTTCATTATTGTTCTGAGACAAGAAAAATGTACTTAAAGAAAAAAGATGGTATCAGTTTTGCAACAAAGAAAAGCTTAAACTCAAATGATAATGAATGAAATGGAATGTTTCCTACAAGAGTAAGAATCCTCAAAATTAAAGACAGACAGACTTTTGATCCTTCTTCTCTTCTTCAACATCTTTATGACTTTACCAGATGAGGGGCACTGATATAAGCTACAAAAAACGAAAAATCATAAAAACATGCATTTATGACACATTAAAATAACATGAAAAACATGTCAAAAGCCACTCACTTGCTGTTGAGTTGAGCATCATCTTTTCAACTTCACCACAGTAGCGAATCTGAGAACTAAAAGATTTTTGGAGGAATGGTCAAACATTTCTCTGTTGTGAATGTTGATAGGAAAGTAAGAATTTTGCAGCAATGCATGTTTGCTAAAAAAAAAAAAAAAAAAAAAAAAAGAAAGCCTAATTTGTTAATTTGCTGCTAGAAGTAAGGTAAAAATATATACAGATGCAGACAATAAGTGTAGCGCTTTTTTACCTCAGGAACTTTCTGCATTTTATCAAGCAGATTGTCACAGTCAAGAAAAAGAGGATAGTCAGGAAGATCAGGAAACCAATAACAGCTTTGTCATTGTCTGAGGAAAATACATAAAAAAATATTGTAATTTTATTAGTTTGTATTGAGTAAGTGAACACAGAAATATCAGTGTGGTCGACAAAGACACGTACAGGAAGTGTTGACGCTTTTGATCACAGTGGGGCTCCAATAGAATCCATTATAAGCAGTCACCTGAACAGACAGAAAGAGTCTCCAGATTAAAAATCACTGAGATTGTGGATTACTAAAAACTTCTTCCAAAAATAAAAACCTGCTTCATACTGACCTCTACTCTGTAGGTTGTGGAGTAACTCAAATCTTTGAATGTGAAGCTACAATATGAGCTCTTTTCCTCACATACAGGATCATTAGAATCACTACGGAGACATGCTTTGTACTCCCTCCTTGGTCCATACCAATGTCTTGGCTCTTGACACCATACATCAATGACGTTATTCTCTGAAACCGTAGGTCCCAAATACTGAACTTTTGTTGGGACTGTTGGAAAATGGAGAACAAAAACCAATAAAGAACCTTCAGAGGGAAACGTCAAGTTTCTGTGTTTGTGTCATAGACTCCCTCTTCTCCTCTTGGCCACCTGTGGTCGCACAGGTGCTTGTTGTTCTCTAATTGTGAACTGTGTACTTAAGGCTGTGCTCTTCTTTGGTTCAGTGTCTCAGTGTCCTAAATCTCTGGCATATGTACGTTCTCTTCGTTGAGATTAAAATCCTGAACCAGACTCCTGGACCTTCTTCTCCTGCTTTTGGGTTGCCTCGTCTACACTCCCTGACAATTTGTTGAATTAAATATATCATTTGATACAAACATACATGTGTAAAATAACCTACATAGAAACACATTTTTTGTAGTTAGAACATTATTTAGCAATGATATAAAAAAATTATATAATTAACAAGTAATTATAAATTTTCTAAATCAAATTGTGCTTTTTTTAAACCTTTTTGTTAAATATTCATTTTCATTATCTTAAAGCTGAGTCATGGTATCCAGACTTGAAATCTTTTCACCACATTAATAAACGTGGCTTCATCAGTCTGATGAAGTAAAAGAAGATTTTATGTCCAGATTCTGCAATTCAACTTCAAAACGTCACTTGGATAAAAGAAAACCTTCATCCACATTAATTCTCATTATTTTATTAGAGAAATGTTTAAATCTTCAACAAGATTAATCATTCTTTATATTACTGAACCATATTTATAATAGATTCAACTAAATGTAAAAGTTTCCTCAAATTATTTTGAAAATAAAAAAGTAAAAAAAAGAGTTTATAATGTATCTATTATTTATCAAATGCTTACATTAGTGCAACATCATAGTCTGATTATCATTCTTTAATCTGATTAAAAAACGTTTTGAAGAAATTTTTTTTTTCATAATTTCTATCATATTTGTAAATGAGTTTTACTGTTTTCTTAAATTTTTAATAGAGTATAAGGATGAATTTACATTGCTGCTCAGAATTCAAAATACCTGCATGAAAAACTCTACGATTCAAATTGGTAACAGTTTTGGGCATTTTAATCTTACTTTTAAAAAATCTGAAAAAAAACGCTGGTTTTCTAAAATGAAATGTTCATATTCTACCTCCAGGCTCCGTTTTCAGGATTTCTCTCCATCCATTATTAACTTTCTTCTTGTTGTAAGTGGGATGAACTTCACACGCATGATCAGTGTACGGCTCCAGTCCAGTAAACAAACATGGTCCAATTCTTTGTTGAGGCTTGATGAGTTCATCTGAAAAATAATTTTTATCAATTTGATTAATTCTTGTTTATTAAAATTTTTTTTTTAACATTTTCAAAAAAATGAGATACAATATTGTCAAAATAAATGAAATGAAAACATCAAACATCGACATCAATCTTTTGGTCTTTTTGTTGAACTGTAGAAAAAATAAAGTATCTCAAATATGACCTCACAGTTTCTAAAAATATTATTTTGTTAAAAACAAACATTGTCTTTGTTTAATTTTTCTATTAATCTTTTTCTGTGAATTATAAGCAAACATCTAAAAAGGAACAAAAATATTACAGATATTTTCACTTACTTTTTTCACAGCTGCAGACATAAGAAAGTTTTGGGAGATCAACATGACAGTTCTCATTGGTTGAAGTCCAGTCCAGTTGAATAGAAGTGTTCTTTGTTGTGGGTGTTACGTCGATATAAAAACCTGTTGAAACACTCTTCACATCAGCTAATCCTCTTGAAGATGTCACTTTTTACTGAGATGAAGTAAATATCCACGTACCACAGTCAATCTTAAAGATGACGGGTGGAGTTTTGATAAACTTAAAGGTTTCATTCTTGATCTCTCCAGTGCAGTTGTATTCAGTGTAGGGCTCCAGATCAGAGAGATTCATTTGTTTTCCAGGATATCTGGTTTCTGTAGGAAAAAAATATATTTGCATTGTAATTAAACTTGGTCACATTCAGAGAAAATAATGTGTTTAAGAATGATTCAGACATAAAAAAAAACCTCTTTAACTACAACTAAATAATTTTAGATTAGCGATCAATAAGGACATTTCTTCCTCTCCAAATTCTTGTAATAAAAACGCTGCAGTTAGAGTCTCTGTTTATAGTGTCCACTCACCTGAACAGGTGTACCCAACCGTCAGATTTTTACACTTTGGAGGTAACTCTGGCTCAATTGTTGCAGGAAGTTTTGTGGGTTTGGGCTGATCTATCTCAGTTGGATCTATGAAATCTAAATTGTAAAAAAAAGAAAACATGAAATAGATCAGGTCTAAAAATAAAGCAACTTTAAAAGATACTGAAATCTCTTTTTACATACCAATTGTGATGTCTTCAGTGACGTAAAGGAGGATTTTACACAGCTTTTTGGGCTGAACTCTACAGTGAAACTTGAGCAAAAGTCGTCCTCCTTCAGTTTAAAACAGACAATCCCATCAGATGTCTCTGCCTTATTTCTGTCTGGTACAGACAGAGAATTGCTTATGTCCCAACCACTTTGGTAACAAACATGTCCAGGACGGTGTTTGCTGACTTTAATGTCCTCAGGAGCTGAAACACACAAATAGTTTCTCTGTGTTACACATAATGTGTCTTAGTCATTTAAAGAAGTAAAGATACACAGCAGAGCAACATAAAGTATTTGTATTCACCTGCAGATTGTGTGGTCACTTTATTTTCAGAACTCTGACAGAGTATTTTTGCATTATTCCAGTGAGCGTTGACAATGACAGTATAATCAGTACAGGGCTTCAGACCTGTGATGTTACAGGTTGAAGTTCGATCACAGGACTGAAATTTGTCATTGTTTCCATCATTTACAGAAATGCTGTATGTGGTGAAAATCCCATCATTCATCTGAATCTGGAGGCCAAACTTGATCTTGGTGACATCGTAGAAACCTGCTTAGACATTCATCAAAGTTTTTAAAACTTAACATAAAAAATAACCTTCGTAATAATCTAAACAACTTTTAAATAAAATCAACAAAATAATGCCACTAAAATATATATGAAAAAGCAATGTAAATAGCAAAAACAAATATATAAATAAATGAAAGATCACTTACACTGGGGTGGTGCTGGAGTCCCTGGAGGACACATTTAAATTTGATGAAAAGAAAGAACATGTCATTAAATAATCAGGCAACAATTACAAACTACAATTTTTTCTAACAATCCTTGAGTCTGAATTTTCTTCCTGTACCTTTTAAAACAGCAGAGCATTTTTTTTTCGGTGCATCTTTTGAAGAAACATGTTTTGTATTTGTCAAGGCACAGACTTGTCCCTTAAACAAGGAACATGTTTAAAATCTGAGGATTTATTAGTGGTGTTCTGGAAGACTGCAGGTGAGGTCTGGTTCTGAGAGCTGTCAGACTGAGAGGATGGCCTGAATTGAATGAAGGTGAGGCGGACACCAAATCATCTGCTTTTCTGACTCCTAGAGTTGGATCCTGAAGCAATATTCTTAATAAGGAGGATTTCCTCTTTAACAGATCTTCCTTTTGTTTCTAAATCCTTAATATTCAGTCAGAATTTATTTGATAAAAATTACAAACACATAAAAAAATTAACTAGAAGAAAAATTGCACGTCCGTTGTGAATTAAAGGGGACACCATCCATATGTCACAACTAAATCCAAGTCCCTGATTGGTGATTGGTCAAAGTTTGACCCGGTTAAGCTGTCGATGCATCTAGGAGTTGTAGAAATACATGAATATAGAAGCCCAAAATACGGATGTACATGCAGAAGCAAGACAGAATGTACAAAGAGGCTTAACTGAAGCACAGTTGAAGCATATCACACAGGAAACATGCAAAACATCCGGACACCATCGACAATGCACAAGCCCCTTAAATACCACAGACCATAATTACAGATTGAAAGTTGAAAATAGCTGCATATAACTGTGAGAAAGCCGTCTGCACCCAATCTCTGACAACCCCTTTGAACACACAGCTATAACATCAAATAAATACTGATAACACAAATATTGTTCAACTTTAGACTTAAATGTAACTTTTAAAATAAGCAACTAGATCATCACAATTCCAAGATAAATCCTAGGTAAGATAAATGGGTTAATGGGGTAATTATTAAAACAAAAACTAATATACGTACAATTTAAAATAGTAATAAGTGTTGAGGTGACGAGAAGCGTCACCTGTTGCATCAAAGCCAAACATAACTTTCTGTGGTGCAGTGCAGAACAAGAAGCCACACAGACTTGAAGACCCACTTTCAGCTCAGCATTCTTACTGTGAATTTAATCATAAAATATAAGAAGTATCACAATGAGATAGCCTAAATAATATTAATAATATTTAAGTTGTCGGTTTACTTCTGAAATTTTAGTTTCAAAGTAGAGTTCTTGAATATTAAAGCATTATTTGAAGATTTGTTAAGAAAAATGTTGTTTCAAATGTAAAATAAACTTTTTACATACAATTCACAGACATAGCTTCCACCTGTGGTTGGTAAATCAGGTCCATGGACGTGCAGACATTGACACAACTCTTCAGAGTCACATAAGTAACCTCGTCGGGCAGCTCAGGCCTCCACGTTGTGCGTTAATTCCTCATAACGCACACTTCGTTGGGTATTATCCTTACATTATGCACATCTAAAATAAGAAGTTCAGGTCAAACAGCCCAACTTTTTTATAGCACTGCTCAACATTCTTTAAAACAAATTTTTCTTTACCTTTTGGACCAAAGCAAGGGGCAAGAGTTTAACTATCTTCCTGAAGAGATGTTTATTTAACCTATTGTGACGACCAGCATATTTATCGCGTTCCTTGGCCGCTGCAGTTGAGGTCGGTGCCAGCTCACCGACACGCTGTCATGTTACAGTCTAAAACATCATAAGAACAAAGTACTAAAATTGGTCGAGTATTTCTTTTTATTTTGTATGGAACATTACCTGACAAAGTGTGCATTTTCAGAAAATAATGCATGCCGTAGAAGCCAGCAAAGCAGAAGACAGCTGTGTCACATAATTTTTGTTAATAAATATTAATGCATTAATTGTTTTAACTAATTCCATGTTAATGCCTTAAAGTTGACATATATATATATATATATATATATATATTATATATATATATATATATATATATATATATAATGTGGCT
Organism: Oryzias javanicus; assembly: GCA_003999625.1. Classification (NCBI taxonomy): domain Eukaryota; kingdom Metazoa; phylum Chordata; class Actinopteri; order Beloniformes; family Adrianichthyidae; genus Oryzias; species Oryzias javanicus. Next base: position 14,227,687 of record CM012440.1, read on the forward strand.
CACATGAGAACCCTTGATTTGTAAGATACTCTATGAAAACAATGTAGTGTTCCCCTGCGTATTTGTGTTTTTTGTTCACAGTTGTGGATAATTCCTCCAGTTCGGCATAAAAATTTCGACAACTCAAGATACTTGTATGAAACTTCTGCGTCCAAAGGAGATGCTAAGGTGTATCTCTGCACAGCGAAGCCCTCTTCTGAGTGTGGACGGGGAGCGTCCATCGGCTACCCCCTACTGTACCTCAGCGCCTCCTTGGAGAAATGGCATCGGCTGACTCAGAAGCTACTGAAAAAACCGTGGACGATACAGTAATTATTATCCAGAGCAGGTGTTCATTACTTAATGAAAGAGGAAGCGCACACTCCTGGTTTGAAGGCACAGACACTCCTCATCGAATCTTTATGTTCAGCAACACTCAAATGTTCTTTAGTAAATGTTTTACAAAGCATCTTCAAAACTGTTTTTGATGAATATGGATTTATGGGGGTGGGGATGAGTGAATGAGATGGGAACGGAGGGATTTTCCATTTTCATGGATTCAGCATATTCGTGAATGTCCCCGCAAATAAGGGGGGATTATTGTAAGGCATTTTATTGATCAGAGTAAATTATTTTTAAAATTGCTGTTTATTATTTTAATCAAAATGTTCTAAATTTGCTACCAGTTTTATTGCAAAATTATTTCCCTTTTATTTTATTTGTGGATATTGGTACCCATCAGTGCCACTCATGAATAAATGTTTGAAAAGATTACATCATTTAAAAAGAATAAAATTCATTTTTAGTAAATATAAAAACAAATTTGGCTTCAGGGTATCAACAGTTTAAGATGAACTACTGTTCAGATTAAACTTTCATATTTTTATTGCAATAAAAATGATTTTCTTAGTGAAGTTGCACAACACTCATATATTAAAACAAACCAAATCCAAATAGCATTTTAAAAAACACAGGATGAGTTTTACTCACGGCTATTGGAAGTGATGATGCCAGTCCAGAACAGCAGGAGCCAGAGAACAGAGGCAGCCGCCATGTTCAGATGATGAGTCTGTGTGAATGTGGAGATGAAGGGCAAAGACAGCAGATTTGTATATGATAAGAATTTACAGCAATCAGGAAACAAGGTGTTTCCTGTATACCAAATAAGGAAACAAAATAAGAAAATTGTACTGAGTTCAGTCTTATGGTGGATCACCTACTCACAAATAATATCAGGAACTTGGTGGCTTGCACTAACTGGTGTGAAAGGTTTGTGCTGAATGTGTTTGTTGAAGATGCTGAAGGTGTTTACTGAAAATGCCAATGCGTTGGGCTAAATGAAAATCATTGAAGTTTAAGTTTGCACGAATAAAAATCTTCAGTAAATTGCTGTAGATGTCTCCTAAAAATGCAGAAGCATTTTTGCATGTTTTTTTTTTTTAAATATGAAGTGGTTTAAGTTTGGTTTAGCAAAAATGTTTGATAAATTGCCAAAGATGTTTGGATCAAATGGTGAAGCAATTTGCTTAATGCTAAGCTAACTGAACGATTTAAAAGTTTCTCAAGCAGAAATGTTAAGGATGTTTTCAATTGTACAATACTTAACCCTGTAAAGCACCATGACATAGATTTGACAGAACATTATTTTTTTTAAATAAAAAAAAGTTCAGTATTATAGAATGAAAACAAAGATATCCTCACAAAGAAGATTTTTGTAATTTTGGCAAGCTGTATGTGCCATGTCTCTGTACAGAAGACATGGCATGGAAAAGATTGTATCATTGGCTGTATCATAATGAAATATGGAAGAAGTGAGGTGCTGTAAATACTTTCCGGATGCACTGTAAGTTAATTTAAAAAAGAAAACCCAATGATACTTAGAGGTAATTTTCAACAATAATACAAATTTTCAAGATAACTGAATTGTGGACAGGAGCTGTAACAGGCCTAACATGAAAATATTTCTTGTATATATTTTAAATGTTGGTACATAGACTCAACATTGAAACTGGATGCCCTTGCTTTACACAAAATGTTTATATGTAAAATTGATCAGAAATGACAGGACAAAACTCCTCATTTTCTAGGTCTTTCCTTTGTAACTTCTGTCATTCCCTAATGGAAAATATGTACATGGAAGCTATTAATTATGTATTTGAGCTTAATGGAACTTTCAAGTGTCACCATTGAGCACCGATCCTGTAATGGACAATAGGTCTTCTTCAAAAATCTCCATGCCATCTTTGACTCACTTGGATAATGTTCTTAGGATGGAACAACTTTAAGCTGCTAAATAGAGTTCCATCAAGTGCACATCCCCTTGCACATGACTGGCACTTAATGGACCATTTTATCTTTAATACCATTGTCCAAATATTTGTTTTCTAATCTTTTATTAATGTTTTTTCCGTGTTTTGCAGTCTGTCCGCTCACCTGTATAGCTGTACTAAACAGCAATCATTTTACAGGTTAAAGCTTACAGTAACTTATATACTGCTGAACGATTTTGAGATTTGGTTTAATTTACGTCAGCTCAGATTATAAAATGTAAAAGAAAAATAGCAAAAATAAAACTAGACAGAAATCTGGTACAAGGTCAATTTTATACAGTACAGCTAAAAATGTTCATTGTCACCAACAGTGATATTCTATAGTCCTGACAGTAAAATCTAAGCACAAATCCTCCTCAGCAAGCTTTCAATGGAATGATCCATCAACTTTCTTTGCTGAATCATTTTCTGGACTTGAACGTCTCAGTCACTTTGGTAACAAACATGTCCAGGGTGGAGTGAATGTGAGATGGAGACCTACATGAGAGTCCATATAGGACTTAATGAAAGAGTTTGATAGTGTGTATGAAAGAGTTTGATAGTGTGTATGAAAGCAAGTTTGAATTGTGTCCTACATGGCCTCTCATACCCTGAGACTCAGGAGTGTTGAGAGCAAAGTTTAATGAAAAGCTCAGTTGAGATAGACGAGGTCTGAGCAGCTGCAGAGGGAATGTTCCACAACAAATGGCTGAAGATATGAAATTAGATGAGTCTGTCCAGAGAGTAGTGGGGGGTTAACTTGAGAGAAGTGAATTATTCTTGAGATCTTGTCAATGTGGAGTGTAGCGGGCAGATTCTGCAGGAGTGGACTTAAGCATCTTCTACAGGAGTGTCCAGGGGGTGGCGAGAGTGAGTAACTGAAACAAAGACAAGGGAGAGAAAGAATCGGTGGTCCTCAGTGGATATGTAAAGTTTTCTTAATCTTATTGCACTTTGTGGTTGGGATGTAATCCATAAAGGGAAGAACAATATATTTTTCACATAGAGAATCTAAGTGCATAATCCCAAAAACCAATCCAGGTCTGGTTACAATAATCCATAAACAGCTATAGGCTGATGCTTTTTGATTGGGAGAAATGTTTGCAACAAAGAACCGGGCATGGACTCTGCAGGCTGGACTGTCCAGAAGACCAAACTGACAACAAAGCAACAGATAAAGGAGAATCCAGGTATTCCACATTTGCGTATTCTCAAATTGTGAAAAAAATGTGTGTAACACATACTTCCTATATTCTTTAGAAGTATTTGTACTTCTCCTTTCCTCGATTCAGAACAGTCATTCTGAACCATCACTGCAAAGATGTGCATTAGTGAGTTTACATGCAGCACCAGACTTCAAGTGTTGGAAGTTTTGTGTTGGGATTTGCTCAAGAACTGAACCATGGATTTCTTTTCAGTAGCTTCACTGCAATCTAAAAAAGACCAGGTGTTAAACTGTTACCCACATTGTTGAAGGTTTAAAGCAACAGCTGTAGGACACGTAAGAAAAATATATCCCCTTGTTTTTTAAATCCAAGATGAAGTTTCTTTTCATGGTTCTGATGCTTGGTTTTCTGTTTTTTTGGGTTGTCTTTTTTTTTTTTTTTTTGCACATGTGAAAAATGTTATTCAAAATGACAAAACTTATAACTAGAAAAAAGTTTTTTATGAAAGAATGAAATAATAAAAATGTTTGGGCTTTTCAGCAAAAAGTACGTTTGACCTAATATTTTAAAAATACAATCAGCATCAGAATCAGATGAAGAAATAGAGGCAACTTACTGCATATTCTTTTCTTTTTCTGCTTGTCTTCACATCATCTTTTTGGTTGAACAGTAACCTAAATATTGTAATGTGGTAAAAAAAAAAAAAAAAAAAAAACAATGTATGAATTCTATTATGTTAGGACAATTAACTTATTCAATGTTTTAGCTGTCACTTAACTCCTAATGTCCTTATAGTCTATATTTTTTAAGGATGTCCCACAGCTCATTTTGCTTTTTTGCAGAATGAATCCTACCTAAGGTTACTATAGAAGCATGCTCTGGAAAACTCTTTCAAGACTTCAAGAAATGGATTTTCTTAAAAAACACACATTTGTGAAAAAATACATTGGAAATGTTTTTTTTTTTTAATTAAAAGTAAAAAGAAATTATGAGATAATTACTAGAATACATTGTAACTGGGATTAAAAAACGTAGTTGCATTTTCTGTTTTTGGAAAAGTTCTCTCAATCAGTTAACACTTTATTATCCTCGAAACGATTTGAGATTCAAGCGCCCCCTTTTGGACCCATGGGAAACTGCAAGCTCCACCTCACTCACACATGCCTTGCTTCTCTCCTGGTTCACTGGTTTGCTGTGTGTAAACTGCATTGTTGTGGAACACACAATATTCTTTTCACTTCTATTATATATATGTGCTGCTGTGCCATAGTAACAGAAAAAAAAGAGCTGGACGCAAATATCGTGAAGCGGCAGATTCCTTAACTGGGGTTGTCTTTAATCGACTGATCGGTTTTCTGATTAATCAAGAAGCAAATCAGTGCTGTTGTGTCTTTGCACTGAATGAATATAACTTTTTGTGTTTCTCTAATTAATTTATTTATTTTGGCTCCCGTATGACACTTACTGCCTCTAAAATGATTTTAAGTACCACTCTAATTATCTTTTGATCTGTTCTAAAATAATTCCCAGTGGTCTTTTAATTGTGACTGTGTCATTTTTAGTCAAAAAAAAAAAAAACTTGTCACTTCTTTTTTTTAGGACATAGTTTCTGCAGAGCGGCAGAAGTTCATTAGAAAATCTCCTCTGAGTTGTGGCCTGGACTGTTGGAGCGAGAGTAAGCCTGCCCTCATTTCCCATGAGCTCTTTGTCTATATGCTCTACCACTAGCTTACAGCCCCTCACAACCCTGACCTCACAATGGCGTGCACCAAAAATGGCGAGGAAAATTTGTGCTATCCTGCCATGCAGTTTTGAGCCAGATTCCAGCTCAGACGAGGAAAATGAAGATCCTCACGGATCTATTTGTCTGTAAGTGGATGCATCAGAATGGTGCGACAAATTGTAGCTTGGACGCAAAGCTGCAAGCTTTTTCAAACTGCATTTTTCTCCTCTGCTCTTCACAATGATTTGAATAATTACTTGAACGCAATTTTAATCTTAATTTTCTTTACATGTGTTATTCATCATGAGAAAAATGCTACAAAAACATGATAAAAACACCAAAAAAACTTTATGTTGTCTTTATGTTGTTGTAACTCTGCTCTAAAATATGATACTACAATCTGTGTTGGACACACTTTTTGTGTAAATCAAATATTTTTTGGGAGTTTTGCAAGTGGAATCTCACTTTTTGTCACATGAGGAGAGTCCAGTAAAAGTGAGTCAAATAGGCTGAAAATTTCGATTAATGTCACACATTTGTCTGTTGTGACCCCCAAAAAAGTGAACCGAAGAATGAAAAGGATCAATGTCTCCAGAATGATGATGTGGTTCCATACGCTGTTCACTTGAGGGGAAAAGCAGAAAGAAGAAAAATAGCTTGTTTGCTGATCATCGTCCAATCATCACATTTAAGTGCATGTGCCATATCCCACCATTACACGTTAAAGATGACTACAACTGATGCGATTCTTGATGAAAAAATTATTTTTTGCTCTATTTATTCACTTGCCAAACAAAACCCCAGAATGAATCAAAGCTGTCAGCGGGAATGCGCCCCCATGACTTTTGCTAGTTGTCACTTTGTTGATCCACTTTTTTTCCCTCTTTTTATTCAACACTTATTCCACATTGGGACTCCTCTGCATATTGAGGCTCAAATATCAAAAATAAAAAGCCTTATTATACCTAAATGTATCATCTGTTTTTTTAAAATAGTTTCTGAGTCTTTCACCTGCTCCGTGTTCAGTGATGTGCAGAGATTCAGAGGAGGGTTTCCCAAACTTTCTGACGCAACCGGGCCATGACTGAATCTGCTTTCAAACCAGCAACTTGTTCATTTCCAGTCCAGTCCAGTGCCAAACATTCATTCAACTTTTATATCTGCTTTACTTTTTGGACATAAACTATTCAAACATAGGTGAAAAGGATCCCTCTCTGTGTTCATAATGAGTGTGCGTGAAATGATATGATGTCAAAGAGAGAAGAAGGACAGACAGATGGTTCTGAACTTTAGTAAGTGTGGTGATACTTTAGCAGCTTTTCCCTTTAGATATTTTTGAGAACATTGTTGTCCCTTTTCATGCAAGAAAAGCTAAGCTTTTCTGAATTAAACTAGAAGTTAATTCTTTTGTCTAAATTCACAACAAACAGCTTTTTTAAAATGATACAAACATTTTTAATCACCCATATTACGAGTGCATGTTTTCTCTTTTTTTTTTATTGACAGGAATCACTGTATTTATGATCTTGTTTTTTTTTTTGGCACTGATTGTTTTGAAACACAATTGGTGAAGACAGCTTCTGTTGCTCCACGCCTTTCCATTACTGTTAACCTGGGTTTACAGTGGAGTTTGGCTTCATAGTTGACTTCCACTGTGGGCATTTAAAGTGTGAGCATTCACAAGTAAACTATATTGAAAAAAAACAAATCTGAATTCATCTTAAAAAATAAAAAGATGTTATTTAAAAGAAAAACTCCTGTGCCACTTTGATTGATTGATATGATAAATAGATTGTTTTTTATGTTGGATTTTTCAAAATAAAAACGTGAAAATGAGATGTGTCAAAATAAGATTTTATCAAAGCTAATGCAGATATCAATATGGAAATATTCAATTCAATAATTTTTTTACTGAGTTGATTTCATATTAGACTGAATTTACAGAAAAATCTAAGTACTATTTTAATCTAATCAATTATTCATAAAATATATATGAATGATTATTTTTTTCTAAAGAAGTTTTTATGTTACTGGTTATTTGTTTTTTTGATTATGTTGTTGAGCTCTAGGACAACCAAGTGAATGGACGCTTTAAGAATAATTTACCTGAAAAAATGTGATTGTTTGTTTTAATTGAAAATATTTTGTTGTAAGAAAATGAAAATCATGATCTTAAAGCAGTTTTTTTGCTGCTTCAACTTCCTTTGCATGAAAACAACTTCACATGGTTGTTTTTTTAACAATTGTAACATCAAAGTTCATTTAAAATTGAAACTTGACCCAAATATTTTTTTAAGAAGTGTCAGCATTTGTTTTAGAATTGACTGGCATTTGTAAACCAGTTTAGATGTTTTACAGAAGCAGGAACCATAGTCTGGTTGGTTTTTCTTTTGCAATTTGAGCAAACCACAGCTCTTTTATATTTTGATCAACTGAATCCAGATTTCCTTTGGCATCTTTCATCTTATTTCAGATTTCCAGGTGCTTTTTGTACTTTTAATTTAATTTTAGAAAAAAATTTTGTCCTATTCATCACTAGTAATGCAAAAGTAATGCAGTAAGTCTGAAGTTTACTTGACTTTTAAGCACAGTAATTATTTAATTCAATTCAAGTCAATTTTATTTATTTAGCCCAAAATCACAGAGAAATTTGCCTTATTGGGCTTTACAAAACTATTCAGTAAACCTGCAATAAAATGTATAATTAATAAAAACACTTCCTGTGTCTTTTAACAGTAAATGTTCTTTTAGAGAATAATGCACTTGTTAAAAACCGTATTTGTGCTTCTATCCCTGCTGCCAACCTAGTTCAGTTTTTATCAGCTGGTTGCTAAAAAAAAAAAAAAAAAAAAAAAAAAAGGTGTTCAGCCCATTTCTTCAGCAGTGAGCTTCTTCATTATTCCATCCTCTTAATTACTTCTATGTTAGTGTGTTTGAGGTCATTAGCTGCATGTTTATAGTCTCCTTTCTCCTCACCTCCCTTGGGTAGCCCCCTCGCCACCATAGCACCCCCTCCCCATCCTGCAGGTTGCTTCCATCCCACCCACCTAACTAACCCGTCCCTCTGGGTCCGCTAAATCCCTCTTGGCTGACGAGTGGTGGGGATGGGCACTGGCTTTCTCCCTGTAATGAAATCCGCAGAGACTTCTTTTCAGATTCATCACAGCAAAAATTGCTCCCATGGAGCCTGTAAGACAGTAAAAACAAACATAAGTAAATATCTAGAATTAAAACACAAGTTGTTTGGGCCTTCGCTGCATCCCAGGCCCCGCCCTCACAGACTCCAGCCTGCAGTACACAAAAAAAGCATTTGCATGAGATAAAGTATGTGTGAGGGTTGTTTTTTTTTCCTGCTGTTTTCCATACTTTGTTTATCCATGCCTCCGTAAGACCATCTTGTGGTGAAAGCTCTTCATTGCAGTCAGAGTGAACTCCAGTAACCCAGCAGGTAAAAGCCTTTACAGTAAGGATGAATAAATGGGGATGGTTCCATCCATCGTGCACCAAATGATCAGAGGGAGACATTAGTGTTCACTTGTGTTTTATTATGAAGTTTGTAAAAATGTGTAACTTATGAAAAACATAAGAAAAAGTTAAAAAATTGTTATTGCTGGGGCACAGAGTAAACATTTTCCAGCAAAAATGCACAATGTTTTGGCTTACATACTATGAATGCACTATAAGATCTTCAGCTTTGAAATTACTTCTCCATTGAGTCATAATTTGGACATGTTGATGCTCAAACATAAGAAAACAACAGATGAGCAGGCAAGCTTTAAAAACCAATGAAATGAAAATTGAGTTTTTGTTGTATTTAATGCATTTTTTTCTTATTATTAAGAACATATTTAAAGAAAAATAAGATTAAAACTGTGTTTCTGAGTATTTTTGATTCGAGAATCAGAAGAAGATGAAAAAAATGCAGTTTGAGAAAGCTTGCAATGTCTGATGTATCCACTTGCAGACAAATAGACACGTGCACGTCTTTGTTTTTTCTCGTCTGACCTGGCACCTGGATCAAAACTGTATGGATAGCTCAAATATTCCTCACCATTTTCAATGCACAGATAATGTTCGGTTGGGATTGTAAACTAGAGGGAGAGAGTGTAAACCACCACTAGGAACGCTTTTAAAATAGATCAGTGGGACTTTAAAATGCAGAGAGATGTGTGTTTACAATAGTGCAGAGTATAGTGTGATAAGTCCTTCTCAAACTTTTGAGGTACAACACCTGCCATGTCAAAGGCTGAGCCCGATGCAGTGCAGGGATTGAGTGAATGCATTCGGCTTTATGTGGTATTTTGTTGGATAGCTTTGGATCTCTTTTAGAAAAATAGAGTTGAAGAACACTACAATTTTATCCTGGGTGACCATACTTTTTGATAAGACTTTTATCCATCCAGGGAAAGTCTAAAGCAGTGAAAATTCTTCAGTTTGTATTCACAGGAGATCACAGAGTGGTTGCATGAAAAATGGATAAAAATCCTATGTCTGTTTTTTTAAGTTCACTAAGTAAAGCCTATCAGGATTTGCTATCTAACATCACGTCATTGAGACAAGTTTTAGCTTTCTTTCTTCTAAATATGCAGTCATTTAGACTTATTACATTGATAGTTTTGTGTTGTATTCTTACAAAAAGGTATTTTTGGGAATAATTGTATAAAAAACCAGATGCAATGCCATAATTAAAAAAATGTCCATAAAGCTTTGTTTGTGTTGATCATATTGTTGCAAAAATTACATTTAAAGTAGAAAAGCTACAGCTTTGTCAATCTGAGGGTAGTAAGATTTGAACTTTTTAATGAGTGTTTGGCAACAAACAAAACCTATAGTCATTTTCTGCGTGTGAGCGGAAAAAGTTTGTATTTTAAGGGGCTGAACAAACAGTTTGTGTTTTGTTAGGCGAGAATCAGAGATCTCTGAGGGCTCAGAATGGGGCCGTTCCAGGGACGTCTACAGACTTCCCCTCCTCCTCCTTCGGTTTTGTTTTTAGAAACCTGGAATATCAATATCTTTTGCACATCTAAAATAGCTGGTGGGAATGACAGCCTCAGGCTTCAAACATATTAGTTTGCTGGGAGATAAGATCCACCTGGGACGGTCTCCAAACAGAGGCGGAAACAGCAGCGCAATCCAGTTCATCACTTCAAGCCTGCCATTGTTTGAACTTCAGTAACTTTAAACAGGTTAAACTCATATTTAGAATGAAACGGTTGTCATGTAGGCCCGCTCGGTTTTCAGGTTAGAATATTTGTCAGCGGCTGCTCTCCGGGGAGAATGTTGTGAGGTTCAGGTAAAGAAAGATGGTCCCTGTAGTCATTTATCAGCTGGAAGCTACAGCCAGCAGGCTACAACCGGCATCACTCATCAGCAATGCTGCTGACGCACCAGCACATGTGAAGGCAGGCGCACACACTAAACACCACATAGAACCCGCAAACATACACACATAAAATCACAGATGTAGCGGGTGACTCTTGCATAGCGTGTCCTTAATCTGCATCCACAAGACCAGCGCAGAGGGGGCACAGTAAAGAACAAGCACCCTGCGGTGAGCAGAGCCAAAATAAAAAGCCAAGTGGCTCACTAAACTGTCAGGGCCTCTTAAATGCATGCGCCTCCTCTCCCCACGTCCATCCAGCAGACCTACGGGAGGTTTATAAAACTCGGTCCCACAAAAAGTGGGGTCGGAAGCGTCGGCTCGGCCTTCCGGAGCAGGAGATTTCACAAACTGTAAACTACTGGGAGCAAATGTTGTCTTAAACACGTTCAAAAGAAACCCGATCTTCACAGGGAAGCTTTACAGGTGGCTGGGATTGCCTCAACACAAACACACACACATGCACACACTACAGACACACAAACTCTATCTTTTCTACGACCTGTGAACAAAACACATAAATGACTTTGGACTCAGAGTTTTGACATTTATTGTATTTTTCGCACTTAAAACCCTTAAAATCCTTTTCAAGAAACAACAGTATGGAGAACCTTATATATGGATTCATTCTGGTTGTGTTTACTGATGTTGAAGCAATTTTAAGAGGTGTTCTGTTAAAATGTTGATCAGTGTTTTTATGAATTCTAAACAAGTTTGAATGTTATTGTAAAAACACTTATGCTGCTAATGTGCAGCAGTGTCACTTTTTTTTAACCTGTTACTAACAAGGTTGAAAAATAGTCACAGTAAGGTTTGTTTTAGTGGTATCTGGCTTTCTTTGGTGGGAGTTGCAGGTATTGTGAACACTCTACCTGGTTAACATGTGGCGCAGGGGTGTCAACTTCAATTGCACAGGGGGGCAAAATTCCAAAACATACCTCAGATTGCAGGCTGAACAAGATAAACATTTACTGAAAACACTAAAAGTTAAATTTTGAAGCATAACTTTTTAACATAAGTATGAATAATAAAAAAGCAGGAATATTATTCCAGAATAAATACACTTGAACCATAAATAACTTTCAATATATTACTCTCCATAAAAATATATTTTGTCAAAATTATTCAAGTTAGAAATGAACCCAAGATAACATCTGGCCTTTAATAACAATAAAATAAAATGTTCTGGAGGGTGGATAGAATTACCTGGAGGGTCGGATTCGGCCCCCGGGCCTTGACTTTGACACGTGATGTAGCTTGTTAATAATGACTTCTTGAGTCACTTAGTTGATTAAGACTTTTTAAACACTCTTTTCTAGCACTTGATATGGACGACCAGAGACATTTAGACATTGTCCAATCAGAGCTGGTGTTGGCCGTCGATCCGGCAGCCACAACCATAGCCGCACAGCTGTTGTCCGATTTTGTAATGGCGTCATCCCCGCCTGTCACTGGACTTCCACCGCCAGACCTTGAAATATGCCCAGGAGCCACTGACCCATGTCTACTTAAAAAAAAAAAAAATGTCTGTTTTTTTTTTTTAAATATTAACTTCTTCTTAACATTTTTGTGACCATCACGGAGATTTAAAAATAAAAACCCAGCCTAATGACTACCAGTGTCGGGGATAATGAATTACAAAGTAACAAATTACTATAATTTCATTACTATTGTCAGAAACGGAGTAATGTAATGAATTACAGATCAAATTTAGGTAATTAAAATACAATCACCAGACTACAGAAAACCTCATTACTTTATTACTCACATGTGTAAACAGTTGCCTCTGACATTGTCTTTTGGCTAAAACAAACAAAACTGAAATTAGTAAAGCCAAAACTTTTACTGATGTGTGGGCTAATGCAGAGATGGAGATTGGTCAAAGTAAGATGAAGAGAGCAGAATTATGGACATGGACCAATTCATATGGACACTTGGCAACTGGAGATACTCAGAATATTTCCAATTTGTTAAAAACAAAGACAAAAACAATTCAGTGAACTGCTTTCCACTGCCATAGTCTCAATGAGCAACCTGGCAGTACTCTACTACGCAATGTGCATTTTCTCATATCCATATGGTGAAATAATCGGGTGGTGCAAAATAAAAATAAATAAAAACTCTCTATGTTTTTATTTATTTATTTTGTGGATTTTACAAGGATATCTAGCTGGCTTTATTCCTTTGAGAATGTGCATGCAAGTAGAAAAAAATCAAAGTAACAAATAGTGAATTACTTTTTAACCTGGAGAATGAGTAAATTAATTTCATTACAATTTCATCTAGTAACAAACATAAAGTTATCAAGTATTTTTTTAAAAGTAATATACCCAACACTGCTGATTACAAATCGGGAGGCAAATTTGCTGAGATAACTCGTGCATTTGGGTCACTGTGTGTGGGCATTTTGAAATATGTGACCATAGTCTGACATAATATCAAAATCAGACATTTCATTGACGGTGGACCTTATAACCCGGTTTGCCCTGTAGTCCAGAAAACACAGTTTTCACTTTCCAAAAGAAGGAAATGTGATTGACCAGGGATTTGTACACTTTGCACAACAGTTTACATCTCAATGCACCGAGTGGAATTTAAGCATAAAGTTTACCTGACTTTTCATAGTTGTAGGCTTGACTACAATCTTGAATGTATTTGAAGAGTCCCAGATTCCCCTCTGTAGCCTGACAGACAACAAATCAGCCAGAATAATCAATAAATCATCTGAGTTTTCTGTAACAGACAGTTGATCTCTGCTGGGCCCCGATGTGGACTCAGTCTGGGAGAGATCTCTGAGATCTCCACACATCAACTCAGGCCAGAGCTGGAAGATCGAAAATTAGACCAGTCATTAAAAAAAAAAAAAAAAAAAATCATTAAAAGTTTCTACACATTCACAATAGAATTTAGTGAGTAGATCCTAACATTGAATAATAGGGACAGTTTAAAGAAGGCTGTCTCTGTTCTGTGTTCTATTCTGGAGCCTCAAAGACTAACTTTTCAAAGATGAATACTTTGTAGGGTAAAAAATAATTATGAAGGACCTTGAGAATCCTCCTCAGAGCTCAACAAATAATAGAAGTTAGCAAGTGGTGTTTTATTTTGAAAACCCAGCAACTCTACCTTCCCATAATGGACTTCCAGTTCTCACAAACGCCTAAGCGATCTATGAAGATCATGACATTTCATGAAATCATCACAAGAAGATTTAGGTCCAACATACAGTAATTTTACATATTTTTTTTTTGCTGTTTAAAACTATTTTTTATTGTAAATTGATTGTTTTCAAGATTATTTTGGTTTAAAGTTCATTTCTTTTTTACGTCTTCCAACTCAGCAGAGAACAAATGACACACCATTAAGTGTGAAACTAGGTAAATTGTCCTGGTTGTCATAGAAACCTTATGTGCACAAACTATCCAATCAGAATACTTATACAAATAAAGATAACATTTTTTACGTCCTATTTTTTCTAAAAAACAAAAACTTGCTTTAATAAAATCCACTCCTTGGAGCAAAACACCTTTGACAAATAAACATCTGGTAGATTTTAGGTCCTCTCAGGTCTCCTGTCTTTCAGTCGCATGCCAGACTTCCAGCAGGATTTTCCTCACCATCACGAGCACATGTGGTTGGCAACAGTAAAATAAGCGCTGCGGCTATAAACTTGCCAGTGAGCTGTCCCCAAATAACCACATCTGTCAGCTCAAGCCCAAACACACCCTAAAGAGGCGCTCTTAAAGATGAAGAGATTTCATCTGCCGCACTTTGAGGAAAACCCACTCGATTAAATAAAGATTTAGTTTAAAATGTTAATGCTCCAGCAAAGCAATATCATTGACACATTTCAAAATAAAGGTTACTTTAGAATTATTTCCAGAAAAAAGGAGTTTTGAGAGATTCTTTGCAAGCTGCTTTAAAACTAAATTCTTATGCAACATTATGTAATGCTGCGTTTCTTCTCTTTGTTGTCTTGCAATAAAGCTCATTATGCTTTTTATGTCGGGCAAAGCTAAACTGTCACGCTCTTGAGCTCACGCAATTCCTGCATCTCACCTCATAACAGAGGAACTCGGAGACAATAAACTGGTTTCTGGTCTTAAATTAAGGCCACGCTGTTTGTAGCTCAAAACTCGACTGCTGTCAGATGATTCAAGGTGTTACATGCAGGAGGGAAGAGCTCCGTGTGGCTGCTTTTTTGGGGTTCCCACGGTCCTTTTTTTTTGTGCGGCAGCTAACCCCGCCAGCCTGCAGACCAAGCTGACTGACCGTTCCACCTCAGAAGTGACGGAAACAAAAACGCTCCTCAAAAAATCTGACTTAAAGGGTGAGTCGAGGTAGAGGAGGATTGAAAAACGGGGACTGGGGTTTATGTCGGCATATCCTGACTGAGTTTGGGGTTTTAACTTTAAGAAACTGTCTAATAAAATAAAGGTAGGTAGAGTGCTACAAGCTGCACCTGAAAAACAGCGAGGAGATTCTTTTTCATGGTTAAAAAAAAAAAGGCAGGATAAAATAAAAACTTGTGAAATGCCGTCTGTTCTGGATATAATCAATAGCTAAAGAAGAATCCAGTTCAGGGTTGTCTCTCATATTTCAATCCCTGCTCTTCTGTGATCAATAAAAGTGAGCTGAAATCAAAGCGAGCCCTCTTTACCATTGTCTATTCAACGTTAGCAGACAAAGACTGAGGAGCCTTTGATCGCCCTGTCTGCAGGGCCCACAGCTAAACACAGACCCCATCCTCCCACACCCACCCACCACCTCCAGGTGAGCGGTGTGTGTGTGTGTGTGTGTGTGTGTGCAGGCGGGTGTGTGTTAGCATGCATAAACTGACAAGAAAGAGCCTTTTTCTATAGAAATGGGGAGCACTGAGGTTGAGCTGGCAGGTTCTAGTTACCACCTTGAATGCCTTTAATATCATTAAAGATAAATCCTCTTTTTGTTTTCCTCATCAAAGCATGGGTCTTTAGTTTAAATTGGATTACAACAACTTCAATTTAGTTGAATTATGACTCTGATATTAAGGTTTAATTATTATTATTTAATTTAAAAAAAATTAAACTGAAACAGAAATGGTTTTGTATTGACTCTGATAAGCCTTTTTTTTGTTATTTTTACTTCTATTGCAAAGTTTTTTTTTTCCTTTTGTCTGGTTTCATTAATGTCATTTTAACTATTTTCATTTTTTTCAGATCTTTCTTTTCAATTTTTTCATTTCTAATCTAGGATTTTCTTCTTTTTTCTCTTCTTTTTTGGCCTTTCCTAAATGCAGTTTATGTCCTTTTTTGATGTCATCCCCCCTTGCTTCCTTCCTGTCCTAATTAGGTTTTGAAGTCCTGATTTGTTCTTTCATCTTCTGGTTGATCTTTTCTGTCTTCTTCAGTTATATCTTTCTTTTTTTATTGCTCCATATTCTTATTTTTCTGGATTTTCCTCACTTCTGTTAATCTTTTTGTCCCATCTTCTCCAGAGTAAGCTAATTTTTTCCTGACTTTTCATGGTGTTTTTTTGCCCCATCTCACCCATACTGCAATCGTCTTTTCTTGCCCCATCCTGTTCTGGCTCCCCCCCCTTACAATCCTTTGTTCCTGTCACTCTTCTTTCTGTGTTTGCACTCCTCGTATGTCTGCTTTTGTCTTGTCTGGTCGGCTTCCATCTTCTCCTGTCTCATCCTCATCTATTCTCTGCCGCTCTACCGGTTGCATGTTCTTTGACAGCACAGAGGAGACACCAAAGCAGCGGGGCACTCGCATTCTGAACATGCATCTTGTTTACGAGTCCTAAACGACAGACAGCCCCGCTGGAGCCTCGTGTGTCAGAGGAGGGGAGCCGCCGATGTGCTTGGTTTGAACGCAGGAACAGGATCACATTGACAGCCCACACGAACACACTCCAGACAATTCATTACATGAAGGTGCACGCAGGTGCAGATGGAAACGGAGGCTCGCTCCATCTGGTCACATGAGTGCCAGTAGCGAGGAGGCCTCTTGCTCCCACACACAAGATTATAATCCCACAGATTATGTTCACTTACAGGGGAGGAGCGTCACTTAAGAGAAGGTCTGCATACTAATGAAGTAAATATTCACATTTGATCAAAAGAATCCACAGGTTTGCATCCATAAAGATACTAATCTGTGTAGATTATACATCTACTTTCACAGTAAAGTTACTCTAAATGATTGCCTGTCATTGTAACCACTCGCATTATTTGTCAAAAACATTCATTTTGTTGTGTTTTATTTTATTTTAGTATTTGTTTTGCAACACCTGTTTCATTTATGCTCATAATTTTTCAATTTTTGTTCAATATTTTAATCAAAGTATTGATGAATGTTAAAGCTTTGCATTAATATATGCTTAAAAGACTAAACTAATTCTGGAAAATTCTTTTATTTTTAATTACAGTGAAAAGATCTATTTTTGTTTAACCTGGTGAGAAAAACATAAAATGGTTTTTATTATAAATTGCAATACATTTTAGGAAAGTAATAAATTGCTTTAAAAATATTGTTTGTATAAATTTCTTTATGTACATTTTATTATATCATTTTTGGCCAACTTTGAGGACATCGCTTATAAACTACTGTTGAAAACCAGACACCATCTGTGAAGATTCTCCTCTTACATAAGCACACTCTGGTCTCACTAATTTGACTTAAAACCCGTTTTATTTTTAATTATTTCCTCTCAACCATTCATCCTAACAGCAAGGTTGTATCTAACAAGGAAAACCATGGAAAGAACAAGGCTGTTTCATCAATAAAATACTTGTTGAAATGGTAATTTTCTTGTTCCACACATCAAGATCTCAGTTTAGTTTGTAATTTAGAGACTATAAAATGTGAAGCCATCCCAACTGGAGGTTAATGGCCACTTCTTTTTAAAAAAATTAACCCTTTAACACTGCAGTTTCAATATTTATGATCTTTGATTTACTGTGACTTTTCAAATGAAAACACGATCAATGTAAATCCAGTAGATCTGCTGGAATTACGCTGATTGTGTTTTCAGTTGAAAAGTTACAGTATGTTAAAGATTTTGTGTTTAAGGGTCACAGACGATGCCTCAAGTGTTAAAGGGTTAAGGTAATCCCTGATAATAAAATGGTTGTATTATGAATGTAAAAAAAAAATGTAATAAAATGTAAAGTGTACTGTATGAATTGTTTGCATTTTATATCAATTAGGTAGAGGCTCTAATTTTTAAGATATTGTGTTTTTTTGCCACCTCCTGCACTATTTCCTTTATGTTTTTCTATACCTGTTTTTTGAATTATGTTGCATGAGTGCAAATCAATAAAAACAAAACAAGGAAGTAACAGAAAAACTTTCCTAAAGTCAGAGCTATTTTTGACATTTTGAATCTAAATTTCTTCTTTATAATTTCAATCATCATTATCAGCATTTGTTTTAGACCACCTCATAAAAACCTAATAGATCTGAGAAATTATTACATATTATTAATATGTCGTGGAGGCTTACTGGGGTTGCTGGAGCCTATCCCAGCCCATTTAGGTCAAAGATGAGGTATCTTTAGTCAAATGCTGACCCACACACCACTAACAAACAATTTAGAATCACAAATCCACATTTAAAGCAATTTTTTGGAGCTGTGGGAGGAAGTTAGAGATTCTGGAGAACATGCAAACTCCACACAGAAAGAACCCACTGAGATTCACACCAGGGTCTCCTCACTGTGAGCATCAGCCATCATGCAATCACAATTTTGAAATTATATTTCATTTTTTTTAATTATGTTAAACTTTTAGAGTATATAAAGTGCTTTGCTAAGTTTTTTTTAATAAACTTGTGAATATGTGTGTTTCTTTATGTCCTGAAAAGCTGTCTGTCCACTTATACCTTAAATACTTTACTTTTCTGGCTCACATTTTTTTTTCCTCCTGAATATGTCTTAACGTGTTTTGCACACTTGCAGATGTGCTCATAGTTTTAAAGACTCAGCGTTGTTGGATGTCCCAGACCGTCCCTGCATCTCCACAAAGCTGTTAATTAATGCTCTTGTCTCTGCTCGGTCGTCACGGCGTGGAAACGCAAACGCTGTCACTTTTCAAACCGCCGTTTCCTCAGCAGCCATTCTGCTTGTTTACGGCTTGGTTTCTAACTCGTTAATGCTCCGGATTTCTATGGGAGTCTGCGCCGCTTTAAAGCTCTTGTTAAATGTTACCGAGACGGGAGCGTGGAAGAGCAGGACGCCAAATTCCCTCCGCAACCGAATTAGGAAAGGTTGCAAATGGGAGAGTTGTATTATAAAAAGTTGTAAACAGAAAAGTTTAAAAAGTCAAGTCCACAAAGCATGAAGTGGACTTTTATTTATTATTTACTGAGTTCCAAATCCCCTCTAATAAACTGAGATGTTATTCAGACGCCTCAAAAATTAATAGACGTGAACTTTTTAACACTGCGCTGTTGTGTTGTGGAATAAGTCAGAGAGGATGTTGAGCACAGAATGAGAATCATATGCATTTATGCAAGTGCGCAAACATGAAGCTTGAGGAGTGTTTTGTGAATTTGTCTAAAGGCCAACATTACCATACAGCGACAGGCAGACAGAGGCTTCACTTCAATTCCAAATCCCCATCCCACAGCAGGCTCTCTGGTGATAGTCAATCACTGCCCTCATGAAATGAACCAAGGCGCTCATGAAACGGACCTTTCAAACCTGGGTGAAAGGTTACAACCTTTCTGCCACATATCTCCTTGTATCGGAGCAGTCAAGCTCTGAAAGAAACAGAAAATAAAAAGTTTAGATTCAGAGCAAGTTTGATCTCCCGGTTCACCTAACCTTTAAGCCGAGCGTCCCCCCGTGACTCCAGTATTCCTGATTAGTTTACAGTATACTCCCAAATCAGCATAATAAAGTGTGTGATGAGGCTGATGAGATCTAACAGCCTGCTCTTGTTTACCCTGCTGCAGCACCAGCTCCCTCCGCATGTGTGTGCGTCTGACCCCGAGGCGCCGAGTCACTTGATGCGTCTTGCATCTCTGTCTAACACACATTTACATGCACACATGTGCACACACACCCACACAAGCCCCCCACTGGTAGAAATCCTGGTTGTGCTGCCATATCTCAGCGGAGGCCGGGAATCCACATCCCCTTTAGGCTAGTCCTGGGGTGCATTTACTCCTAACACACACACAAACAGCCAGAGCCGACACAAGCCCACATGCGAGAGCCGCACAGACACACAACGTATCTTAATGAGAGAAGGAGATGGTGCTGAGACGGCGACAGCAGAATGAAACCTCCTCACCAAGGACTGACCTGTGGTTCAGGGGCGGCAGCAGCTCAGTGGGGAGCTCCTCTCCACAGCACTGATCAGAGGGCTGCAGTGCTGAGGCTGCTCACGCTGACGGCGCTGCGAAAACCAACTGATTAAACGCCACTGTCGCCTCAGCTCTGCCGCTATATGGAAAGAAAGCTTCCTCTCTTTTATGTTTTTTTTTTCAGTCACTGTTTGTTTGTCAGTCTCCTTTGTTTTCTTTGTCCTCTGCTGAGACAGCGGTGCCGGTGGATTGGAGCTGTGAGCGTGAGGGATTTGCGCGTAATTAGCTGAAACGTTCACCCAAGCAAGCACAAAAAGTTGGGTTTTAAACTTTTTGAACTATACTCCTTTTTAGCCGTATTTCACTGACACTCTGTTTCAATTCCAAGATCAAAACCTTTCTTCATGGTGGAAATATATTTCATATGAGTCTTTAGAGTGTGTGTGGACAGAAAAACAGTGTTGCCAACTTGCAAGTCCCATTAACAAGTTGTGCAAAGTTAAAATTGTGCAACGTATGCGCTAGGAAAAAAAGTAATGACTGCATGAATGCAGAAATACCTAGACAAGTAAAAGACAGATTAATTGGATGCATTGACTCCTGTTTTAAAATGACCCACACCCACTTAAAAACTTGTGTTATTTACTGCACTCGAAAACAAATTTGACTCCACGGTGAATGGGATGCATCTGTGAGTCTGTCTGTTGAATCTGAAGAGCAAACTAACAAGTAAAACTTTCTTCCAAAGCTTTATTTGGACAGGAGATTAACACATAAACAGGTCATTGGAGATGACAGTTGGTGTACAATAGATAGTGCTGCACAGGGTCACAGGTTGAGGGCGGCTTGATTTGGCCCGCCTCTCATAGCCTCCATCTGCAGCCAAATCGCCGTTTTTTTGGGCCTGATAGTCGCGGTTTTTCTGTCCGTCTGACCCCATAAGGTGCGGATGTGACATTGTTGAACGCAGAGACGTTCTGGCACAAATAAAGGGGGTGGGGGAGACAACTCTGCCCAGTATTTGTGCCCTCTGGCCTGGTTGCACAAGTCAGCCAAGGATGGGTGGAGACTCTGCCAGACTTCAATGACTGCTAGTCCTCTCGTGCCACATGCTTTCCGGAGGCTTTTGTTGCTCGGTCGCAATGTTGTTGTCCAACAGAGTGTTAGAGTTCTTTAAAATACTTTCTTTAAACACCAACTCTAATGTGAAATCATGTTTTTAGTATTGTTGTTAATCGATTAACCCTTTAACACCTGAGGCGTCATCGGTGACACTAAAACACAAAATCTTTAACAACCGTTTTCAACCGTTAACGCAATCAACGTAAGCCCAGCAGATTCAGATCATGTTAACAATTCAAAAAATTACAATAAATCAAAGAACGTAAACACTGGAGCTCCGAGATTAAAGGGGTAAAAAAATGTAATCAGATTCATCACAAGGATTTTTCTAGGTACATTTTATATGACAATATGCAGCTATTGAACAAAAATATTTCCTTTCTTATCATTATTCATTATTAAATGTTCACTCAGAAACACAAAACACAAAAACACATCAACAATAAAGAGCAGAACTCTAAAAACTTTTATATATAAAAAAACATAAAAAAAACCCCAATGTGTTTCTGCACTTTAACTACTTTAAAATGAACTTCTTCCATTGTTCGGGTGAATACTCGATTATGATTGGATGCTGAGTGTGGATGCACATCCTAAGAGGATCACATAGCCCAAATGTTCTATATTTGTTAGATATGGTATGCCCTGGAAGCAAAAGATGGAAGTGTAATTAATTTGTGTTAATATATATTAATGCATTAAATTTGTGTCTATTAATTGCATGTGTTAACACATTAACGCTGACAGCCCTAGTGTTTAACACATTTTTGGGGCCATTTTTCTGATGATGGAGGATACAAATAGAGAAATTTAAGCTTAAAGTTGCAATTAATGAGACTGAATCAATCAGGAGCAGACGCAAAAAATGCCCATTGTTGATGTTGCGTAGGACCTACAACCGGGGGGCACAAGCTCTCTTTGCTGCTCCATTCTGATGCAACCACTTGTAGACAAACAGATGCATACACATCTTTGCTTTTTTAGTCTGAAATGGAATTTGGATCAAAATTGTATGGCTGGATAGATCCAATTTTTGTAGCACCCCTGTTGGGTTGTAAGGGGCTGTAAACTAGTGGGAGGGAGTGTAAACAAAGGCATTATGCGAAAGGGAGGAGACTCACTCCATGCTAACAGTTCCGCCCACATCTCAGAGATGAATTTCTAAGGAACTGCTGCAGCTCTGCAGAAACAATGACCTATAAAATGACATGTTTTCTTTTTTTTATTATTTTGGCAAAAGCTACATAATCATAATTAAAAAAAACAAAAAAAACACTGGGAACACTTTGAAAATAGATCAAAAGATGATCGGAGTTGGACTTTAATGATGTCATTCAATTGTTTCTGACAAGGTTTGTGCATGAGAGCCCAGCTATCTTCATAGACAGCTTAGCTCCCTTCAGTCATGGAGCATCTCTGGCCCGAGTCAGCAGATCATGGAGGAGCTGGAGGAAATACAAGACAGGGGCAAACACAGAAGGAAGGTCAAAGCCATGCCCTTGAATGAGCGAGAGGTGGTGTTACAGATAACAGCCACCTTGCAAATCCGGCCAAGTCAACCAGTCATTTATATCCTTCAGTTTTGTATGCCCTTTTTCTGCTTTTTGAAAGTTACTCTTTCTGTTTCTCAGTCACTGTACACCCTTTGCCCCCGCACGGACTGCCAGGAGAGGAGTGAATAAGTCAAGCTAGGAAAGAAACAGAGACTGAGCTTTTTTTTTTTTTTTTTAATGTCGGCTCACCCTCTGGAGAAAGATGGAGAGAAAAGAAAGAGAAAGAAAAGGCCAGGTAAAAAAAATAAATAAAAAAGGTATGTGTGAGTTGGTGATGGGGCAACGTTTGCAGCTTGCAGAAAAAACAGCTAGCAGCACAAAGGATGCTTCTCTTTTTGTTTTCAGCTCCAATAATATCGGAGCTCAGTCTGCATGTTTCCTCTTGCATTATTCATGAACTGGCCAGGAATGAATGCAAGCAGGGAGGAAGGTGGGGAAGCAAAGGCCAGAAAGAACCCCAATCAGACCTGCTTTAAATGACACTGAATGACAGAACCTGGGGTTTTATAGCCGCTTGTGCCAATGAGGGACTGTGCCGAGGTAAAAGGTCCATGCTGGCCCACCGTAAATGACTAGCAGTACATACTGGAGTCTGCACCACTCATAAAAACTAGCTACCACACTGAGCAGCAAATTCCCCCAAACTAACTTATTGTAGCACTGTGTGAACACCACCAAATACGGCATTAACCTGCTCCTGACCCGAGCCAAAAAGCAATTATGGAGGCTGTCAGGAGGGACTGGATGTTTGTTGAGGTTTGAATTGCTAAAAATGTAGAAAATTACGCCAGCTATAAAATCAAAATCAAATCATTTTGAGGATCATAACAAAATTTGAAAAAGTTAAATAAATAATAATAATAATGAGAAAAAACTTTACATTTTATGAACCAAAAAAAAGTTACATAAGAAAAAAAAAGAGTTTTAAAAGTAATTTCCAGAAATCCAAATGATATCTTAAAAAAATAAACCAAAATAAGAAACTGGAAAAGGTGGTGAATTATGGGACATCACTGATTGGGTGATGATATTTTTAAATTTATTCAACCAGAATTATTTGATTTGTGTCATTTATTTCAAGCATATTTACAATTATTGAACATATATCTGCTAAAACAATAAATGTGATTAACATAGCTCAAAAGGGAGTTAGAGGAAGTCATCATACCTTTCTTAAATTGAGGCTAGAAACGTTTGTCGTTTGAATCTCGATATATTGATATATCGATATATTGATATATCGATATATTGATATATCGATATATCGATATAACAACATTGTTATTACGTATACAACTCCATGTAATACATACTAGGAAATATGATACGAATACAGAATTGTTGCAACATTGGTTTTCTGTTTAAATATTTAGACTACTTACATATCTTACCAATATTTTATAAATTATGTATTAATAATTTTAATTTAATTTTTTTTCTAACTCCTGTCAACAGATCAGAGCTGAGAGCCTTCAGAGTTAGACAGATTTTACTGTTACAACTTGGGGTGATTGATCCTCTGACACACAGTGTATATTTCAATTTATATATCAATCTGATATGGTTGTTTAAATATACCATATCCTCTGAAACAATGATCAGTTTTTAAATATTAATGAGTCGTGTCATGTTAATAACTTTGTAAATAATTTGTGGAGTTTAATAATAAACTAAATCATGTAATTTTATTCATTTTAACTGTAAAAATAAGTTATTTGTCAACATAGATACTTCTTTACCACATTTTAGGAATAACACCATCTCTTCATGTCTTAGGTTTATTTGGCCTTTAACCACATTCCTGTTTAGTTTATTGTGTTTGTTTTTAAGCTTTATAACTAACTGCTGCACCATTTTAATCTTATATCTGTCCTTCATAAATGATAAATGATATATAATCTAGGCCTGTGGGGGTTCAACGGCTCATGTATTGGAGAGTTTATAGAAAATAAACACTGATTAGGTTCATTCATTAGTATGGAATCTTAAATTATCATTAAAGAAAAAGCAAAGCGACAATCCCAGAAAGTTCTTCACATAAAAGTCAAACAGGAACATTTTTAAAGCCTTTTTGGCAGCAAACATCCTGTTCCTGAGTAGAGGAGCACCCTACCTATAGAACACTGAAATCGACTGGCTATAAAGCATGTGTTGATGCAAAAAGATTTTCCAAAAAAAGGAAAAATCCAACGCAGGTTTTCAACCTTATTGCCCCAGGACAATGCTGTAAACCACCTGTATATTTCAACACACCTATATGTCAAACCAAATGAAGGCCTGTAAATATTAGCAGATGGTGTTTCCTCTCCGTCTTAATCCGTGTAATGCACTCCAACAGTATTGTGTACTAAACCGATAATCCCTTCATGATTATGCATTCTCTCCACTTAATATTAATAGAATTCCCCTCTGCCTCTTTGCGATTGAACATTCTTGAGCTGAACTGGATTTGCTGCTTAGTCAGATCTGAGAAGTCCCCGTCCCTCAGGCGCTGATGTCACTTAAAAAATGGCGCACGCCCTCCATGATCATTGTTCTGAGATTAGTGAACAAAAATGAAAACATGTCTACGATGAATACACTAAAAGGGAATTTTCCAGCAGGATGTACAGTAAGCATTTTGCAAAAGACTCAAAAATATTTTATCATCTCAGGGGTATCTGGTGAGTATTCCTTCACTTTGTGTGTGTGTGTTTATGTGTGTGTGTGTTTTCTGAAGTCTCAGAAATGGTAATGCCCCTAACCCCAATGCAGGGGAGACTTAACAGTTGGTATTGACTTGTGAACATTTACCATCGAGGATTCAAACTATTCAATTCTATTTCAACTGAGGGCTGCAGACGGAGAGGGAGGAAGTCCCCAGGCTCCGTGCTGCTCACACACAAACACACACGTGTACACAAGCCAGACACACTCACTGCACACTGAGCCAGCTATTCTCCAGTGATATCGACTCAATCGGATTTTAACCCCTCTCCGGCGTACAGAGACAAATGCTCTCAACATAACAAAGGCTGCGTGTGTGCGTTTGTGTTTCAGCGTGCACGTGTGTGCTTTTTGTTTGTGTCTGATGTGCGGCTCTTTGAACGTTTGCCACACAGGGGAGACTAAATGACATTTTCATTTACACTAATCAAACCGAAGTGATGATTTGCATTTATCTCCACATTTCACTTCGTTTTCAAACAATCTAACTGCTGATGACATTCATTTCGGGAGAATACATTCACTTCTGAACGAGAAGACTGAAAGTCAATCATCGGGCTGTGGGATGTTCAGGGACGCTAACTTGTCTCTGGTGAGATTACGTCTCTGAAACTGGAGGTCATCAGAACAGCAAAATGTTGTCTGTCATACCCCTTTGATCTTCAATAAACATGCCTCGCAGGAGAAATTTGCCTAAATTAATTTCCTGGAGTTTGCTTTTGACTACTTTGAATGGAAGCCAGAATTATCCACGGACCCCTTTCTTGGCCTTTTGAAGCAAATCCCAGACAGACATAAAAACACAGAAGTGCATAAAAATGTTGGGATTTTGCTTTAACCACCTGTAGCACTTATGAAACTGGCAGGAAAACAAACAGGTCAATGTGAACTCCAATGTCTACAGTAGACTTTTTATGCTTCTGACTCCACTACATTTATGCACTTTCCTTACAGAACTTCTCCAATAAAAATTGACTTGTGGTATTTTTCTCAGAATGGAGAACAAATTGCATTTCTGAGTATTTCCTTATTTAATCATGAATCAGGAATAAGTGAAAAAATGCAGTTTGAAAAAGCCTCTAGCTGTGATGCAGAAGCTACAGTCAGTGGGCCACAAGCTCCTTGCTCCTCTCCATTCTGATGATCCACTTGTAGACAAATAGATCCATGTACTGTACGTCTTTGTTTTCCTGGTCTGAGCTGTATAGAAAGGTAACTTCAATGTTGATCATCATTTTTGTTAGTTGGGAGGGGCTTAACCCTAGAACACTTTTGCTATAAAAAGTTACACCATCACTTTTGCAAGGAATTTTTTTTTTTTTACCCAATATAATACACCCAATAAAAAGTATTTGTCACAACATATGATAAGTTCATAAGTTATAGTAGCTTTCTCTAATTTTCAACTGTGATATATGTAACTAAATGAAAATAAAAACATAGGAAGCTCCTAAAAACGTGCTTGAAAATGACTGAAAATTTAGAAATTTGAGAGGAAAAAATTCCTAAAAAAAAAATCTTATGATACTGGAGACTTGGCCTTTGGTCCACCCATTCCTGGGACACACGAGGCTTCAGGTACCCAAATTCAGCATATTGAAAATAATGTCAATGCTTTTCCTTGGGTGAAAATCATCCGGCGATAGGGTTAAGCTAGCAGGTGGGGATGTAATTGAAGGGATGATGGGAAGTCTTACTAGACCCGAAGGCTTACTAGATGAATTTCTGAAAGACTCCTGCTGCTCTGTGGAAACTATGTCCCAAAAAACAACTGTTTGTTATATATAAACAGTTATAGTTTATATATAACATTTGAAAAGTTACTGTATGCTAAAGATCTTGTGTTTAAGCGTCACCGACGACGCCTCAGGTGTTAAAGGGTTGATCTTTCATCGCTTTCTCAGCCACTCTTTTTTAATCATTTTTTCAGAATATGATTTATTTTTTACACATTTTTTTGGCCTGTTCCTTAAAGCTCCCATGATCTCTGAGGACTGTGTCCACTAACCACTTGCAGCCACTCATCCAGCCACATCATTCAAACATGAGAGGATTAGGACTTGTCACATCCTCTCAGTCAGGCCCTTTATCAGTCCAGGCCATAGATTCTCATTAAACTAGTGAATCCCCAGTCCTAGACACTCAGGCCATCACATTCCCCCCCGCCACCCCTGCCATCTCTCAGCACTGACCATTCATCCAGAGAAACTATATGATTGTTGGAATCTCAGAATTTAAGTATAAGATTTGGTGCAAGCCAGCGGACGCCTTCAAGCACTTTGTCCAAAATATTTGCTTTTCTGAGCCAAAAATGCTTTTCTCTTTATCTTTGCTTACTGTAACTTGACTGGACAACGGGCTAATCAGTTTAACCGGGTCAAATCCGGTCAGTAGATAGACAGAGCTGTGTGGTCACTAGATAAGAGGCGCTCCTCCTCAAAGGCCGGGGTCGCTGCCTTGTTAGTGCTGGGTCAGTGAACTGCCGTGCAGATTTCTAAATGGCCACTCAAAGCCCAGAACTAGATCTGGTGTAGTTGTGTGTGTGAGAGATTGTTGTTAGCTGGGTCTCTCTGGACTTTCTCAGTGAAGGACGTTCTGTTTACTGCAATTTTTAAAGACGTCTTCTGCATGTCTTCACAGAGGAGAAGTGATTAATGGGGAGTTTTGCATCCACATCCTGTTACCGACTGGTGATCGGAGTCAACATTTTTTCACCTTCCGCTGCAGGTGTACGCACACACACATGCACACACGGTCCTAAGGTGTTTTGTTGCTGCACCGAAGCAAGTAAATATCAACAGCATATAGTATTTAGTGGACCTGAAGTCCTTCCCCCCTTGCCCAGCCCCTTGACCCCATGTTTTTCTCAGAGCACGCACACATTCAGACAAATATCTCCAAAACCTGACCTCCGCAGCGCCGAGGCAGTGAGGTCTGCACTGATCTGCTGCTGGATTGACAGCGAGCTCTCCTGGGAGGGCCGGATGTTGGGTCAGCATGAGAGGAAAACAAGAGCCAAGAAAAAGAAAGGAGGTGAGAGAGAGATGAACACGGAAGATGTGTATCGGCTATTGTATATGCATGCGTGCACGTGAGTGTGCGTACGTCCAACGTAAAAAATAGATTCATTCCCCAGCTCCTGCAGCAGGTGTATGCACGGGGAGCGGGAATTTTTCGCACAACAGCATACAAACAAATAGTTTATGTATGAATTTATGTGTCTGGTGAGTGTACTGTGTACATAAAATAAGTCCATATATATATATAAAAATATATATGTTTATATTTTTTTCTGATATTCAACATTAAATAGCTACAGAAGGGTGGGAGCCTGCACATTATTCTCCTCCTCTTCAATGCACCAGATCTGTCACCTCATGGGGGGTAGAGAGAATGTCATGGAGGAGGTATGTCTTTCTACATCGTATCCATCCACATAGTATTTTAATTGGGTTTTCTATCCTACACCAAAAAAAAGAAAAGAAAAGCTAACAGAGGTGAGAGGAGGGATGAATCATGGTAGGGGGGGTGTTGCTGCTCCCCAGCTATGCCGCTTCACCATTGTGGCCCTCCCAGTACCTGCACCACGCATGCTGGTGGACTCCAGCTCGCCCTTTGTGGCATTGTGTGATGCTGCAGCGTGTTTGCATGGAACCTTTTTGAACAATGGCGCAGCTGACATTCCTCCTGTGTCGTCTCTGGCTGCTTCATAGAAACGTAATAATGCTGCTAAACCTGAACGTCTCCCAGTGACTGTCAAACATCCGCTCAGCTATGGATCGACTGAATGAGCCTCAGAGATGGGACGGAGAACGTCTGCAGAGAAAGCGACTGGATTCCTGTGTGTGGAAGATGTGTGGGTGTGCGTATAAATATGGTAGTGAGCGTGTGTGTGTGTGTGTGTGTGCGGGAGAGCGTGTGCTGTATGTTGATGGTTGATGTACAGGCCTGGAGGGCAAACGCTCGAGGCTGCTCTCGTTAAGAACCTGTCAGTCATCGACAGAGGGGAACCAAAAGAAGTCCAAATCGCAACATTGAGCGGGTGTGCATGTGTGTCTATGTGTTTTTGTGTGTACATAAAATGCTTTCAGCCACTTGGCTATTCCAGAAAAACAAGTCAGGAGAGGAATATGGGTGTACGGAGGGAAGTGCAGCATGAAGCCACACTGCCCTCCAGTGGCTGTTTCCCTCCTTCACCACCAACAGAAACAAGTATGTCGTGAAAAACTCTTTGTTGCTCAAACAACATGAGGCCCACAAGTGCACTGTGGAGATTTGAGATCCTAAAAAACATTAAAAGGTTCTGAGCTTTTTCACAAAATTCATGGGTGGTATACCAAGCAAGGAGAGACGCGTCATGAAACCTCAGCGGTGTCTGACTTGGTGCACTTCAGAGTTTAGACAGGAAGAAGAAAGGGGAAGTGTAAAAAAAAAGTAGTTCTGGCAATGATCTTGCCTCTGCGCTAGCGAGTCTTGTCTCATTGATCTCCTTTAGTGGTAAACAATGTACACAAAAGTGCGTTTCTGGACGTGTTTTATTGCTTATAAGTTTGTTTCTCCCACTACAAAAAGGAATCTGTATTTGTTTCTGAAAAAATAGCGAGCAATTTAAGATGCACTTTTGTGCTTCATCCTAACAAATTGTAATATTTTTAAAAGATTGTGTGTGTTTTTTTAGGTCTAGTAAAGGCCTCAGATAGTGGCCATATTGATATCACCTTTTACTTGCTACATGTAAATAATTTGTCATCTCACAACGTAAAACCCTTAAAAAAAACGTATTTTTGAATATATTCTAATCCTTTTTTGATAAGAGAACCATCACAAAAGTAGGCTCCGCATTAAGTCTTTTAATCCCATTTATGAACATAAAAATTCAACGAACAAGTTTGATCTAACTTAAATTCTTCTTAAAATGTCGCTTTTCTTCATTTGATCCTCGGACAAATTCCCATTTCAAAGGTTAACATGTTAAAATAAATCATTAAATGCCAAATGACTGAGCCCGAAACCTTTCACCTACACGCACAGTGTAGGTGCAGTTTGCAAAGTGGAGGGAAAATGATGTGCATCGGGGTGTAGCACTTACACATGCAACACTTGCCCTAACTCCCTGTGGTCACAGCTGTGAGCGCAGAGAGGAACTACAAACGCAAATTTCAATTGGAGTCTTCCTCACACGTCTTTTTTTAAACACTAAACATCTGTAATGATGGCACAGGAGGAAAACGTACTTGGCACAAGGAGGGAGATGTGAAGAGAGGAGGAGAAATGAAAGTAAACATTGGAGGAAGCTCAAACAACGAAAAAAAAATGAAGGCAACAAACCAAACTTTAAAAAAGGGGAAAATGGGGAAGCTGTGACACAATTTCTTATGCAAACCACTCCTTCTTGAGTTCATACATCAGCATCCTAGATGTCCGGCAAGTCCTTTCTGGTAGCAACAGCAAACATGTTAATTTTGCTGCTATAGTTGGACTCAGAGAAAAACCCCACATCCTCTTCTGTGAGTCTGTGAATGACATAAACTGAAAAAGTAATGGAAATGTTTGAGTACACTTTGATTGGCAGCTATGGTTTTAACAAGACCTGGGTTTGAATTGAGAAAAAAAAATGAAAGTGTCCTTTGCTAGTTTTTAGACCTCAAATGTCAAAAAATATTATATATTATCAGATTGTTTTGTCTTGGGAGCTTAAATCATAAAATGAAATAGCAAAAAGGCACCAACTTACCAAATAAATTCAATATTTTATAAGAAAAGTTGTTTAAGTAGCAGAAATGTTCTTTGATCATCAACAAGAAAATGCAAGTTTTCTAAACTTTTATTAGCTGAAACATTAAGACGAGTGAGAATCCAAGCAGCAATACCACTAGAAAACTGAATGGTAATACTCTCTTGAAGACCAAAAGCCTCATACCAAATAATTCTGCTGTGAAAGACCGTTAATAAAGAGATTCAACGTCCAGTCCATCAAGAAATACATAAAAACATAGTAAATATGAATAAAAGGGGTTTATACAAATTCACATCTAAAGATTCATAACCCCCAACTGTAATAGTAGAATCTGTTTAACACAAGAGGCGTTCATCTCTTAACTGTTAGCTAAGCTACTGGACAGGAGAAGTTAAAAAAAAAATCACTCATAAGTAGAAACACTCAGGACAGTTGCTGCTATCTTCTTCTGAAAGTTTTCCGTTTACGTAAAAACTCTAATAACCTGAAAAAGAAGACTCAATTTCTACCACACAAGTTTAGATGTGTTGTTAATCATCCTAACAACACAATAGCAACAAAGATGAAGGTTAAAAAACACGTCTTTCTATAGGTTTGGAGAAGTAAATTAAAAAAAAAGAAAAAAAAACTTGACAAATGCATCCAAAAAGACGTTGTGTAAACATCAAATTGCCCTTAACGGGCCTATACCACACAAAATCAATGTTTTGAGCCTTTAAGAGTATTATAATGTTAATTCCTCAATATAAAGAACCCCAAAGCGGTATTTTGATCCATTCACGTTCAAAACCAACCCAACGAAACGAGCAGCTCCTCCCGAGCTGATGTCACTAAGTGAG
Source organism: Oryzias javanicus (assembly GCA_003999625.1). NCBI lineage: Eukaryota > Metazoa > Chordata > Actinopteri > Beloniformes > Adrianichthyidae > Oryzias > Oryzias javanicus. Next base: position 14,259,494 of record CM012440.1, read on the forward strand.
AACAGCCCCTTTCAGGAAGAGTCTGTGCTGCCAGAACTGCCCCCAGGCTAACATAAACAACAAATTTCTCCACAAAGGTAGCAGTTTGCTACTCAGCAACCTCAGCCACTAGCCCAACCAATCACAACCATTGTAGGGATACTAAAGGCAGATATGTGGTATGCAGATCCATCTTTGCAAAAGTTTGGGTGTTATTTGTTTGTCTTTGTGGGCGAAATGCAGACACAATGACGAAGCTGACTCTATGATGACGTCATGGAACGAGCAGCACACACAAGGAGCGAAAGAAGGTACCTCGGGGGTTGAGTCGTCTTAATTCAGGGTAGGAAAAGAGCTCATGAAAATATCTTGTGTTTCATAAATAATTTGGTTTTTAAGTCTGTCAAAGGTAATATATGATCATAGATATGAATATAGTTTTATCTGAAAGACTTAAGAAAAGCATGGATTTGACGGATAGTTACAGTAAATCAAAGAACATAAACACTGGAGCTCTAGAGTAAAAAGGTTAAACAAGAAGACCTTATTTAACAGGAGATGTTAAGCAACACATTGTACTGTAATTCTCAGTCTAATGTTTGGGAAGTTGCAGTTGCTGTTTTGCAAAAACACATCAAAGTCCCACTCTGATCATTTTCTGATCATTTCAAGTGGTATGATTTTACAGTTTTAAGCTAAAAACACAATTTTCATCAGTGTGTCTTTAATGTACAAATAGTTTTCAGTATAGATCCCATTTGTAGCTCAATGTTTAAATGTGTATTTAGTATTTATTTAAAATGTGTCCGCATTTTCACTTATAGTGATGCACTGAGGATTTGAAGCGTTTTAAAACAATTCATTTCATAATTTCAGATGAATTAACCTCAGTTAGGCTCGGTAAACTGTCTTCAGTAGCTCCTTGTTTCGCATCCATCTGAGAAAAACCTGCAAGGCTGCACAGTGAAGGGAAACTCAGCGCCGTCTTTCCTCCCACACAACAGAACATCCTCTGTTTCATCCGATTTGAGGGGGAAACACAGATCTTTCTTCAGATGAAGTGCACTCACATAAAAATAAACCACTTTCCTCTATTAGGTCAGAAATATCTAAAAGGATGTATCAGGTTACCATTGAATTCATAAAACTGGAAGAACACATTATATATTTAGAGACAGAATGTAAAAACTAAATATACACTCAAGCTCAGTGGTTCCAGAAGTAGTAACAGTTATTGTTACAGGAAAACGTTACTTGAATGATAACACATTTTCTCCGTTTTTTTTTTTTAAGTCAGCAGTTTTGACTCATGGCTATAAAAACTACAAACAGATCATCACTTGTACTCCTCATTTTAAGATTATTTTAATGACAATTTTTAATGACAATAATTTTGGTGACCCAGCAGTTCTTACCATCCCTCCAACACAGAAGGTATATATGAAAATGGAAATGAATGGATACAAGACAGAACATTTTCCTAACAAAAGGTCTTGACAGATGCAGACTTTTAAATTTTGTACCATTTCACATAATAAAATAAACTAGATTTGCAATTCCCTGAAGAAATTGCGTCTGATTGCTGAAAGCAATACCGATCTAAAACATTGTACAGCTGCAAGCGTTAAAGACCTTCTGTCCGACGCGCACGACAGGTTTCGTCCACGTAGGTCAAGTACTTTTGGAGATATTAGAGGAAACATCAGGAATTGGCAGTAGCGCCACCTACGGGAGCACCGTCGTGAAAGTTGTTGTGCTGACTCATCGTACATTGTGGATAAAGTCTTGAAAATTTGGTGTAGTTATGTGAAACTGTTTAGGAGCTGCAGCGTTGCAAACATTACAATCTCAGCTTATCAAATTTGCATAACGTGTTACGCAAAAACTGTACGGAACTGAGCAAAATGGATATTACCATTGGATTTGTGGTAGCCCAAATAAAGTATGTGCAGAAAACTGTAAAGACTAGTCAAAGTATGTGACACGGGGAGTCAAAAAAGTGTTTTGCGAAAAATCATAAATTGAGAAAAACTCTTACACAATACAGATCGCAAATGAATATAAGGTATTATTTTACTATCCTATGAATCATATAGGAGTGAAAGGTAGGGCTTAAGACTAATGCACTTGGAGAATAAGGCCTATACACTTTAGTGCTCCAACTGACCACCTGGTGGCGCAATAGAGCCTAAATTAATTGAGCATTTAAAGATTGGTCTGAAGTATCTACTTACAAAGTTTCATACCAGTTGATCAACTACTTTTCAAGATAATAGGGATTTAAAATTTGTCCCATGTATTTTGATAGGGGTAAAAAATATTTCTAAAAATTCATATAAAATCAACCGTAAACCCAAATGATACAAAATTTTAAACCAAACTTCCCCTTGGTCAGCTTAACAGAATACAAGTAGTTGCATATTGATACATGCAACTATTTGGAAGATAAAAGGACCCATCCAAAGTTAGCTTATCCTTCTTAAGTAACCACTAGGTGGCGCAGCAGAGCCCTATTTCTAGTATGTTATACAAGTCCCCTCCTGCAACCTATGCGTCGAATTTTATGCAGCTAGGTTGAGCAGTTTTTGAGATATAGGCTTAAACACAATTTCCTAAATTATAGCGCCACCTATCGGAATATTTTCATAAAACTTTTCATACTTCTTTATCACTGTAGGATGAAGCTATATTTCAAAACTTGTAAAGTTCTGACAATCTTTACAGGATTTACAGCATGTTAAAATCTAGGACCACACCCACCTCATTAGCATTACGATTATTTCAAAAACGGTAAGGAATTTCGCAAAGTGAGTGGTACCATTGGATTCGGGGTAGTCCAAATACTCTATGTACCAAATTTCGTAACATTTGGTTAAACTATGTTGAATAGGGAGCCAAAAACGTGTTTTATGAAAAATCGAAAATTACAAAAAATCTAAGTAGACGGAAGTGGGCGGTCCTTGAGGCAAAAACTTTTTCTAGCATCTAAGGAACCCATGAGAAAAGACAGAAAAAATTTTCGTCACACGGCGTACGAATGCTAGCCCAAAACGCGTTTTGTACTACTACTGACCACCTGGTGGCGCAATTGAGCCAAAATTCTTCTAACATGTAGAGAATCTCATGAACTTGTATGTCAGTAAGTCTCGTACAAATATCTTTCATACTTTTTGAACTATAAGCTTTCAAAAGTGGCTCCCATTGACTTTCCATTCAAAAAAAAACTCATAAAAATATTAATATAAAATCATTCATAATTCTGAACCATACCAAAAGTAATGCCATCCATCTCCCAATGGAGCTTTACAAACTACAATTGAAAGCATTTTGATATCTTTAAAACTGTAGGAGGAGTAGTGGTCCGTAAAAAGGGACGGAATAAAATATAATAACTAGATTTGCAATTCCTTGAAGAAATTGCGTCTGATTGCTGAAAGCAATACTGATCTAAAACATTCTGCAGCTGCAAGCGTTAAAGACCTTCCGTACGACGAGCACGCCAAGTTTCGTCCGCGTACGTCAAGCACTTTTGGAGACATTAGAGGAAACGTCAGGAATTGGCTGTAGCGCCACCTACGGGAGCACCGTTGTGAAAGTTGTTGCGCTGACTCATCTTACAGAGTGAAATAGGTTTTGAAAGTTTAGTGAAGTTATGTGAAACTTTCAAGGAGCTGCAGCGTTGCAAACATTACAATCTCATTCCGTCTTATTTGCACGACGTGTTTTGCAAAAACCGTACGGAACTACGCAAAACGCATGACACCATTGGATTTGCGGTAGTCCAAATAGGGTACGTGCAGAAAACTGCAAAGATTAGTCAAAGTACGTGACAAAGGGAGTCAAAAAAGTGTTTTGCGTAAAATTTTAAATTGCGAAAAAGTCTTACACAACAGAGATCGCTGATGAATACAAGCTATTTTTTTACTATCCAATGAATCACAAAGCAGTAAAAGGTAGTGCTTAAGACAAATGCTCTTGGAGAATAAGGCCTATATACTTTAGTTTTAAAACTGACCACCTGGTGGCGCAATAGAGCTAAGATTAATAGAACATATAAAGATTGCTTTATAGTATCTTGTTACAAAGTTTCATACCAGTATGTCCAACACGTTTTAAGATATGGAGATTTAAAATCTATCTCATGTATTTTGAATAGGGATTTTTTAAAAACAGAAATTCATATAAAATCAATTATAACCCCAAACGGTATGAAATCTTAAACCAAACATTTCGTAGGACAGCTTAACAAACTACAAGTGGTTGCATGTTTATATCTGCAATTATTTGGAAGATAGGAGGAACCATCCAAAGTTAGCTTGTCCTTCTTAAGTCACCACTAGGTGGCGCAGCAGAGCTGTTTTTCTAGTATGTTATACAAGTCCCCTCCTACAACATATGTGTTGAATTTTATGTAGCTAGGTTGAGTAGTTTTTGAGATAAAGGCTTAAACACAATTTCCTAAATTATAGCGCCACCTATTGGAATATTTTTATAAAACTTTTCATACTTCTTTATCACTGTAGGATGAAGTTATATTTCAAAATTTGTAAAGTTCTGACAATCTTTACAGGATTTACAGTATCATAAAATCTAGGACCACACCCACCTCATTAGCATTACGATTATTTCGAAAACGGTAAGGAATTTTGCAAAGTGAGTGGTACCATTGGATTCGGGGTAGTCCAAATACTCTATGTACCAAATTTCGTAACATTTGGTTAAACTACGTCGAATAGGGAGCCAAAAACGTGTTTTACAAAAAATCGAAAATTGCAAAAAATCTAAGTAGACGGAAGTGGGCGGTCCTTGAGGCAAAAACTTTTTCTAGCATCTAAAGAACACATGAGAACAGACAGAAAAATTTTTCGTTACACGGCGTACGAATGCTAGCCCAAAACGCGTTTTGTACTACTGTTGACCACCTGGTGGCGCAATTGAGCCAAAATTATTCTAACTTGTAGAGAATCTCATGAACTTATATGTCAGTAAGTCTTGTACAAATATCTTTAATACTTTTTGAACTATAAACATTCAAAAGTGGCTCCCATTGACTTTCCATTAAAAAAAAAACTCATAAAAATATTAATATAAAATCATTCATAATTCTGAACCATACCAAAAGTAATGCCATCCATCTCCCAATGGAGCTTTACAAACTACAATTGAAAGCACTTTGATATCTTTAAAACTGTAGGAGGAGTAGTGGTCCGTAAAAAAGGACGGAATAAAATATAATAATAATAAGAACTAGATTTGCAATTCCCTGAAGAAATTGCGTCTGATTGCTGAAAGCAATACCGATCTGAAGCATTGTACAGTTGCAAACGTTTGAGACCTTCTGTTCGACGCACACGCCAATTTTCGTCCGCGTAGGTCAAGTACTCTTGGAGATAACAGAGGAAACGTCAGGAATTGGCTGCAGCGCCACCTACGGGAGCACCGTTCTGAAAGTTGTTGCGCTGACTCATCTTACACTGTGGAAGAAGTTTTGAAAGTTTGGTGAAGTTATGTGAAACTTTCAAGGAGCTGCAGCGTTGCAAACATTACAATCTCAGCCTGTCTAATTTGCATGACGTGTTACGCAAAAACCGTACAGAACAATGAAAAACGGATATTATCATTGGATTTGTGGTAGTCCAAATAGGGTATGTGCAGAAAACTGTAAAGATTAGTCAAAGTATGTGACACAGGGAGTCAAAAAAGTGTTTTTCGTCCATTAGCATCCAAGGAACACACAGAAAAAGAAAGCACAAAATTCTGATTTACGGTATTAGAGATAGAGGCCAAAAACGAATGTTTTTTCAAACGACCGCCTGGTGGCGCTATAGAGGAGCATTGACCTGTAATTTTAATAGAACTTGTAGTTTACTATACCCTATGATACTGGAAAGTTTCATGAAATTATCTTTAGTATTTTTTAGGATATCAGCATTTAAAGTTGCTTTCAATGCAACTGTGTGCCATGTTTTTTTATTTCCACTAGATGGCAGCATTGCTCTTTCACAGAATCCTGTGGAATCTCAACAGGGATTTCAGGTTTGTCCCATGTATTGGAGGAAAAATATTTTTAAAAATTCATATAAAATCAACTATAAACCCAAACGGTACGAGATTTTAAACCAAACATCTCCTTGATCAGCTTAACAAACTACAAGTGGTTGGATGTTGATATCTGCAATTATCTACAAGATACGAGGACCCATCCAAAGTTAGCTTATCCTTCTTAAGTCACCACTAGGTGGCGCAACAATGCTCTATTTCTAGTATGTTATACAACACACCTCTTACAACCTATATGTTAAATTTTATTTAGCTAGGTTAAGTAGTTTTTAAAATAGAGCCTTAAACACAATTTCCTTAATTATAGCGCCACCTATTGCAATATTTTCACAATATTTTAGGTGAGTGTTTATCATTGTAGGATGAAGTTATATTTCAATATTTGTTAAGTTTTGTCAATCTTTGTAGGATCTAGAGCATGTTAAAATCTGGAACCACACCCACCTCATTAACATTACGATTATGACAAAAACGGTGAGGAATTTGCCCAATTGAGTGGTACCATTGAATTCGGGGTAGTCTAAATAGGGTATGTACCAATTTTTGTCAAGTTTGAAGAAACTACGTTGAATAGGGAGCAAAAAATGTGTTTTACGAAAAAAATGCGAATAGCGAAAAATCTAGCTAGACGGAAGTCCATGGTCCCAGTTTGAAAAACGTCCATTAGCATCTAAGGAACACACAGGAAAAGAAAGCACAAAATTCTGATTTACGGTATTAGAGATAGAGGCCAAAAACTAATGTATTTTTCAAACGACCGCCTGGTGGCGCTATAGAGGAGCATTGAGCTGTAATTTTAATAGAACTTGTAGTTTAGTATGCCCTATGATATTGGAAAGTTTCATGAAATTATCTTTAGTATTTTTTAAGATATCAGCATTTAAAAATGCTCACAATGCAAATGTGTGCCATGGTTTTTTAATTCCAATAGATGGCAGCTTTGCTTTTCTACAGAATCCTAAGGATTTAAAAAAAAAATCATATAAAATCAACGATAAGACCAAATGCTACCAGGTTTTAGACTTAACATCTCCTTTGTCAGCTTAACAAACTACAAGTGGTTGCACGTTGATTTCTGATGTTAAAAATCTGAGACCACACCCACCTCATTAGCATTACGATTATTTCGAAAACGGTCTGGAATTTCGCGGATTGAATGGTACCATTGAATTCGGGGTAGTCTAAATAGGGTATGTACCAATTTTTGTCGAGTTTAGTGAAACTATGTTGAATAGGGAGCAAAAAACGTGTTTTACGAAAATTCGCAAATTGCGAAAAATCTAAGTAGACGGAAGTGGGCGGTCCTTGAGGCAAAAACTTTTTCTAGCATCTAAGGAACCCATGAGAAAAGAAAGAAAAATTTTTCGTCACACGGCGTGCGAACGCTAGCCCAAAACGCGTTTTGTACTACTACTGACCACCTGGTGGCGCTATTGAGACAAAATTCTTGTAACGTATAGAGAATCGCATGAACTTATACTTCAGAAAGTCTTGTACAAATATGTCTAGTACTTTTTGAGTTATAAGCTTTCAAAAGTGCTTCCCATTGACTTCCCATTCAAAAAAAAGCTCATAAAAATATTAATATAAAATCATTCATAACTCCAATCACTACAAAAAGTAATAGCACTCTGCTCCCAATGGAGCTTTACAAACTACTTTTGAAATCATTTTAATATCTTCAAAACTCTAGGACTAGAAGCATTTTAAAAAAGTGACGAAATAAAATAGAATAAGAAAAAGAACTAGATTTGCAATTCCCTGAAGAAATTGCGTCTGATTGCTGAAAGCAAAGAAGAAGAAGTCCATGGTCCCATTTGAAAAACGTCCATTATCATCTAAGGAACACACAGAAAAAGAAAGCAAAAAATTCTGATTTAACGGGTATTAGAGATAGAGGCAAAAACAAATGTGTTTTTCAAAGACGCCTGGTGCGCTATAGAGGAGCATTGACCTGTAATTTTAATAGAACTTGTAGTCTACTGTACCCTATGATATTGGAAAGTTTTCATGAAATTATCTTTAGTATTTTTTAGGATATCAGGCATTTAAAGTTGCTCTCAATGCAACTGTGTGCGCATGGTTTTTTATTTCCACTAGATGGCAGCATTGCTCTTTCAAAGAATCCTGTGGACTCTCAACAGGGATTTCAAGTTTGTCCCATGTATAGGAGGAAAAATATTTTTAAAAATTCATATTAAATCAACTGTAAACCCAAATGGTACGAGATTTTAAACCAAACTCTCCTTGATCAGCTTTAACAAACTACAGTTGGTTGATGTTGATATCTGCAATTTATCTACAAGATACGAGGACTCATTCCAAAGTTGCTTATCCTTCTTAAGTCATCACTAGGTGCCAGCAATGCTGTATTTCTAGTAGTTTAACAACACACTCTTACAACCTATATGTTAATTTTATTAGCTAGGTAAGTAGTTTTTGAGATAGAGCCTTAAACACAATTGCCTTAATTATAGCGCCACCTATTGGAATATTTCTACAATATTTTAGGTGAGTGTTTATCAATGTAGGATGAAGTTATATTTCAATATTTGTTAAGTTTTGTCAATCTTTGTAGATCTAGAAGCATGTTTAAAATCTGGGACCACACCCACCTCATTAACATTACGATTTTGACGAAAACGGTAAGAATTTCTCCAATTGAGTGGTACCATTGAATTTGGGGTAGTCCAAATATTCTATGTACCAATTTTTGTCAAGTTTGAAGAAACTATGTTGAAAAGGGAGCAAAAAATGTGTTTTACAAAAAATGCAAATAGCGAAAAATATAGTTAGACAGAAGTCCATGGTCCCAGTTTGAAAAAACAACCATTAGCATCCAAGGAACACACAGAAAAAAAAGCACAAAATTCTGATTTACGGTATTAGAGATAGAGTCCCAAAAACTAATGTGTTTTTCAAACGACCGCCTGGTGGCGCTATAGAGGAGCATTGACCTGTATTTTAATAGAACTTGTAGTTTACTGTACCCTATGATATTGGAAAGTTTCATGAAATTATCTTTAGTAATTTTTAAGATATCAGCATTTAAAAATGCTCACAATGAAATGTGTGCCATGTTTTTTTAATTCAATAGACGGCAGCATTGCTCTTCTACAGAATCCTAAGGATTTAAAAAAAATCATATAAAATCAACGATAAGACCAAATGGTACAAAATTTTAGACTTAACATCTCCTTTGTTAGCTTAACAAACAACAAGTGGTTGTACGTTGATTTCTGATGTTAAAAATCTGTGACCACACCCACCTCATTAGCTTTACGATTATTTCAAAAACGGTCTGGAATTTCGCAGATTGAGTGGTACCATTGAATTCGGGGTAGTCTAAATAGGGTATATACCAATTTTGGTCGAGTTTAGTGAAACTATGTTGAATAGGGAGCAAAAATCGTGTTTTACGAAAAATCGCAAATTGCGAAAAATCTAGTTAGACGGAAGTCCATGGTCCCAATTTAAAAAACGTTCATTAGCATCCAAGGAACACACAGAAAAAGAAAGCACAAAATTCCAACTTACGGTATTCGAGATAGAGGCCAAAAACGAATTGCTTACTTAAACGACCGCCTGGTGGCGCTATAGAGTACCATTGAGCTACAATTTTAATAGAACGTGTAGTTTACTATAGGCTACAATATTGGAAAGTTTCATGAAATTATCTTTAGTATTTTTGAAGATATAAGCATTTAAATGTGCTCCCCATGTTAAGTCAATGGAAATAATAATTCATAAAAATATTCATATAAAATCATTCATAATTCTGACACATACCAAAAGTAATAGCACACTACTCCCAAAGGAGCTTTACAAACTACTTTTGAAATTATTTTAATATCTTTAAAACTCTAGGAGTAGAAGCATTTTAAAAAGTGACGGAATAAAATATAATAATAAAAATAATAAAATAGAATAAAGAAGGTGGATAACATACTCTGATTGCTTTCAGCAATCAGACAATAATAATAATAAGAATAATAATAAAATATAATAAAGAATTAGGATAACATACTCTGATTGCTTTCAGCAATCAGACAATAATAAGAATAATAATAATAAGAAGAAGAATAATAATAAAATATAATAAAGAATTAGGATAACATACTCTGATTGCTTTCAGCAATCAGACAATAAAAACTTACTCTGGTTTCTGAATTGAGATGAAGCTGAGGTTAAGCTAAAAAGGGTTATTTTTTTTAGATGGCAGTCACTCACCATTAAAGAAATGTCAAGAGGGCAGCATCCCGCAAATAAACGTCCTATGTCTTTATTTTTTAATTTTCTGTTTATGTGGTTGCTCTTCCGGTCCATTTTGCAAGAGAATCTGATCACTAAATATGCACACATTATATAGGAAGTTTGACTCATTGTACTAAACTCTCTTGTCACACAAAATCCAATAAAATTTCAGTTTTATAGACCATGGAGACTGAAAATATTCATAAAAATACGAATAGTGTCAGAAAAAAACTACTTCAAACCATTTTAAAAAATACATTGTTTGACCAACATAGTAGAAAAGTAGGAAGTATAAACATAAGTCGTATGTCTTCACATATCTACAGGTTTTCATGCAACCTACAAAAAACAGTTTCTATGGCTTTGCAAGTGAAACCACAGAAGAGAAAGAATTATGAAACTGTGTTTCCCTGATCAATAAAACATCTTAAAGCCTTGGTTGATCAATAGTCTCTACAGAAAACACAAACCTGTCGGCCAGAAATGACTAGTTCACATGACCTTTGACACCAAGGTCAACATCAGACACACTAGAGACTGCTGGGATGAGAAAATACGGCATCTCTGGATACAATTTGAATGAGAAACAGGAATCCACAAATGTTGATGTTGCTGTTTTGTTCAACCCAACAAAAACTGTGTGTTTTCATGTGTTTGCACTTGCTTTGCAGAAATGATTTGTGGGTTTTGTTGGGGTTTTGTGTGGGCGATGATGGAATGGAAAATTGGAGCCTGAAAATGATCAGATATGATTATCAATTAGTCTTTGTTGGGTTCAAATGATCATATCCAAAAGTACTTCCAAGGTAACATGGTATTGATTGCTGTATATTATAGTTTTGTCCGAATTTCCTCACTACATAGTGCACTATATAGTGAGTTCAAAATGTTGTAGTGGTGTCTGAATCCACAGTTCCAAAATTAAGGGCTCAAGAAATTTCTCAGAAGTCTCAGCAAAAAAGCAGTATGCGCTCATCAGATTGGCAAATATAGACCACAATGCATAATGCATTCCGTTTGAAAAACTTTTGTGAAAAAGAAAGTATTTTAATTTATTTTTTTATAAATCTTCCAAGTTTTCATCAACAGAACACAGATGATTCCTACATTTTTTTGTCAAATGCTTACATTTTTTAGGTTTTCACTTAGTGAGATTGGTAAAAAAAAAAAACAAGAAAGTGTCTATTCACACGTAAAAGAGTGGCCAGTGCTAAACTTTTTCTTAGTCACACAGACCCAGGGGAAGTGGTTAAGGTTAGGATTAGACAAGCAAATTGTTCCTGAGGTCGGCTGTCTCTGCAGCTCACGGCTCCACCAGGGCATGGGTCAAATTTGGAGAACACATTTCACACTTTTAAGAGCGTGACGGTCAATGGGAGTTTAACTTTAAGTTCAATTTTAAATACATGCGGTCAACAAAAAAATCCAGCCTTGGACACACTTAAAATGTGTGCGGGCAATGCAGCAACGAGATCTTGGCTGCATGTGTTACGTGTGGCCAATATGACCTTCCATCACTTTCTATGCTGGTCGCACGGAAATACATGTGAATAACATCAGCCAAAAAACAAGCAAAAAATTAAATGACAGTAGTGAGCATGGTGTCCCAATTGCTTTTAAAAGGAAGGGCTTGAGATAGTATTGCATTTTATAGTTTTTTAGTAGTTAGAGATTAGGATGGGAATTTGGAGATTGCAAATGTCCAGCTCTTTAAATGTTTCTTTATAAACTGATGCTGAGTTGATCCTCATTTTCTCAGATAGCGAAAAATCAAATTTCTATGTGGCTCCCCTTCACCCTGTAACAACATGTATGACAACTTTCATTGATTATCATCTGAATATCATAATTACTTACTCTTATTATTAGCCTCTAGAGTTTAAAAAATAGTACACATTTTAGACGGTCCCTGGCTTTGCATTATAATGTTGCATTCTCTTTATTATCAGTAGTAATAAAGTGCCACTCCAACTAAATTTCTTTTAATTATGACTATGCAGCTGGGTTTTTTTTATTTTATTTTTTTATTTGGCCAAAATCAAGTCTTTATTGTTTTTTAAAACCATATTTTCTGCACCGAGGCAGGAGTTAATCAAACATTTGTCTCTAAGTTGTGGGTGGGACTGTTGGCTCAGAAGTTAGCCTACCTTGACATCCCAGAATTCCTTTGTTTACACTCTCTCCCGCTAGCTTACAGGCCCTCACAACCCTAAGCTAACACTAGCGTAGCAAAAAAAAAACAAACTGCGAGCAACTCCGGAGCTATCCAGCTGTACAGTTTTGAGCTTGATGGCAGCTCATATGAGGAAAATGAAGACATTAATGGATCTATTTGTCTGTAAGAGAATGATTTAGAAATTGAGGGGACATGGAGACTTTGGTCTGTCCATGTCAGTTACTGCGTCACAAACCTGAGCTTTTTCCACTGGCTGACTTTTATCTGTTTTTGATTCATCACAATTTGAACAAAGAAATACTCAGTTTTATTCTTAAATTCTTTTATACATGTTTTCCATTGTGAAAAAAATGCTGCTAAAACAATCTTAAAATAACTCAATTTTTATTAGATAGGGTCTTAAACAAACCTTAATTCCAGCCGCCAGAGGTTGACCGCTCTGCCTCTGCGCCATAAAAAGGAGATAGCAGATTCTTAATTTTTTGTCCATGCAATCCTAATGCGAGTTCATGTATGTTCCTTCCACTGTAAAATGCTCACATGAGGGTTTTTCAGATAAACATTCATAGGGACCCAAAATAGAAAGTGTGTGAACATGTTTCTGACTGTCTTAACAGTGAAGAGGTGAGCTGAGAAACAAAAACAGATACAATCTGAACTTCATTTTCACCTTTGTTAGCCTCTGCTGCAACTTAAACCAGAGGTCTGATATACTTGCAGAAAGAAACAGATTGTATCAGATGCTAAGTAATTTTTTTAGTTCGTGGCCGAGCCGCTCAACAGAAAAACTTGCAAACTGAGTGACAGAACAACGGCTGAGGCCTTTTGTTTACTGAGCTGACTTGTGTTAGCACGCTATATGTTTGACTTGTGTTAGCAAGGTACATGTTGTGTTTTCAAACTGTTTTAAACACATTTAGATACTATATGAAAATAAGTATTTTCCTGTCAATTTTTATGTCTTTAATGTGACATAACCTTCATTTTCACTTGTAATACAAGTACAGATTACATAAAAATGCATAAACCAATCATATTGCATACCTTACCGACTACTGAGTCTGTCCTGTTGTCTTTTAATGGACCTGGCTTTTATTTAATCTTTCCTTTGGCTTTTTCTCCACTTTGATGAATTAGTCAAATTTAAGATGGTTTTCAATAGATGCAGATTATGCAGCTAAAAGGGCCGCAGTACAAATAATACAAAAAATTTTTCTGATGGAAAGGAGATTCTTACAAGATTATGTCAATGCTATCAGGGTTTTGTTAAAATCCAGATATATCAACATTTATGCAAACAGCAAGAACGTCACTCATATAACACTGCTTGATATCCCTCTTGTGATTTTTAACATTATTTTTCATTTAAATAAGGTTGTCAATATTTGATTTATGAACCTTTTTATAAATGTTGTTTGCACAAAATATTTGTCAAATAGTGTTGAGAGCATGGTTGTATGAATCTATATTCTCAATTTTACAACAAAAAATTTGTAAAAAAGTAAAGAAAAAATAAAAATACCGACTCATTCATACATACAAATATCTAAACCAAAAAAATCAACAAGCAATTAAACGGATCCGTGACTGAATCATCATTTGGTGTTCAGGAACCAGTTGTCACTTGCTCAAGAGCCATTTCCTGATTACAACAACCTGAATTTTCAGAAATGGAAATAGCCGTAAAGCACATGCCTAACAGGAAATCTAAATTTAGATTGGAGTCAAAAACAGTAGATTTAATAGAAAAAAAAAAAAATTCTAGGATTAAAAAAAAAAAAAAAAAAAAAAGGCAGATGGAAAATGTGCTGGTGATTTTTGTCATTTTGGTTTCATGCAGAGCCTAGTGTGTAACCACAGCAGGACTCAATATTCAAAGCCAATTATATTGGCTCCAAAACAAAACCTGCTTAGTTTCAAGTACCATGGCTTTTAACAGCATGAGGAAGCCGTGTTTCATCTGGATCTGCGTCAGCTCAGCACCCGGTGTGCCAGCCTTTCTCCCCGGGGAGTTTTTTTTTTTCTCTCTACTTCTACATAGATGACTTATTTCTTGTGCATGTAAGCAGAAATAAAAGCATTTGGGGATCCAAGCTGGGGTGTCATGATGTCAGTGACTTTGGACACATCTGACATTACTCATGCAAGGTTGTTAGCAGCAACCAGGGGTCACATGTTTTCTCTTTTAGAGTTGAAACTAAAAAGAGGGAAGAAAGTGTACGAAAGGAAAGTTTTCGGCTCCATGTGAGTTCATGGACAAATGGCGGCGGTGTGCAGGGAGGAGTCAGTGACAAACAAAGAGGGTTCTAAGAAGTTTCACTACTGTATGTCGTCTGAGAAGCGAGCCGGGAGCACAGACTTTAGTCTGAAGGCCTTGGGAGGATCTAGTGTTCATTTTCCTCTATTCAATTGTCTGTTCTCGTGAGCTGAGCTGAAGTAGTCACACGATAAACACGTCTTCAAGAGTCGAGGGCCACTTTTCTTTCTTTTTCGTTGGGTGGTGAGTTTTCACACTTTAGCAAAAGCAACGAGAAAAGGCTTCCTGCTCTTGGTGGCGTAGCTAAACTCGAACTTCCTGTCATCAAGCTAAAGGTAGAGGCAGTCTCTTTTGGTATGTGTCATCACTCATGCTTGCTTGACTTGAAACCACAGTCAAGGTTCAGGGTTTGGGGAACAAGTCCAGGAAGCTGTGGCAGCAGATAAGGCAGACAAACGTATGTAGCTCGAAATAAGGTGACATTTTTTATTTAGTTTAGGACTGGAAGGAGCGCTTCAATCAAGTCGCTTTGTTGGTCCTCGATAGGACTGTCCTCCGGAGGTGGCTGCACCCACCCTAGCTCCTGACCATGGCAGGTGTCCTTGGTTTGAAGATTGTGCTCCTCTTGGGTGGGATCATCGCTTTGGTCAACTGTGAGTAACCATTTGAAATGATAACAGATAAGTTGTCTTTGTTAGGTGGCTGAGACAAGGAAGAAGTGCTTCCCAGTTTCTAATTGTCTCACGAAAAGATTTTTGCAAAACATTCAGAAACTGACATCCACCATCCCCCACTTAAGTTTTTCTGAAGTTGGTTGTTGAGAGCGTGATTGTGTTTATCACAAAAAAGTCAGTTATTTTCCATGAGATAGAGACATAAATCTGTCAGCAGATAGACTCAGAGGTAACTTTTCTTTTTTTGGTGGAAAACATCACCACACAAAATAAATTCCCTTAAACCGAGGGCAGAATTGACAAGCTACAGTACATCAAGCCTTTGACTCGCGCCTGCATTTGTGCTGCTTCACGTTCTCCCAACGTTTCCGAGCCCAAGAACGCCACTCAGCGCGGCAGACGCGTGTGATGTGAGAAGCTGAAAAGTGACAGGTTTCTGAGCCCCCTTCAGCAAAAGAATAAACACTTGTGTTCAATCAAAGCCGACTCTTAATAAGAAGCCGCTCTTTAAAACGTGTTCCTTTATTTGCTACAAAGCGGAGGGAATTTTTGCAATCATGTTTCTGTTCTGCTTTAAAGTTGTGCATGTGTGCAGTGGTACGAGTGTGTACTGTACATGTGTAGGTGGAAAGGATGGGGGGGTGGGGGGGTGGAAGAGTGGTGGGGGGGAGACGTCTGTCAAAGATTAAGGAGGAAAAAAAATTTGGGGTGTGTCCCTGCAAGCTTTCCACTTCAACCCCAGCGACTTAGGAAGTTGCGTTAAGATATACAGCAGTGTGTGCGTGAATGTATGTGTGTGTGTGTGTAGTTGTGCACCTCACTGCCTCCAGCATCGCTTGGAGTTCAGCTACTGTTCGACACATCAGACATTTCTTTTCTATTTCCAGCAAGTCTGCAGACATGAGTTAAAATAATTCCTTCACTCTTTTCATTCTATGGTTTTCAGTCAGGGTCAGTTTTTGTCATTTTTCTAACATGTGTGAGGTGACTCACTGTTGTGTATCAACACACTTGCACACAGTCACTCATTTTCTTTTTCTTCTCAAAAGAGCCAGTATTGTTTTTGATTTTCAGTTTATTGGAACTTCTAGCTGTAGCTAACTTTGTAGACTAAACAAAGATTTTATTATGAATGTTTTATGCCTCTCAAATCTTTTTTTGGAAATCTCACAAAGCTAAAGGTCAAAGGTGAAAATCTTTGTGAACACCCGGGTCTTAAGGGCTTAACGTGCAGCTCTGCTGCATCAGTTTGGAGCCTCAACATCTTCCGTGTTCCACCCTCTTTGCCTTCACTTCCTGTTAGAGGAGAGCTTAGCGACGCAGGCAGAGAAACGCCACACCAGTACATGACTTGAGAATTCGTGACAAGCAAAGAGGAAGTGTCTTGAAATGAAGAAGTTGGGTCAGAATAGTTAGGCCTGAATAAATTAAGATATAAGTGGGTTTGTGAGTCACAAGGAGCTACTGCTCTCATGTGAATGCAGAATATAAAATGACTGTTGTGAAGACAGCTTGAAACATATTTCATAATGGACAAGTGTAAAGGGGGAATTTGTACATTTAGTGTTTTGTCCCTTTTTATTCAAACAAATGTTTAACTAGTTTTTTGTATTTTTTCTGTATTGTTGTAGTTGGCTGATGCAACAACATGAACACCAAACCTCCTTTTCAGAATTTGGTCTGCAGGCACGTTTTAAATCACTTTTTTTTCTTTTAAAATTGTTAAAATAAACTTTATTTTAAATGGCGAGCATTCATATCGTTAAAAATAAACTTTATTTTAAGTGGCGAACCACCATAGTGCTAAAATGCTCCAAAAAATCATTTTAATTAGCAACCCTACATTGTTAAAAAAAACATAACTTTAACCAGCAAACCTCCATTGTGTTAAAAAAAAATAGTTTTAACTGGAAACCCTGCATTGTGCTGTAAAACTTCAAATTTAACTTGCAACCCTCTAAATTGCTAGAAAAACATGATTTAAACTGGCAACCTTCCTAATTGCTAAAAAAAAACTATTTTAAATGGGGACCCACCACAGCGTTAAGAAGAAAACCTTAATTTTGCTAATTATTAATAATTGTGCTAAAAAAAATTATTTTTAACTGGTGACCATCCATATGGGTAAAAAAGAAGATGATTTAAACTGGCAACCTTCCTAATTGCTAAAAAAAAATAATTTTTAACTGGTGACCATCCATATGGGTAAAAAAGAAGATGATTTAAACTGGCAACGTTCCTTACGGCTCAAAAAAAGTTATTTTAAATGGCAACTCACTATAGTGTAAAAAAAAAACTAACTTAACTTTAACTGATGACCCTCAGTTGTGCTAAAAAAATTAACTAACTAGTGACCCTCCATATCACAAGAAAAAAACATGATTTAAACTGGAAACCCTCCTAGTTGCTCACAAAAAACTTTATTTTAAGTGGTGACTCTAACACATCTACATTTTTTTCTCCTTTTTTATTAAAAATGTTTCTACAATTTTCAACATTTTTGGGTCAGGGTTAGGTTTATAGTGGAAATTGCTTAATTTCTGCTTCTGATAGATGGTATCAGGCGCCATCTTGTCTTCGGTCCGATCCCTCTCTAAAGCAGGGGGAGCTGACATTTCTTTGAAGTGACAGAAATGTCTGAGTCGGCATGGTGGGCAAAGCCACAGTTCATAGTGGTGCGGTCGCTCAGCTTTTTCTCAATTAAGCTTAACTCTCTGTGGCTCTGTCTTCATGTTCTCAGTTGGCTAATGTCACAGAGATATAGATTTGTGTTCTTTTCAAACTGTAAAGTGTTGGAGCTTTGCAGTAGATTCTTTCCATGCATGTTTAACAAGCTAATTTTTGAGGTCAACTTGGGACAGAGTTAAGTTGTTAATACAACAGGTTTGCACCTCTGCACATCTCATGGCGTGATGACATGTAGTTAACATGTTTTTTATTGTGGGAGTGCCATCTTCCTATTTTTCTGAGTGATGCTTTACAATGTGCAAATTGTTGTTATTGCATCATCACTCTTTCTTAACTCCAGTAAAACAAAATGTGATAATTGAGCTCAACGAATGAAAGAGAATTTGCTTGAGCATGCAACTAAAACGTGATTTTAGGCTTCTTCACGTTAAACAATTTGTCCTGATAAGACTAACTTTCCATCCGTCCCACCTTATCCCTTTGGTATTCCACGAGGCTGCCAGAGTCTGTCCGTTGATCATAGGTAAGTGTACACCCTGGACAGGTCACCAGTCAGTCCCAGGGTACACTTCAACGCACCCCTAGGGACACTTTGTAGTAACCAATTAATCTATGAAGCATGTTTTGGACTGAGGGAGGAAACCAGAGTCCCTGGAGAAAACTCAGACATGCATGGGGAGACATGCAAACTCCATCCAAAAAGGTTCCAACTGGGATTCAAACTAGGGCCTTCACTGTGAGCCAAGATGCCAACCACTGCCCCACCGTGCATCCCTAAGACTATATGATATTATTATTTTCCCTCTGGAATTCTTTAAGTAGCTTAAAGACATTTGGAAATGTAATTATTATTTTTTTTATTTTACATACTGCAATGAAAAAAAGCATAATTAGGAGACTTTGAGTCAACTTGAAATAATTGAATTCAATTAATTGTTTCATAAATTAGACATTTAGGATAACTGTTTTTAAGGACAATTATAGAAAATTGAAAATAATGGTAAATTGAATTAAAAGGTCAGGGATTACTGTTAATATTGACCAGTGCAGTTAAAATTCAAATGTTAAATTTCCTATTTCTCATCAAATTTGCAGATTATAATTTGTTCTTCTTCCCCAAAAAATGAATTAATCACACTACACATCAAATTATCTTTTCACATTTGTAGTAAGGGTTCCTCCCACTGTATAAGGTTGTCAAAATGCAGAATTTTAATATTACCATTTTAATAAAAAAAAAAAAACTTTTTTTTTTTTTTTACAGACAGTTCAATTAAATTTGACTAATTCATTTTAAATATTCTTATTCTCATTTTATCCCTAAAATCGTCCTTTATAAATTTGTGTCTTTAAAAAACATGAATAATAAATGACACACTGGTTTTGACAACCCCATATTCAGTCCAGTAAGCTACACTTTTCATTTATTTTTAAAGGAGAACTTTTGTTAAAAAGAAAAGAAAAAGTGATACAAAATGCAAAATTCAACAAGATTTGAAGAATTTGAACTTTTTTAGTAAAACTGATCAACATTTCTGGAACACGTGAAAGTACAAGTTGTGGACATTTTATAAACAGTTCTGATATTGTTTAGCTTGAATCAGTCACATGCAGTTTTATCTTATAATTCCACCAAAACAATGTTTTTTTAATTCTGTTTTTTGTCACTTCTAATTTCTTTTTATATTATCAGTTTTTTTTCTTTATATATTAGGTAAAGATGGAGTAAAAAGAAGAGGCAAAATCTGTAATGAAAATGTGTTGTTTATTAGCTAATAAAAAGTAATAGTTCTCTGTGTAGGGGATTTTCAGTAACACCTTAGTCAAGTAACTTCACAGTGTAGTCTCAAACCACAGGTAATAATGTAATTTCTGTCTGAATCTGAAATTATTTTTAAATTGAAACCTTTGTTCACTTACAGGTTTTTAGGTGTTTATTATATTTTTAAAGGAGAAAATATTCATTTTCGTTATAAATATTATAATATGTAATACATTTACAGTTTAGGTCAAATAACAGGCTTTGTTGAGAGCTAACTAATCCTGAAAACCATTCATTTCCCACTATTTTTTTTTATATGTAAATATTGTGTCTTCTCAAATTTTGGACATATGTCCATTCAATTAATATAATGAATGTCTCCATCAGTCTCTGGAAAACAACAGGGAACACATTCAGTTAGAAGATGGCCCTGAAAATGTAATTGCAGAGAGCATGCTTTGCTGCTCAGCAGTGTGAAACAAGAACATAAAAACCACATCCTGGCATGAAGAGTCTGGCTGTCCTTGATCGCCTCCATCTTCTTTTTGCTCACAGCTTCAATTATATCATTTAAAGAGTTATTACAATTATTTTTATTAATGTTCCAAATTTTCTAATTCAGTTTTGTCCCTTTTTTAAACATAATTTATAAAAAAATTGATGAAAAAAGAAAAGAAAGAAAGAATGACAGAAAATGGCTGCTGTGCTGAAAGCAGCACTGTAAGTCTGTGTGGCTTCTTGTTCTGCACTGCAGGGCAGGAAGTAGTGGTTTGCTCTGAAATAGCAAGTGCTGCTCCTTGTTACACTGACTTCAACAAAAAAAAAAAAAAAAGGTTTCAGACCACTGCCTCATCCAGATAACTCTTTCCACGGCAACCTATTAAGCCCCTCCCTTTTTTCAGTCAACTAATTTTGAAGGATTGATAAATGAAATAATGACTTTCTTGCTCCTTTCACTTACAACTGACACTTTTTTTTTCTTTTTGTTTTTACAGGTGAAGAGGACCCACCTACAGGTACACCTGGAGAAAATAAAACAGGTTTGTGATCATTCCTACCTTTCATCTTAACAATCCTGAGACCCACCGCTTCACATTTCACTTTACAAATGTTGAAATTTTAACCAGATTTGTGAGACAAAAAGAGTAATCTAAGAGAAATTAACTTTTTTTTTTTTACTAAATAAACAGCAAAAACAAGATTTTCTGTAGTTGAAAAACAGTTTCAGAATTGTCTAAAAAGATTTGTGTAAGTTTGTCTATTGGTTCTCACTTTACTGTATTTTGTGTAAAAATGCAAAAAAAAAAAAATAGTTTTAAATGTGTGCAACAAAAGCAATTGAGGAAGAGGAAGAGAAGTCTGTCTTCATGTTTCTTTATAAAGTCTTAGTTAGTTGCTGCTTTTCTTGTTCTCTTCATGTTTAGTTAATAACCGCTGCTTATTTTTTACTAAACTAACCAAGCCAAGGAGGCTAAATAAACAAAAAAATCATTATTTTGTAATAAAATAAAACAGGGATGATACAAGAATTATATTGGAAACTTTTGTCTTTTATTTTGTACTCTATCTTGGATGTTCAAAAGGAATAATGAATTCTTTGGTCCCTCATTTCTACATTTCACCCTAAGAATCATGAGAACCACAGCTTCATATTTCTCTTAAATGATTATAAATGTTGACATGTTAGCCTGATTTGTGGAAGAAAATCAACCATCTGAAAGAAGTTAGTTTCAGTTTCAACAAAACTAGTTTTGGTGAGGTGTTAACCAATGCTGTGGCCGTTTGTCTATTGATTTTAGAATTGTTGTTTTTTTTTATTTTGTGTAAAAGGGCAAGAACATTGGTTTTTAATGTGTGCAACAAAAGTGATTGAGGAAGAGGAAGAGAAGTTTGTCTTTGTTTCTTTATGCATTTTTGGAAAGAGGCTGCTTTTTCTTTATTTTTTATACAAACTTAAAAAACATTTTCATTTACAGCTTTAATAAATTGACTAACACCAGGAAGTTTAAAAAAAAATAATAATGTTGATGACAGATTAAAACAGAAATGATTTAGCAAGTGTGTGACAAACATGTTTTTGTTCTTGGAATTATAGAGAAATAATTGATTGGAAACAAGGAAAGTTATGAATTCTTCCCCCACCCTTACAGTTTCTCCTTACCGCTACATTTACCCCGTCAAATGGAGAGTTGTGAAAAATTCTTCAAATTTGGACGGCACTCCCACTTGATGATGTTAGCCATGTTAGTTTGGCCATGAGCACGGTGTTGCCAGTGTGATGATGCTAGCTCTTTAAAAAAACATCACATTATCGGTTTTATCACTTTAAATAGGTCATGCTGAAACAAAAAGGCATTACTTACATTTAAATGTCAACCTCTGTTCTTCAGAGCACATCCACAGGAAGAAATGTGCTTCTTCATAGCGCGACGTGGAACACAGGGTATTTTATCCCTCCGCAACAAGGGTTAGCCCTTCAAAAAACGATTTCAAACACCGCTATCACTTCACATTCCCCTATTGGAGAGGAATTTGGATTCAGCATAAAAACTGTTTGGGTTCATTTATTATTGGTAATTGTAAAGATATTAGTTTTGGTGCAACTCACAGGTTTTCATGACTAGCCTTTAAGTAAACAAATAGTAATTTGTGATATTTTCTTGAAGCGGATACAGTATTGTCTTCAGCCATAAAAACTGTCGACTGTTAATATTTGTGTTGGCTGTCTGTCTTGAACAAATGAAAACGCTTCATCTTCTTGCCCATCTTGATATTTGGATTATTTGGCTGCTTGTTTCAAAAGTTAGCCTAAAGTTGCACCATATATCTTATATCAATATTTATTCTGAGTTATAGTTGATTATTTAAATGTGGAGTGATACAAAACAAATGATTTTATTTGTCTTTCTGCCAATGAGTTTGCAATTTTCTCTACTTTTTGCTACTTTTTATGAAATAGTTTTGACGCAAAAGGAAGAGAGAGAGATGACATTTTTTTGCAGCAGTTGAAGAGGAAACCCTCCTTAACCCTTTAACACCTGAGGCGTCGTCACTGACGCTTAAACACAATGTTTAACATACTGAAACTGTTCAAGCCATAACACGATCAACGCTGTTTCATCAGCCGCTTTTCTTTTTAAGAATCTGTGGAATGTTGTTGATCATGTTAACAATTAAAAAATCTGTTGAAAAGGCAATAAAAAAGAATAATAAATAAAACATTCAAAAAAATCATGGTAAATCAAAGAGCATAAACACTTGAGCTCCGGCGTTAAAGGGTTAAGACCGTTGCTTCAGGATCCATCTCCAAGATTTGTTCTGATTCTTGTGTTTTTTGAATGATTTAGTGTCCACCTCACCTCCACTCACTGGGGCAGCAGCTACTGCCAAACCCTCAGACTCCTCCCCCCCTGTCATGCCTCCACTCGATGGGAACTCTACAAATTCCTCTATTCAGACAACTAGTCCAAGCATCACCTCTGGTAATGTATTCAGTTGCTGTCAGAAGACATTTGGACTAATGTAAGATCATTTTTTTTGGAGGTGAAATGACTGATGACGTCATCACATGATGGAATTCATCAGATAAAACAGAGTGTGCCACAATATTTGGCTTTGAAAATTAGTGTTGAATTGTATTTGTTCTTTCAGTCTCCTCACTTCCACACACTGGGGCAGCAGTTTCTGCCAAACCCTCAGACTCCTCCCCCCCTGTCATGCCTCCACTCGATGAGAACTCTACAAATTCCTCTATTCAGACTAGTCCAAGCATCACCTCTGGTAATGTATTCAGTTGCTGTCAGAAGACATTTGGACTAATGTAAGATCATTTTTCTTGGAGGTGAAATGACTGATGACATCATCACATGATGGAATTCATCAGATAAAACAGGGTGTGCCACAATATTTGGCTTTAAAAATTAGTGTTGAATTGTATTTGTTCTTTCAGTCTCCTCACTTCCACACACTGGGGCAGCAGTTTCTGCCAGAACTAACACTCCGACTGTCCTCACGTCTTCTCCTACCCCCCAAAGCTCCTCCTCATTTCAGGATACGATTTCATCCAACATCGGTAATGTACTTAGGTTTTGTGAGCAGTGTAGTGCTCCATTAACTGGGGGGGATCCTGAATGTAAGCTTAGCATTGTATTTGGATGTTTTTACTTGAAAATGACCTCCGGTTCTTCAACCTGCAGTCACTTCTGCTTCAGACAACTCAACCACACCCAAACCCACACTCAGTTCATCATCTCAGCCTGTCGGCACTCAGAACATCACCCTGACCTCACCTGCAGTCACCCAGAACAACACCCCCACAACATCCCCAGGTTGGAATCATTTTCCTTTTTTAAGGAACAAGCCATGAAAAAGTGCAAAAATCTTTGTTTTTTTAAAATGAAGCAATCTGTGGTGAAGGTTATGCAAAGAATGTATCTGTTAGTGGCATTGCTAGAAATAAAAATGTTTATGTCACCTAAACATTTAATAACACTTTCTTTATTTTTATCAATTTTTCAATTTGTCCTTCAGAGACTCCAGCCCCCCCTCAGTGTGAGTACCACTTAAACTATATATATACATATTTTTTCTAAACTTTGCTTTTCTATATCTGAAATAAACATTTATATTAAAAAAACATATATTGTTAGTAAAGTTTCCATAAAAATGTTTGTGCAGGTTTCTACGATGTCACCAAGATCAAGTTTGGCCTCAAGATCAAGATGAATTACACGATTTTCAAGGAATACAGCATTTCTCTAAATGATGGAAACCACTTCAAAAATCAGTCCTGCAATGAATACAAAACCTGTAACATCACAGGTCTGAAGCCCTGTACCAATTATACAGTCACTGTCAACACTCAATGGAATGGTACAGAAATACTCTGTGATAGTTCTGAAAATCAAGTGACCACTGACTCTGCAGGTGAATATAAATACTTTATGTTGCTCTGCTGTGTATCTTTACTTCTTTAAATAATTAAGACACATTATGTGTAACACAGAGAAACTATCTGTTCATCATTTGTGCGTTTCAGCTTCTGAGGACATTAAAGTCAGCAAACACCGCCCTGGACATGTTTGTTACCAAAGTGGTTGGGACATCAGCAATTCTCTGTCAACACCAGACAGAAATAAGGCAGAGACATCTGATGGGATTGTCTGTTTTAAACTGAAGGAGGATGACTTTTGCTCAAGTTTCACTGTAGAGTTCAGCCCAGAAAGCTGCGTAAACTCCTCCTTTACTGTCACTGAAGACATCACAATTGGTATGTAAAAAGAGATTTCAGTATCTTTTAAAGTTGCTTTATTTTTAGACCTGATCAGTTTTCATGTTTTCTGTTTTTTACAATCTAGATTTCATAGATCCAGCTGAGATAGATCAGCCCAAACCCACAAAACTTCCTGCAAAAATTGAGCCAGAGTTACCTCCAAAGTGTAAAAATCTGATGGTTGAGTACACCTGTTCAGGTGAGTGAACACAATAAACGGAGACTCTAACTGCAGCGTTTTTATTACAAGAATTTCTCCTCATTGATCGCTAATCTAAAATTATTTAGTTTTAGTTAAGGCAGTTTTTGTTTTCTGTCTGAATCATTCTTAAATACATTATTTTCACTGAATGTTACCAAGTTTAATTTCAATCTAAACACATTGTTCCTACAGAAACCAGATATCCTGGAAACCAAATGAATCTCTCTGATCTGGAGCCCTACACTGAATACAACTGCACTGGAGAGATCAAGAATGAAACCTTTAAGTTTATCAAAACTCCACCCGTCATCTTTGAGATTGACTGTGGTACGTGGATGTTTACTTCATCACAGTAAAATGTGACATCTTCTAGAGGATTAGCTGATGTGAAGAGTGTTTCAACAGATTTTTATATCGTCGTAAGACCCACAACAAAGAACACTTCTATTCAACTGGACTGGACTTCAACTAATGACAGCTGTCGTGTTGATCTCCCAAAACTTGATTATGTCTGCAGTTGTGAAAAAAGTAAGTGAAAATATCTCTATTATTTTTAACAAAAAAATATTTTTAGAAACTGTGAGGTCATATTTGAGATACTTTATTATTTCTGCAGTCAACAAGACCAAAAGATTGATGTAGATGTTTGATGTTTTCATTTTCATTTCATTTGTTTTGAAAATGTTGTATCTCATTTTTTAGAAAATATGAACCTGTTTTTTGTAATAAACAAGAATGAATCAAATTGATGAAAATTATGTTTCAGATGAACTCATCAAGCCTCAACAAAGAATTGGACCATGTTTGTTTACTGGACTGGAACCGTACGCTAAACATACGTGTGAAGTTCATCCCACTTACAACAATGACAAAGTTAATAATGGATGGAGAGAAGACGTGAAAACGGAGCCTGGAGGTAGAATATGAACATTTTATTTTAGAAAAACAGTGTTTTTTTCTGATTTTTTAAAAATGAGATTAAAATTCCCAAAACTGTTACCAATTTGAATCGTAGAGTTTTTC
This sequence comes from Oryzias javanicus, assembly GCA_003999625.1. Taxonomy (NCBI): domain Eukaryota; kingdom Metazoa; phylum Chordata; class Actinopteri; order Beloniformes; family Adrianichthyidae; genus Oryzias; species Oryzias javanicus. Next base: position 14,285,841 of record CM012440.1, read on the forward strand.
ATGGAGGTATTTTGAATTCTGAGCAGCAATTCAAATTAATCTTTATACTAAAAATTTGAGAGAACAATAAAACTCAATTACAAATATGATAGAAATTATGAAATATTCTTTTCTTCAAAATGTTTTTTAATCAGATTAAAGAATGATAATCAGACTATGATTTTGCACTAATGTAAGTATTTGATAAATAATAGATACATTATAAAATCACTTTTTTATTTTCAAATGATATTGTGGAAACTTCTGCATTTAGTTCAATCTATTATAAATATGGTTCAGTAGAACGATGAATATTTTTAAGATTTAAACATTTCCCCAATAAAATAATAGAAATAAATCTGGATGAAGGTTCTCTTTTATCCAAGTGACGTTTTGAAGTTAAGTTGTTGTATCTGGACCTAAAATCTTCTTTTACTTCATCAGACAGATAAAGCTGCATTTAATATTAGTGGGGAAACATTTCAGGAAAGAAAGATTTTAAGTCTGGATACCATGACTCAGCTTTAAGACACTGAAAATAAATATTTGACAAAATATTTAAAAAAAAACATAATTTGATTTAAATATGCTTTTGTGTGGGTTATTTTACACATATATGTTTGTATCGAATAATATATTTCATTCAACAAACACAGAAACTTGACATTTCCCTCTGAAGGTTCTTTATTGGTTTTTGTTCTCCATTTTCCAACAGTCCCAACAAAAGTTCAGAAGTTGATACTTGCGGTTCCAGAGAATAACGTCATTGAAGTAAAGTGTGATAAGCCAAGACATTGGTATGGACCAAAGAGGGAGTTCAAAGCATGTCTCCATAGTGATTCTTATGATCCTGTATGTGAGCAAAAGAGCTCAAATTGTGACTTCACATTCAAAGATTTGAGTTACTCCACAACCTACAGAGTAGAGGTCAGTATGAAGCAGGTTTTTATTTTTGGAAGAAGTTTATAGTAATCCACAATCTCAGTGATTTTTAATCTGGAGACTTTCTGTCTGTTCAGGTGACTGCTTACAATGGAGTCCATCTGAGCCCCGCTGAGATCCAAAGCGTCAACACTTCCTGTACGTGTCTTTGTCGACCACACTGTTATTTCTGTGTTCACTCCCTTTATGCACACTCATTCCTAATCCCTTTTTACTTTTACTTTTTAAACTAATTATTTTACTTTGATTGTATGTTTTGTTTTTGTTTGTTTGTTTTGTTTTGTTTTTAGATAATGACAAAGCTGTAATTGGATTTCTGGTCTTCCTCATCATCGTTACCTCTGTGGCTCTTCTTCTGGTCGTCTACAAGATTTATGTTTTGAAGCGCAAAAATTCACAGTCAGTATACTTTAGTGCAACATTCATAAATGCTCATTTCCTTTATCTAATAAAACAACACTTTTACATTCCTGATATAAATTCATATAGTTTTAGATTTAATCAGCAGTGTCTCTCTTTTCTTAAATTTTTCTTTTGCAGTGACATGGGTGAGAACGTGAGCCTTATTGAAAAAGGAGGTAAGTCTGTGAATATTAACCCTTATCTACATATAATTAAATTCAGTGTACTCATGTGTGGACCAAATAACTTCACTTTGTCCTCTTTTTGTGTCCATTTCCTTCGTAATATTCAAACCAGCGAGTCACTTTTTAATTATTTGCATGTTTCGAATGTGAATTTCACTTCCCACACAGTACTGAAGTGGTAAAATCCAAAATCTTATATGCTAACACACTTAGAATGACCTGATACAAAATAAACATTTAAAGCAACAGTCAAGTGAGGACTTCCTGCAAAATGATGGTTGAGTGTGACGGTGTTGTTTTCTTTGAAGTAAAGAGAAGTTAGAAGAAGCAAATTTAAACAATTTCCCTGTAAAGTTATGAAACCAGAAATGAAGTCTCCAAATATAAAAAAATTAACTTAACGCCATCATACATGAGGATTATCATACACTCATTCTAAGATATTACTGCACTTTACTCATTGAATTTGGATGAAACAATGAACATACAGAAGAAAAGAAAATCAAACACAAACATAAGCCATAAAGCCTGATAAAATAAACATTAAGCTGACCTTAGTGCTCAAATTTCCCCAATAAAATATCATGTATCAACTTTTATTTATTGGAATATTTTGTTAATCTCAGTGAGATATAAATGCAAGCAGAATCTGGGCCTAATGGTTGTTTTTTTTTTTTTTTGCAACATCCAAAACACATTTTATTTAAGCATAGAATTCTGCAAAACCCGATCAGTTTTTTTGAAGTGGTCAGGGAGACTCCAATGTTATTCACATAAAGGTTCAAGATGGACTGTTTTAATCTTTTTCTTTATTGCTTCAGGTGATGAAGAAAACTTGATGACCGTGGATCCGATTGCCGCAGAGGTTCTGCTGGAAACCTACAAGAGGAAGCTTGCTGATGAGGGACGACTTTTCCTGGCTGAGTTTCAAGTACAAATCTTTATTTTAATAAAATATTACATTTAAGGAAAACTAATTAGTTACTCTTGTTCAGAAATCAGATTTTTTATTTACCACAGTTTAAGAACTCATCAAAAGACACCTAAGCATGGTTGTCAGCAATGATTTGAAGTACAAATTGTGGTGTGGTAAAGGCAAATGTTGGCCTTGAAATAACTTTTTAAACATTATGGATCACTACTTTACTACTACAACCTAACAGTGTATTTTTTGGCAGTAAAAAAAATAGTTTGAAGATCCACTCCAATGAAAATCATGTCTTCGGTGTTTTTAGCATACTTTGGTGTCAATTTTCCTATGTTTAAGGACATTTATAATAAAAAGTTAAGCTTAAAATTGTATATCCGAGAATTTCTTTATTTTTTTATTTTTTTATTATTCAAACTGTTGTTAATCAGGAGCTGACAAACAACAATGCAGTTTGAAGCTTGGAGACACATGGTCACTGCTGTGCTCCACGCTCCACTTACAGACAAATAGATCCATGAACATCTTCGTTTTCCTCCTCTGAGCTGGCTCAAAACTGTACGGCTGCGTAGTTCCAATATTGTCGTACCAGTAACGTTAGCTTGGGGTTGTAAGAGGCTGTAAACTAGCAGCAGAGAGTGTAAACAAAGGAATGATGGGAAATCTTGGGCAGGCTTACTCCAGGCTAACAGTTCTGCCCACAATTCACGGGTAAATATCTAATGAACTCCTGCCGCTCTGCAGTTTTTTATTTGGCCTAAAAATGGCATATTCATACTAAAAAGACCAGTGGGAATGCTTTTAAAATCAGTCAAAAAGATGATTAGAGTGGGACTTTAAATGTTTTTTTTTTATTTGTTTTAAAATTAAAATGTTTAAAACGTTTTTTTTTTGTTGTTTTTTTTTTCCTTCAGAGCATTCCAAGGATTTTCTCAAGATACACAGTGAAAGAAGCCAAAAAGCATTTCAATGGCCCTAAGAATCGCTATGTTGACATTCTTCCATGTGAGTGACCGACAATAAAAACTCCCAACAATCCAGGATTTGGTTGTTATAAACATACACACTTTGGAGTTTTGTATAGAATTGCTGACATCTCATTGGAGACTCTGTTTTGTCCTATTTGCCCCGTAGACGATCATAACCGTGTTCAGCTGAGCACGGGAAACGGAGAACCAGGATGTGACTACATCAACGCCAGCTTCATTGATGTATGTGAACACCCAAACCTCTATCTTTGTTAAAAACATGTCAATATAGTCACAAATCTTAATGAAAAACTTTCTTGTTTACTAGTTTTAAAAAATATTTAATGTTTTTCTTCTCGAAGACACATGACAGAATGTTGTTCTTTATTTTTTCAGGGGTACAAGGAACCGAAAAAGTATATTGCTGCTCAAGGTAGTTACATTTTTGTTATTTATTAACCAGTTTGTATAACTGTGAGTACATCAAAGATGCATGACTGTTTATTGTTGTAGGACCAAAGGATGAAACCGTGTCGGACTTTTGGAGGATGGTCTGGGAGCAGCAGTCCTCTATCATCGTCATGGTGACGCGCTGTGAGGAGGGAAACAGGGTAAAATCCTCACTTTACTAGAGTATTTTTGACATTAGTTTTACCCTAACTTCGTCAGTATTTCTCATTTCCCGTTTTGTGACTTTCTGTAGGCTAAATGTGCTCAGTACTGGCCCTCTCAAGACCGAGAGACTGAGATCTACGAGGAGTTTATTGTGAAACTCACCTCAGAAAAAGAATTTCCAGATTACACCATCCGCCATCTCCGCCTGACTAACGTGAGTCTGCCCCCAAAACTGTGAAATATGCTTTTGCAAAAGCTTTCGCAAGCACGGTTGGTTTTAGTAAATAAGAGGTGGTATACCGTCTTTGAGTTTTAAACGTGTATTTTTGTGTTTCTTGTCTGCAGAAAAGAGAGAAGAACTCAGAGAGGGAAGTGACTCACATTCAGTTCATCAGCTGGCCAGATCATGGCGTCCCAGGAGAGCCGCAACTCCTCCTGAAGCTGAGACGGCGCGTCAACGCCTTCAAGAATTTCTTCAGTGGTCCTATTGTTGTTCACTGCAGGCACGTGAAACACCTTTTCCCATCCCTGTATTTACTATTACTATAGAGCAGGGGTGTCAAACTCAGTTTGGTTCGGGTGCCGCTTTCAACCCGTCTGATGTCAAGTGGGCCGGACCAGGAACATAGTAGCAAGACAACCTACGGTCTGCTCGTTATCTGTAGCTATGTTTTGTTTTTTTTCTCAGTTGGAAAAAAATGCCTCAAACAACGTAGTAACCTAATTACTTATTAATAATATTATTATTATTAGATCTGATATTATTTTTATCTTTTTGACAAAACCATGTTGGTAGTTCTAGTCTCACACCTGATCATTTTTATAGCAACTCAACAGTAATGAGGCTGCCGGAGAACCTAAGTGTATCTTGGCACGTGGCACAGCCTTGCAAAGAAATGCTGTTTATATCTTGATCTCTTTTTATGCCGGTATTTCTTTTCCTTTGCATTTTGCTTTTGTACTTTTTGCTTCCTTTGTATGATTGTGCATTGCAGACATTTCTTTACATAACCATAACTCACCACAGGAATGGGCTAGAAACTTGCTTATTAACACCCTAGTATTTGTTTCACTTCATGGCTGGGCTGCAGGCCGGATGTAGCCTGTCGGCCGTATGTTTGACACCCCTGCTTTAGAGGATAAAAGTGAGAAAAATTAACATTTTTTCTTCCCTTTTATCATTAAATAAAAAACTTCTCAGAAACTACATTTTGAATAGTAGCCAGCCTATTTTAGTTCCAAACATTCCCACACTTATTTTCCATTCTTAAGGCTGTTAAGAGTCAGCAATCAAAGCATGAAATCCACACATGGGTTTTGTTGTGATGCAAAAAGGCCACATCTTCTCCCTAAATGTAGTTTAGAGTCCAGGTTGAATCAAACAGAACTTCGTCTTGTGTCTTGTTCAGTGCTGGAGTCGGCAGGACAGGGACCTACATCGGCATCGACGCCATGATGGAGGGTCTGGAGGCGGAAGGCAGAGTGGATATCTACGGTTATGTTGTCAGACTGCGCAGGCAGAGATGCCTCATGGTTCAAGTTGAGGTAAATAAAAAAAATAAATAAATAAATGGGGATCTCTGGGGGTGAAAAGGGGGTAAAAAGTGCACACATTGAATAAAAAAAACAAAAAGGAACTAGTAGAAAAAAAGTAAAAACTGAGTTCAATTTTCCATAAATGACCAAAGAGAACGGATAAAAATCTACATCAAAGCAAACAATTATTCATTTTTTGTAGTTTTAACACTTATCACTTGACATTTTGTGCTACTGTTTGTTGGACACACAACATTTGTGGTATATTTTTTATTTTGGATGAAATTGTAAACTTGTTTTTCTGTGTATGGTCCACACAGCATTAAAATGAGAAGATTAAAAGTGTTGAATGATTTTCTCCTTCTCATGCCATGGTGTAGGCCCAGTACATCCTGATTCACCAGGCCCTGCTGGAGCACAACCAGTTTGGAGAAACAGAGATCAGTCTGTCAGAGCTGCACAGCACCGTGAACACGCTCAAACAAGGGACCCCAGAGTCTGAATCCACCTTAATGGAAGAGGAGTTTGAGGTGCGTTCATTTTTGTTTTCTAACCAGTCTAGAGAGTACATTTTAGGTTCATAAAGTAGATGGTGATTAATGATTATTTTGTCCTTCAGAGACTCCCCTCCTTTAAAACATGGAGGACATGCAACACAGGGGTTACAGAGGAAAACAAAGCAAAGAACCGCTGTGAATCCGTGATTCCATGTGAGCATCGGCTTCGTGCGCCTACACCTTTGCATGTCTACGTTTCATTTCACCTGCCAACCACCTGTACGCTCTCCCACCCTCAGACGACTACAACCGAGTGTTGCTAAGGTTAGATGAGGGGCGGAGCCATGACAGCGACCCAGACGAAGATGAAGAGGAAGAGTCATCAGACGAAGAGGAAGAAGAATCTACAAAATATATCAATGCCTCCTACATTGACGTATGACAGCTTCTTCACATTTTTTTAGAGTAAAAAATTCTCTTTTATGTTTACTAAGGGAGTATTCAGACTGGACACATTTGGTTCACTTAAAACGGAGGTGTCATAATCCAGGGCTCGAGGGCTGTATCCTACATGTTTTCCAACCAATATGCCTTTAGAGCTCCTTATTGGCTGAACACACCTGATCCAGCAGCAGATGAGACAGGATTTCTGGAAAAACAATAGGAGTCCTGGAGTTTAACACCCCTGACTATGAAGTGAAACGAGGTTTATATCCTCAGTCTGAATACTCCCAAGTGGACTCTGGTCCAGGACCAGGAACTTCCCTCTGACCCATCTTTTGAGGTGAATTCAGTTTGTTTCCTATCGGACTGAGCTCCAGTTCACTCTGTTTCCTTAGTCTGAATAGGCTCTATGCTCAGAGTGGAACAAGTGAACCAAAATGGCCACCATTACCGGGCATTACTAGGTGGAAAACAGGGGTCTCAAACTCAATTTACCTTGGGGCCACTGAAAGTAGAATCTGACTGAGGCTGGGCCGTATGGAGTTCAATTCGTGCCATAAATATGTTTTTGCATCCACTGTCTCTAACTTTGTCAACTGAACAGTTTATTGAACATGTCTATGTGCTACTGGGCAAAATCTTCTGGATGTCCTGTGAACTGACAGAAGGCAACGACACTGACAACTGATGCTAGGGACTTTTCTGACGACCAGATCCAATGACAAAAGCAAATGTAAAGTTGTAAGCATAAAGCGAGCTGAAACATCAAAAAGCAAATACAGAGAAGTGGACACACAGAAGATATTGCTTAGCAGAGATTGAACTTTCATGTTAACTTTCAACTTGTGGGCCACAAATGGCCCGCGGGCCACCAGTTTGAGACCCCGGTGTAAACAGAGTAGGAATAAAGCAAACAATGATCCCCAGAGAAACATGGAGCAGCGATGAGACACAGTGACATTTGATTTGAAATTTGGTTAAATGAATGCATTCTCAAAAAAATCCTTTCTAACATGACACCGGTTGCTTCTACCATTGTTTTGATAAACACTTATTGGGCCTTCTTCGTTTCCTCCTCAGCAACCATGCCTCTGCTGTACAAAAGTAGCAAGTACAAAGTGTCATACCTGATGTTGGAACAGACATTCAAAATTTATCAGCTGAGCGTTCTGGTATGGTACAGTGTTTTGAGTGTTTCCATTGTAAAATGGACCCATTAAACTGTACTTTTTGGGGCCCCCCTTCAGTTGTAGGTCCATTGAAAAGTCAAACGGAACGATTGGGGCGGAGCCGCTCTAGCTGCCTGTTAATTGGCAGAAAGTAATGAGGACATTAGAAAAGCATCAGTATAACACTCATTTAAGGTAACATTTCCAACAGCAGTATTCATCCACAATCTTCTTTCGAACAACATTCAATTCCTGTTCTTGTTGCTTTACTAGTCGCCACACTACAGCGATGCAATGACACGCTAGCGAGGTTTAGAACTCGATCCAGACCACAAGAGTGTCCGCCCAGATATCGGAAGGTTGTGAGTTCAAATCCTGGCTGAGTCATACCAAAGGCTAAAAATAGCTCCCAGATCCTCCCTGCTTGACACTCAGCATTAAGGGGTTGGATTAGGGGGTTAAACCACCAATTGGTTCCCAGGTGCAGCTGTGTCTGCTGCTCACCGCTCCCCCAGGGGAAGTGTACCAAATAATGAGACTTTTAACTTTAAATTGAGCAGACAAACAAATGTTTCCCGTCTGAATACACCCTAAAATGATGACCTTGTTTGGACGTTACATGTTTTTGCATACAGGGCTACTGGGACCAGCACGCCTTCATCACAGCGCAGACCCCCCTCCCAGACAACGTGAATGACTTCTGGCAGATGATTTACCAGAAGAGAGTCCAAAATGTTGTAATGCTCTCAGAGTGTGAGAAGGATGAAAAGGTAGGTAACGGACAATACACAAGGAATAATCCCTCCACTGATGATTGATGAGGAATATTGTGTGTCTGTGACAGGATTGTGAGTCTGTGTACTGGGATAAAGAGAAAAAGGCTTTTGGATACATTGAGGTGGAAGTCACAAACACAGAAACCTTTCCAGCCTTTGTCTCACGCACCATGAAGATTCGCCACATCAAGGTAACACAGCTGACAACTGTTTAGTCAGTTTTTTGCATTTTAAATTCAATGAAATGTGAGCCAACTCATCTGTCAACAGAAGTCGGAGGTTCGGCAGGTGAATCATGTCCAGTTCCTGAAGTGGGACAAAGAGCTTCCAGAGAAACCGCAAGACCTCACAGACATGATCAAGCATGTTAAGAGCAACTGTGGCGGCGGGAAATCACAAAAGGACATGCCTGTTTTAGCTCATTGCAAGTAAGACACCGAGGGTTCAGTGTTCATGAAAGTTATTGGTTCAAATCCAGAATGAAGCTTGTTGGAGTTTTTTTCTCTCCAGATAAAATAAACTCCCTCTCTATTGGATAGAAGAAAATCATAATGAATGACTTACACATGTTTTTTCTTCTGCCTGAAACATAAAGTATCTTGAAAAGTGTTGAGATAAATGGTGAAATATTTCCAAAAGCTAATGTTTGTTATAAACATTTAAAACAATGAATAACAGCAATCAGATCAGGTGGAGCAAGTAGTTGATAGTCATCCTCAAAAGTTTCATTTATTTGTAACGTCCCTCTGTTTTTGTTTCCTCCACAGTGATGGCTCCACCCATTCAGGGCTTTTCTGCGCTCTGTGGAACTTGCTGGACAGTGCTGAGACTGAGAAGCTGGTAGATGTTTTCCAGGTGGTTAAAACTCTGCGTAAAGAGAGACAAAAAATGATCTCCAGCCTGGTAAGAGATGTGAAAGCATTCGTGGTTTTGAGCAGGATTAAAAGGAAATGTCTAATGTTTACTTCAGAAAGTAGACACTTATAGAAGAATCACTTCATAGTTGACATGTTTTTTTTAGCTATTAAGATTTACTTATAGTCTGCAGGCTATGGAGCCATTTGCAGCTCCTTTACCTTTCCACTGGAGAAAAATGCTGACAATTAAAAAAAATGAGTTTGTTTTTCTGGTTCATTTTTCATAACTGTTGAACTTAAAGTTCACATATTTATCTTCAGTGTCTAGTTGCTGTTCAGATGGGAAGTTAGTCTTAAAATGTTAGTAAAGGGCAGTAAAGGGAGATAAAGGATGAGGATGCACCAAAATTACAACAGAAAATGTCACACCTGACTTGATTCTCTTGCCTTTTTAATTCAAGTAAATCTGCAGCATCAAGATGATTTTCTTTGAGACAGGGTCTATTTTATTTTGAAATTAACTTTTATGTTCTGCTGTCAGAATAATAATAAGATAAAAAATTGTTTAAGCAGGGAAATTTAACTCTTCTATAATTCAATTATTTTAAATATTTCAAAACTATATTTTACAAATTAATGGCTTAATGGCCACAGAAGTATAAAGTGTATTATTATAAACAACAAAGTGGGACTTTGTGCCTCTCGCTCAGTAATAAACTGGCCCAAATGGCTCTTTTAGTGTTTAAGGTTGCAGATTTAGATTGTATTTGTGTCGTTTTGATCTAAAACAACGACAAAATGTAAAATAAAATACAGAATTTTAATTAAAAGACAAGCATAAAATAATGCACTTTATGTTTTAACCAGTGATACACAAACAAGAATATTTTTTTGCTCAATTCTCCTCTATCTCTGCAGAAAGTCTGAGCTTAACAAAATAGTAAGCCAAAGGGGGAAAAAATATTAATATTTTTTAATGATCAAATTTAATCAGAAATTATATTGTAAAGTACTTTTACATGGGTTGTATAAACCGGTGTGTGACTACTACTAAAGTTTTTGCCCAAAAATGATCTGTCTTTTGTAGGAACAGTACACGTTTCTGTATAGTGCTTTGGAGAGTACCTACCCAGTCCAGAACGGAGATGCAAAGCCAGTTCAGGCCACAGGGGGCGCCAGCGTTCAGGTCATCAATGAAACCAAAGCGGAAGAGCCGCAGAACGAGAAAGCTGCTGAGCGACCTGCCAGCACTACCAGCAACGACCAGCAGGTGGCAGCAGAGAGCAGCCCTGTGCTGGCTGAGGCAGAGAAGGAAGACACCAAAGAGGAGCCCGAAAAGGAGGTTTCCAATGGCCCCTCGGAGACAGTCCCCGTGGAGGACACCAGTAACGGTCCCACTGTTACTCTGGAGGTCTAACATGTCCATTTAGTTGATTTGTTTTTACTTTTCTTTGTGGAAAACACACTTGCTTTAAATTTATGCTTTCTTAAGTTCCTACATGAATGTAAAAAACATTGTAAAGCTTTATTAGTTCATCATTTTAATAGAATGTAAGTATGGGTTTCATTTCAAAAGATGTAATCTCATATTTATGCAGTTTTCCAAAAACGAAAATTTAAGCATATATAAGTTATAAATATTTTTTAAAAATACAAAGCTCAAATTTTATTTTTGTTAACCATGTGGCTGTAAGTCAAACTAGGGACCATTGATTTATTTTGCAGTTAAAAAAAACTCAGAACCTAACTTTTTGATAAAGTACATTTTGTATCTTAATCTTTATTCCTGCTGGGTTTGAGTTTTTATTATTATTTTACGGCTTACTACTGTACACACATGCAACGGTCTGCATTTTTATGTATCAGCTACATCAAAATGATTGAGTTATGTACAACATTCATCATGCTATTCTGTCTTTTCATTAAAAAGAAGTACAACATGTGTTTATGCATGCAGATTACCATATTTATAATCTAAGGAAAACCCCTTTTAAATGTGTTTCTACATCAATATATCAATATTTGAAATTAAATCACTATGTAGCTCAAAATTTTATTTCATTAAAGAAAATATTTACTATAAATCTTGTATGGTTTGTGGCTTAAAAGAGCCACCCATTCCTCAGTTTTCTTCCATTCATCTGGGACTGGATTACAGGGCCTTCCTGGCCACTTTCTCCATCTCATCTGGGGGAATCTTGAGGTAAAACATAGTCTTTCCAGAGCATCCTGGGTCTTCCCAGTGGTCTCTGTCCAGAGTCACATGCCCAGAACATTGTGTGACATCCGGACCTGATGTAAAGAGAGTTCCTTTTGAAAAAAAAAAATCCCAAAAGTGTCAATATTCTACTCTGAGAATGCTCAATTCTCACTCTGTCACTTGCAGGGTCATGCTGGCGGCTGGAGCCTATCCCAGCAACTTCAAGGGAAGGCAGAGTACACCATATACAGCTTGTGGGTCCATCAATTGGCCACACAATGACTTCTAAAATAACAACTTGTAGATCTAAAATCAGCAAATTCCTCTCGTTCAGGACATTCCTATGCTAAACAGTGTGCAGCATATTTTCAAATGGTTATTCAGCAGGTTTAAACTGTTTTTTTAAACAGTTTGTTTAAAACTCTAGATAAACATCAGGGTATAAGACAAAACTGACCAATTTACTGTGATGAAAAAAATCAACACAGCTTTTAACATAAACAGTGATGTTACAAAAAATCGACTTACAATGTCTAAATAAACAGACTTTAAGATTTTCTGTATATGATTTTTCTATCCACCAGGGTTTTAAAGCACAGATTTTCACAGTAAATTGTTGAACAAAATCTAAGTGTAGAAAATGATTTTCCGTGGAGGAAAAGATGAGACCTCTTAAAATGTTGAAAATGGAAACATTTTTACACTTTAAAATATGTAAATAAAAATATATCAGCATGAAATTCTAAATGGCATATACTTTTTCGCTTTTTCTACATTTTTGAGTATCATTTTTGTTCAAATTGTGGTGAATCAGAAGCAGATAAAAACCTGTGGTTTAAAAAAACTCACAGTTGTGACCAACTGTAATTGGTGGGCCAAAGTTGCTTTGCTCAAATTCTGATGCATCCTCTTGCAGATCCAACAACTTCTCTGTTTTCCTCAACTGAGCTGGTATCCGGCTTAAAACTGTACGGCTGGAAAGCTCCAATTTTGATTGCCATTTTTTTTTTGCTAATGTTTACTTGGGGTTGTGAGAGGCTATAAACTAGCAGGAAAGTGTGTAAACAAAGGGATGAAGGGATATCAGTGGAGGCTTTCTTCCACAATTCAGAGATGAATTTCTATAAACTCTGCTGTTCTAAACAAGCTTTCCCCGAGAAAACGACACATTCTTTGATATTGGCTGAAAACAGCATAATCATAATTAAAAGAGCACTGGGAAGGCTTTTACAATAGATTAAAAGATGATTTGAGGGGTAATTTAAGTTCCAAAGAGTTTTAAAGTTACTCATTCACACACACTGATGGTAGCTCCACTGATCCATCACAGCCTCAACAACAACGTTTAGCCTTGAGTGAACATAAAATGCCTCCAATGTGTATCTTGGTTGCGCATGAATTTTCATTTGTTTTTGTGCTGGTCGCATAAATATTCACATAAATATGTGCGGATCACATCAGGCATATAAAAAACATTTTCCTTTAAAGCTGTAGATAATCAGACCTACTCTGAGAGAGTTCCTAATTCATTTTCAATTTACAATGTTTGCCATTTTCATAAAATGTGTCACAACAAAAGTGCAGTTTTAAGATAAGTGCATGTGAAGCAAGTGTTGTTAAGATATGTTTTGGATTTTGTCATGAATCGGTCCCCTGTCACCCCCTCTGTCCATCAGCGGGATCCATCACCTGAGTACTAGCACTCCCTGGGTCTCTACACTACACTTCCCATCAGCCCCTGCTGTCAATCCTAGAAGCCCCACAGTCATTTTTCATTTGCATTCTCTCCCAACAGTAATTAGGTCTCTGCCTGCATTCCTGAGCAGCCTCATCCTGACCTGACCTGACCTTTTGATTATTTGCTGCCTGCCCTGACCCTGGCATGGACTCGACCACTCTGTTTCTCTCTGACGCCCTCATGCTCCTGTTTCACCTCTGCCTGCCTGACCCTGATTTCACTTAGTGGATTTTTTAGCTGTGCTTCACTCCTGTTCTTCTGTCTGTATCAGTTGACTGAATAACATAAGAAGTCATAAAACAAATCACTACTTTTAACATTTCAATATAGTTACAGTTAAATGCATCTCCTCTTTTTTAGAGGAGATAGAATAAAGGCTTCAACGTATTCATTTTTGATGCTCGAGAACAAATAATTCATTTCTGTCTCAAGGAGAAGTTGAGTACAATCATTTGATCAAGTATTTATTATTTCTTTAACTTTTCACAAACTTCTATCCAATATTTGCGTTTATTAATGAGAGACTTCAGTTTTTTTTCACATTTTCATAAAAACTTTAAAAAAAACAATCATTTGCAGTGTGTCTCAACTTGAAATTAAAAGTGCTAACACAGTAGGTTTGTTTACAACCTAAAATGTTTGAATCACTTCTTCAGGAGTATGAAATACTCCGACTGTTCCCACTTCAGGCGATGTGCAAAGTCATACAACTTTCTCTTCTTTGCATTGGACTCCCAGTGTTTCTGGGAGCGTTTGCAGCTGAATCGCTGTGTCTTGTGTTCATTTTTTGCAGAAACCACTTCAAGGCACAAAGTATTTTCCTGCTGCATGTTTGCAACCAAAACTGAGTTCTTCTTGCTTTAGCTCTGGTGTTAACATGTTGTTAAGGAGAAAACTGAGCTATAAAATCAGCGCGGTCCTCCAGCCACAAATCTGACATTCGACTGACCTGCTGAGACAAACCAGCACTTCTGGTTGCTCAAACCGGCTCATTTTCTCAGAGAGCGACTGGACCAGCTTTGGTTTTCCTCTGTTTCAGCTTGAACAGTCTGAATCAGCTTCATCCTGAGTTATTTTTTCCCTTCGTCCCTCTGTCCTGGATTAGGTTTCCCTGGCGGTTGCAGGCCGGACTGTGGCGGGCTCGGCCGCTGCTCTGTTGTTGTCGGTTTGAGCTTTGGCCGTCTCCGGACGAGTTTTGCTCTCCTTCTTTACCAGTGCTGGGGTGGCCGGTTCCCAGAGGAGGAACTCGTGCAGGAGTGTGTTGACAGTCTCTGGACTCTCCATCATGACCATGTGACTACCGTCTTCCAGCACCTTCAGGAAAGCCATCAGGAGGATCTGATGGAAGCATCCGTCCATGTCACCAGGAGAAGGAAAAGTTAACCATTTATGTAATTCAGACATTCACTTCTTAATTGCACGACAAAGGAGCAGACTCCCTCTGCGGGGTTCGATTTACCTCCGCCATGCGTTGGTCCTCTTCAACCGGGACAAATTTGTCGTGCATACCATGAACGAGTAAGATGGGCACAGTGAGCTCAGCGTGGTAAACCTCGTCCCCCTCAGGCCAGTACTGCCCGCTCATCATGGCACGCAACACGAATGACGACACATTGAAGGCATTGTTTTCTTTCAGCAACTGCTTCTCCCTGGCACCCTGCCGAGCAAAGCCAGCCCTGCCGGGACAGAACACAGGAGGTTGATGAGGAGGAAATATGTCCAAAAAAGTAATCTTCCCTTTCTGTTTCTTGTTCAAAAACGTGTTTGTGCATCAGGATGTCCAATATGTTTGGTTTCAGCTCTAATCACTTTGAGATTTTAAATATTAGGGATTTGGCAACAACTTAAAGAACTGAGACTTCTTTTACAATCACAGCAACGAAAAAAATAGCTTTCAAACATTCAAATTCAATTTGAAAACACACATTTTTATTAGAAAAAAAAAGCCAAAAAAGGTAAATGTGTTTGTGAAAAAACTAATAGTAACTAGTTGTGATGTATAAACTGTATCATCAAGTGATTATTAATCTGAGGTTTTTAGGATGGGCTGTATAATGGCGGAGTGAATTGCACTTCATCCCCACTGCAAGAGGTCCCTGGTACAAATCCCGGCTGGGGCTTTTCTGCCTTGATTTTACATGTTCTCTGTGTGGGGTTTCTCCATACTTCATAGGTTAATAAGTCACGCTAAATTGCTCTTAGGTGTGCACCATGTTAGGCTACGGTCACATATCCCAAAATGCCACAGTACCATGACTTAAATGCAAGTTTTTCAGTGAATTCGGCCGATGGCCACGCAGCAGTATTTGTAATTGGGAGACAGTCGCGATGGTAGGAGAGGTTTTAAGAAAAGTTAAAATTTTACAGCAACTGAATGATTTTTTTTATAATGGTCAGTGACCGCCTGGGCACATTGCATTTAAAAGCAATGCAGACATCATGCTAACTAGTTTTTTTATGAAATTATGTCACCGATTTCACAACGTGAAAATCGAATCAATAAGAACATTTTACAATGTTTATTTATGAATCCACTGTAATCTGATGATTAAAATGTGGCTTAAATGCTTAAAAAATCACATTGTTTTTTTTTCAAAAAAACTGTTTAAATGCAATGCATTGTTTTTTGTAGTGAGCATCAACAAACACTGTGTTTTTGCAAAGACTTGGGAAATTTCTAGGGCACTTGATTTTGGAATTGTAGATTTGGACAGCACTACAAAATGGCTAATAGCAATAATTTGCATTATTTTGTTATTTTGTTTGGACAAAGTGTTTGAGGTTACGCAGTGGCAGTCCAGTGACAAGCGGGGGGCAAGAAGGCAGCAGCGTGATAAGTGACTTATAAGAGGGTCTGCAGGGTGCTCAAAATTGTCTGACAATCAGCCAATTTCAGACTACCCCCCACCCTGTGCTGCCATCCCGTTGTTAGATTCGTATGGTGGCAGCACGGATACTCAATGAGTTTCTGCTGACATGGACCAGGGGCCCAACGATGAACAGACGCCAATCTGGGGAAGGGTATTGATGCTGCACAAAACTCATCATGTCAATGATGGCATTTCAGGGACTGAGAGACCTATTGAGGAGTTGTGGTTGATGCTGAGAAGGACATGAAGATGATGGAACATTGTGATTTTTTGGAAGGCCTGTTGTCTAAAAATGTGTACATTTGTAAACTGACAAGATTCTATGTGTGCTAAAAATCAGAGTTGCTTATGAGCAGCGATGCAGAACGGCCTGCTTTTTATATACCTCTTGGGCTACTAGCAGCTGCTGGCTGGTGGCACTTCATATGGACAGAGATATCGTCCAATCAGAGCTGCTGCCGGCCAGCGATCAGGCTGCCACCACCGTGTGATTTCGTAATGGCATCGCTGTCAACAATTACGACCATTCCAACTGTTTTCATGAAATGCAGCATGACATTTTGAAGATCCTGACAATCCCTCCCCATCACGTGGTACCAGTTGCATCTCTGACCGTAAGTGCAACAGATTGGCAACCTGTTCAAGGTGTACCCTTCCTTTTTTCAACAGTGGCTGGTTGTCTCCAGTGGCTCTGTGACCACAGAAAGGGATACAGCAGGTCCTGAAAGGGATGGATTGGGTTTTTAAGTTCATTATTTCCTCTTGTTTTGGTCAAATCTTACTTGAGAAAGCTCCAGGCCAGCAGAGGGGACAGGCAGTGAAGCACGCAGGTGGGCAGATTGAAGATGGAACAGAGGCTGGGCTCCAGAGCGGTGGGACCGCCACCGTTGATCATCACCATCTTTTGAATTTGATCCGGAAACTCGTGAGCCAGGAATGTACAGAAGGACACGCTAGAATAAAAGAAACAGAACAATCCAGAGAGTGTAATGCAAAAGCATCAGTTTTTTATACTGGCATTAATTAAGTCTTTACTCTCATTTTTACCCATAAGAATGTCCGATGAGAATATTCCTCTTCTTTGCATATCTTTTGAAGATGATCCTCACATCCTCAGCCAGGGCGTAGAACGTGTATGCAGCAGCTATCTGTGGAGCAGAGCTGGCTCCATGACCTGCCAAGTCTGGAGCAATCACCTCGTAGCCCAGGCGAGAAAAGAACTCCAGCTGGCTTCCCCAGATATCCAGCGAGCCGCCCACCCCGTGGATGAAGAACAGAACCACGTCTGAATGCGTCCCTTTGCAGGCTGATATCTTCCTCTCACAGTCAATCACTACAGTGCGTTTAGGCTTCCTCCTGCGCTTCCTGGGCTGCTGGGATTGGTCGGGGTGTGCCGCAGCAGGTGCCTCACCTGCCGCTCCTGTTTCAGATGCGCCGTTGTTTCCCGCTGTGACGGATTCTGAGCGGGGTTCAGGAAGGCTGACGGGTGGAGAGGAGTTACGGGATTCTGCCAGTTCAACTTCCACAGTGCTGTTGGGTTCTGTCTCTCCGTTTTGACAGGACTTCAGCTCCGCGCTCGCCCTCTCACCCAGATTCTCTATGAAGAGCTGTCCGTTGCGGTAAACTGTGATCTTTCTCTTGCAGCTCACGCTTGCACCCTGGGACGGTTCCTCTTCTATGGGGCGATCCGGGATGATGTGTCGAACCCGCAGAACTCTACCCGGTTTCACCTCCACAAACTCATAGCCGTCTGCAAGTTCTGAGGTTTCAATGGGGACCACAGTGTTGGCAGATTTCGAGGTGAGGCAGCAGAGGAGACCTTCTATAAAGCTGGTCAGCATGGCTACCAGTCTGTCACGTGAATGAGAAAGCTTGAATTAGTTCACAAAACACACTCATACATCAAAACAGCAAATAAAAGTTTGCAACTTACTATTTAACCCAGGACTTCACAATCCCCCCAAAAAAAGATACAAACATAATCAATATAAATAAAGTTTAGCATAAAATACAAAAGGGGTTTATACAAATATTTACTTTGTGTATCAAAAGTTGAATAAATCCCTGTAGTGACAGTAAAAACTGTCAAACATCTGTTTGCTCAGCTGTTAGACAGGACAAGTTAAAAGAATGATAATAATAATCCAGGACTTCCATTATTTAACATAACTTTGAATAGAAAATAACTCTGAAAGATATTTTTATTTAGTTTAAAATAAATCCAGACATGGAGGGGTTAAAATGCATGAATCATCAGAGATCAAAGGAAACTGTCATACCTAAAGATTCGCTACAAAATTGTGTTATTAAACTGCAACCAATGTTCTTTATAGAAAAATGAATGAAAAACAACAAGTAATTGTAAAAATTTGCACAACATATCACGTAGAACGTTGTCTTTCTTTTTGGATTTCCTAGCTCAGGAGTTTGGAACTTTTGACGCTAGTTTCTTACTGACCAAAACCTAGCAAGAGCCGCAAAGTCCCACCTCACCATTTAAAAAAAAAAATACAGTTTAATTTATGTTTTTGTGGCCATTCGTTTTTTTTTAAATATAGCTTTAAAATAGTTAAATAATTGAATTATAGCAGTGTTACAACAGATCAAACCTTTCACCCTTACATCTTCTTCAGAACCTGGCTGTTGAGTTAGTGTAAAGTCAATGTAATGTCTTCAGGTTGCAGACCCCTGATCAAGCACGGCAAGAGTTTAAACTAAAATGAGCTGAAGGGTTTCGTTTTATACCAAAGCAACATTTGAATAAAATCTGCTACATAAACAAAAAAAATAAAAACCACAGGAGATGCAACAAAAATAGACAAAGATGGAAGCTGTTTTTATACGGTAACAGTGTTTTTCAACCACTGTTCTGTGGTACACTAAGGTGAGGTGGTCAGGTGTGCAGTGGGAAATTATTTGATTTAATTTCATCCAATAGATTCAGTTCAATTTCATACATCGAAGTTAAGTTTAAATGTAAGAAATTAAAAAAGAATTTTAAAAAAATTACACTGAAATAGTTTTTTACCTGAAAAATTCATATATTTTTTTTAATTTACCTTTTGAATTTAGACAAAAAATTTGAAACTATTACAATTATTGCAACAAAATGTACGTGACATCATTATTTAAATGTTTCCTTTTTTGGCATTCCTTGTGATTTTTGTCATGGAAAATGGCTTGAATCGAGGGGTGGGCAAACTTTATGACACGTGGGCAACAAAGGGTTTTAAAATTTGACAGAAGGGCCAGACCAAAATCCGATCCATGGAGTGTTTTTAGTAAACCACCTCATGAAAGGACTGCAAAAGGACTTGTAACTAAGAGAACTTATGTCTCTGAATCCTTTTAAATCTAGATTCCGGGCACTTGAGACTGCTTCTCTAAATTTGTTGCATTTTATTGTAGTAATGACTCCTGCCCAGGGCTCCCTTGAAAACAATGTTTAAAATCTCAATGGGACCCACCCTGGTTAAATAAAAGTACATAGATAAATAAATAACATGGAATCTGGACGAAAACATGCTTTAATTTTTAAAATCAAAACGGAACATTTCTGAGTTTTTAATTTAAAAAATGTGGGCTTTTGTTCTCCTTTTAGTTCCAATTACACCAACTGGTTGATGTCCCTCAGGGACAACTGCAAAAATTAGAGAAATGCTGTGCTAATGTAGTGTTTTAATGATTGAAAAATGACCATCCAACTTGGAAAACAAACATGAACATCAGGAAAACAAATCTTCCAACACCACGAATGCAGACTAACTCTCTGCACCTAAACAAAGGTCAGTGTGTTCGTAGTCCACAATCTGTGAGAAGACACCAGAATTACAGGGAACATAAAACATTATAAAGGATTATTAATATCATTTATCCTAGTTTGGTGGCCCAGATTGAAGGGTTCAGATTGAAGGGTTTGATGGGCCGCATATGGCCCCCGAGCTATCGTTTGTCCACCTTTGGCTTAAATAAAAGTTGAAAAACACTGCAATAATGTAAAAAGATGAGACTCTGAAGAACTATTATGGCTTTAACGAGTTATTCCTTAAAAATGAATAATTTAAACAAACTGAGTTCAGTTTTAAAATAGAAAAAAAACATTTCACTGCCAACTCATCATTTTGTACTACTATTAAATATTGCTGAACATGTCATTGTTATTATTAGTGTTTTTTAATAAAAATAAAAATGTACTGTGAGTATAACATCACTCCAGGTAAACAGCCTTCTTGAATCTCATAGAAGCTCAAACTCTTGCGGTTTGTTTTAAAGCATGGCTCCGCAGCCCGGCCTTCAGCAGGTATTAATAGCAGCGGACCGTTTTAGCTGCTTGAGTTAAAGCTGTCTGCCATGTGATCACTCCGCAGGAACACCCACTGCTGCCCTGCCACACACAAGACAACAAAACCAGTTGCTAATGGTACTTCTTAAGCATTTCCCATTAAATGTACTTCAGGAAGCACGTGCTAATTAACTCACTCAACAAAATTTGCGATAATATTCAAATCAATTAATTCTAGATCACTAATTCTGGATCTTTTCTGGATGAATTATTATCCCCCCAAAAAGGAATACATTCCATAAACACTGCAGGTGAAACACAAGAACAAACAGCCAAAACCTCAGCTGAGCCATGGCAACAGGCATGGTGAGCCACCGTTTCTGCCAGCAGCATTATCTTAGCTTCCTGCTGCTCCCCTCCTTACTCCAGGGGATTAAACCCTGTCACTCTAAGTCCACGCAACAAATCTGTCTATCTACTACCTTGATAAAAACAATGGCACAGTGCTGCTGCAGTCCTGCACACGGTGATGGGTCTCCATTTTGACTTGTCAGCTAATGCTTTCATTTGGGAACTGCAGAGATTGCTATTTTTGTGCTTGTTTTGCTTACTTGCAGATCCTTTGTCCACACAGCTGTGTCATATAGTCATATATTGAAGTAGTGTGGAAGAAGTTGAGCGGGATTCAATTGTATTCAATCATGAAAAGGCATCAATTTGAACAAGAAAATGTGTCTGATTGATGACTTCTGTGAAACATCTTCGGGATGCTTACACCACTAATCACTGAACCATCCTCAGAAAGAAACAACTTTTTAAATATTTGACATATTTTGTCACTTTAATCAAATTACAACACTAATTTATAGTAGATATGTAGTTTATTTTTATTTAAGTAATAAATCTTGGCCAACAGTGCATTTATAACAGAACCTTGAGCATTTTCATCTTAATTTAATTAATTAGACTCTTATAAACAATTCTTAAATAAATGTAAAATAATAATACCTAGACGTGTCATCTTCTTCTGACATTTGTGTCACCATATTCTCAATCAAAGAAGTCAAATACAAAATGGGAAGTTTTTAATTTAGTTTCTCTTGAGGCATTTGAGTTAATGTAGATTTACGATCAGTGGCGGACTTAACATTTTGGGGGCCCCGGGCGAGCAATAAGAGGGGGCCTTTGCGGTGGCTGCATTATTCATGTCTTTTTAAAATCCATACCCAGGGTAAAATGTGCGTAACCTATGTAATTTGTTTAATTTTACAGGTTTTACTAAAAAGCCTTAATTAAAAAAAAAAAAAAATCAAAACAATTTTCTGCTCCAGTTTTTGCCTTTTTTCTCTTTTTCCGTCTCTTCTCATTCTTTGTTTCTTTATTTTTTTCCTTCCATGAAGTAAAAGGAACATCAGAAACAGAAAATCATGTGCAGAATATAACACAATCCAAAAGCTTCATGAACGAAAGGGAGCAGACAGAAGATCAATGTTCTTATTTTATGCCTGCCCCTACTAAATCTAAATCTTGATCTTCTTTTTGAGTTTCTGTTCTTCTTTTTACTGTTTCTTTCTTTCTTTCTGCACTTTTGAAAGCGTAGCAACAATTTTTTTGAGCTTTTTCCTTTTTTCCCCAGGTAGTTTATTACCACTTTTTACCATTCAAACTCTTGGAGGAGTCTCTATCTCTCTCAGCTAGCAAACCTGCTGTTGGCGGAATATTCCACTGCTTGGAAGAGGATGAAACACTTTCACATGAGCAGTCTAATACCATCTTAGTGATTTTTTTTTCCTTTTATAATGACAGAGACAAATAATTTAAACATGAAAATTATTTTAGAAAAATATTTCTTCAGCTCAGAGCACCTAAAGTGTTGGGGGCCCCAGGCGATCGCCTACCTTTGCCAAATGGTTAAGTCCGCCCCTGTGTGTGTATATTTATTTTCCAATCAATGTCATGACTAACTATCCGAACTTTAAAATATTTCTGTATAAATGTATATTTTATGTTTTTTTTCCTTCTTTGTTAGTTATGTTTTTTTAAGATAGCTTGAAATACATTCTGTTTTTAACATGTTTTTGTAACAATTTAATGATCTCAATGTGTCAGCCCATGTCCAATAAGAGTCTGAACATTTTTTGAAGAAATAAACCTTTAGAATGAAACAAGTGTAACAGGATTTAAATGTCAGGGATTCCTCTTCTTACACATATGGTTCATGTCTGATCGAGCAGTTCAGTCATGTTTGTTTACTACAGCAATAGAAGTTGCTTCTGACGAGATTATTACATAACATTCACCTAAATCAGACTGAATCAAAGTGGGATAGTTTTCCTGAAAAGAGCAGGGCTGCAGGATTAGGAGAGCCACCACAGATTGATAAATATTTGTAGACCCAGTTATGATACTAATCTAATAAACTTGTCATTGTGACAGTTTATGGTCTTTTAGGTACATTTAATAGGTAAATTGAACAAATAACATAAAAGCAAGAAGAGATTAGAGTGAAATGACAGCCAGAGAGAGAGTTTTACTGGAAACCAAGGCATTGACAGAACAACAGCCATTGGTTCCAACACTGTAAATAGAGCAGAAAATGCCAGAATGCTTCACTGTTTCAGCTTCAATCTAATGACAAAGTAAAGCAGGTTTTCTAAACGGAACTGAAGGACTGTAGAACTGTCTCTACGAGAGCTGCAGCTTGATGCACAGCCGCTTCCTCCTCCACAAATCTATCATCTAAATTGACAATATAAACAACAAAACTCTATAATCAAGCAGAAGCTTACCTTTATCAAGGTTTGATATCCCGAAACCTCCCTATATGATCAGTTTGATACCGTTTTCTTTGGAAGCATCGAGGATGAAGGAGACCAATAATCTGTGGCAGTCAATCCAATAATCTAATTTATCGGGATTTCGTTGTCCTGCAGCCACCACATGGCGGCCGGCCAGTATTGACCGGCTCGCTGCATATCTGTGTGTTACGGGCATTCACGAGTCCCTGGGGTCGCCCCAAAAAACGAACAACTCCTCTTACTTTTTCTTATCACTTCCAGGTGGCGCGAGCCATCGAACCGAAGCGCTGCTGACACGGAGCTGCCCTCCGCCGCCGCGTGGCCCCGGCTAGGGAATGGAAACAAGGAGCGTTTGTTCTTCTTCTTAACTGACTTTTTTAACGAGTTGTTACATGTTTGAAGTAAAAATATATACTTCTGCAGTTTAGACGTTCGAGCTGCCAGAAAGGAGGTTGGGGAGAACATGGATGAGGAAGATGCTGAGGAGAGGCGTATGATGCTCTAATGTGAACAGACAGCTATTAAAAAAGGAAGAAGGGGAAATAATTATGGAATAATAATAAAAATATGAATAAAGTCCCACTCTAACTTTAAATTTTTTATTGCAAAATCGTTCCCAATTCTCTTTTAATTAGTTATGATTGTGCAGTTTTTACATCCCATCAGCTCTTTAAAAAAAAAAAAAACCTTGAACAAAAATCGATTTAAAACAAAATACAGATTACAAGGGGCCAAAAAAGAAAGGAAAAAAGCACAGTTTAAGTAATGAAATGAGAAACAAAAGGATTAGAGCACGTGAGTAAAACACAACATAATGAAAATAGGGTAATATTGGGGGCATCACCAACTATTCTACAAGGGTTTTAACGCTTTCAGATTGTTTGCATTTTTGAGAGATCCACTGTATTTTCAAATTTCACAAAAGAGGTAAAATAAGGTTTCTTATGGCTGTGTTTCCATATGGAATTTGACTAAAAGAAAAATGAAATTAAGTAAATAGACCTTTTATTTTATTTCTTCAGAAATTATATGCAAAGAAACACCATGAAGAAGAGTATGTTTCCAGATTCCTTCTGTTTCCAGTAGGAACAGCTGACCAATATGTCCTTTTGACATATATGGGAGATTAAATGTTTAGCAGAATATTTAAAATAAATGTATCTTATCTCTTTAGTTGAAAGACATTTATACGGTAATACTCAACATTTTTCTAGGTCAAGAGGTTACATGTTTCCAAAAATAAATGTGTGGAGAAGAGACTGTAATTTGTTGAAACCATAGGTTGAAACAGCCCTTGGATGGATTTGTCACATGGCATCAGCAATTTGTTTAAACTCTCTTCCGCTGGCTTACAGCGTCTCACAAGCCTAAGATAACACTAGCATAGTGAAAAAAACAAAACAAAAGCTGAGCAATATTAGAAATATCCACCCAGACAGTTATGTGCCAGATGACAAACGAGGAAAATTAAGACGTTAATGGATCTAATTGTCTGCAGGTGGATGCTTCAGAACTGTAGCAGAGAAAGGAGACTTTGGGCTGCCCATCACATGGCAGCATCACAAATCTGAGCAGTTTTTCATCTGCTCCTGACCCAACACAATTTAAATAAGAAATTCTCAGAAACGTAATTTCAATGTTAAATTATTTTATATGTGTTCTATATTATGAGAAAAATGCAACAAGAACATGTAAAAAAAAAAAAAAAAACACGGATTCCTTGGAGTGGGTCTTTAATATTATTAAAAGATAACTCCAATTTATTTGTACATGGACTTCTCTGTATTAGGAAAAACAAATTTAAAGTTTATCATTTGTTTGGCTGATTTAAGAAAGGAACATAATGTATTGATATACCATTTAAAAATGTAAGTATAAAAGCTTTTTAGGCTAGTATTCATCTTTAGCCCTTGTGCTAATTCTAAGCACATTAACATTGGGAGTGGGGATGTCTGGAACCCACAAAAAGTGTGCTGATTTTTTTTCAAATTATTTTTTTATCTGCACTGGTGACCATAGCAGGCATGAAATCCTGCCCAACTTTGTTCACCTTATCATGGGAGGGATAACACTTCAACCTAAAGGTGGGGTCATCTGGACCCGAAAAGATCCCACAAGGGTTAGTCCTTGTCCTCTAAGTAAAAATATTAACAAATAAAGGATAACAGAAGGCAGACAACAGCAGATATGGAAAAACAGATGGGGTTGTCAATAGCACAACAGTAAATTTAATAAACATAGAAGAAACAACGGAAAGAATAAACAGATAAAATGAAATAGGTGGATAGAAAAAACAACAGAAAAATATACAGAGGTGTGGTGGCAGTTTCGACTATTTATGAGCAAAGATTTTTATCTCTTTGCTATATGAGAGTTTTGAGTTCTCTGTCATGGGAATTGAATTCCAGGTGTGAGAGACATGATTTTCATTCAGGATTTTGATTTAATTTTTTTAAAACACGAATTAATAATGATTTCATTTTTAAAAAGAAATTCAATTAAAAATTTTGCTAAGTAATTAAAGACATTTTATGATAAAAATGGATCAATAACTGCGTTGTTATTTAATGGTTGAGTTTGATTGTTTTTTTCCACAGACCATTTGATTTGATTAATCCATTTAAAAACACACAGGCCTACTGTTGGAAAACAATGCAAGAAAATCAATTATCGTGTTGAACATAATGAGCATGACAAGTTTTACACGGGAGTTGGAAAAGTCTCTGAAAAAGTTATTGGTAATTTTCTATAGAATATTTGCAGCTAATTTTTGGAACATTTAATAAGCAATATTTTCCCCAGAATCATAACAGTTGGAAAACAAAAGTACATCTTTCCAAAATAGAACATCCACTTTTTTGTGAATCCATTCACAGATGTTTTGCCAAAATACTTTTACACATGGACAGTTTCAAAATAAATGCACAATAGTCTCATCGGAATTTGCAAACTACAAAGAATATCAATTTTCCACCGATGGACATTAAAAACATGTCCATGTCTGTCTTATCGTCACATGTGAGGGCGAGTAGGGAAGGGCCACATTCCTTTGGTCAATGATTGGCCTTCTTATCAAACACGTACCACGTGGGACCAAGAGTAAGCCAATAGCTGTTAGTAGGGGGTGTGGCCAAGTTAACATCGCTGCCATCAAGCCGTCATGCTAGCTAAACTAGTCGATTAAACCGTTTAACGAACGAATGGCTTACAACTTGGGTATTATTTTACATAATTAGTTTGATTTTCTTGTTGACATTGGTATAAGTTATGGAAACGTGAATTTATGTGTACAGTTTGTTGGTTTTGTGAACCAAGAAGACCCGCTAGATTAGCTTACTTGTTGAGCTAGCCTTTGAAGCTAGCGCGGCCATCACGAGCAACACAACAAATAAAGAGTCCAGCTCAGAAGTAAACGCTCGGAGACTCAAGATCTCTGCCACCATCATGGAGAAGGTAAGCCCTGTATACATCGATTCAGCCTTGATTTAGCTGCACCTCATCGTCTCTGGCATACGTAGTGTTAGCTTGCTGTAGCTGTTAGCCGCTTACCACACCTTCAGATGCTGTTTAGGCCAAGCCGGCATCGATTTGATCTCTGATTTGTCCAGATACTCTCCGGCTATTTTTCTGGCACATGTTGTACGCTTTCACAACGGGGGTCTAAAATATTCCTTATAGGGAGGGTAGTTGGGTCATTTCAAGACTCACAAAATGAAGCAACGTCTAGCATTTGTTCTGCTTTGGAAGCTTACTCAGGACGGAGACTGAGACCGATGCTATTTAGCTTTGTACTGTTGGTGGTTGAATTATTTCATGTTCACTAAGAAATATGACGTCTGCTTGGTCTATTCATGTTTTCTCAGGCCGATTTCTTGAAAGGACTTCCAGTCTACAATAAGAGCAACTTCAGCAGGTTCCATGCAGATTCTGTTTGTAAAGCATCTGTAAGTACAAAAAACATCTGATCAACGTACAAGTACGATTTTTTTTTTAAACAAAGGATTAACAGACAATTATATGTTTATGTAATAAATATTCAAAGATATATATTTATTTTTTAACCCTTCTGCTCTCCTTGGGGTCCAGATGGCTCCAACCACATATTGTTATGCGATTTCTTCCATGACAAATGTGGACAAAGGGGGACAGGATTTTATGTCTGCCATGGACATTAGTGAAACTCCGAAATCAGTGAAAAAAAAAAGTTCAGCGCACTGTCCTGTGGTGTCCAGATGACCCCACTATTAATGTAAACAAGCTAAGGAGAACGGAAGGGTTAACCAGGTAAAGTGAAATCAGATTGTATTAAAGTCCCACTCTAGTCTTATTTGGATCTATTTTCAAACTATTGCCAGTCGATTTTTAAATTATGGATATGCTGTTTTTAAGGCAAACATTTAAAAATATTTCTGCCTTCTAGGACATAGTTTCTATAGAGCTGCAGTATTTCATAAAAAAATTTGCCTCGCAAGTCCCTCACACCTCTCGTCATCCCTTTGTTTACACTCTCTCCGCCAGTTTACATTCCCTCACAACCCTAACCCAACATTACCAGTGCAACAAAAATTTTGAGCACAGTTTTGAGACGGTCGCCAGCTCAGCAGAGTAAAAAACGAAGAAGAGTATTGATCTAATTGTCTGCAAGAGGATTCGGGGAAGGGAGCTTGTGGCCCGTCTATTGTTGTTTCTAAATAGAAAATACAAGCTTTTTCAAACATTTTTTATATTCCTGATTCACAACAATTTGAATAAAGAAACTGTGGCGATTGGTACCCAGAAATGCTATTTTAAGCTATATTTTCTTTATATATGTCATCCATCGTAAGAAAAATACCACAAGGGCATGTTAAAAACAAAAAACACATCTTTCATTTTTAGTGGGTGGGTCTTTAAAGTTTCTGAATGTGACTTTATTCAAATCATGTTGGATCAAGAGCAAATGAAAACTCACAATTTGAAAAAGCTCAGGTTTGTGACACAGCAAAGTCTTCTTTTGAATTTTAAAGCTCTAGAGTTCGGATTTTTGGTTTACTTGACAAGTGAGCTTGATGTCAAAAGGCCAAACATGTTCTGGGTTGTCTCACTAGTACTTCTAGGATTTTTTTCCTCTGAGGTAAAACTGGTGTGTGAACATTTTGTGTTGATTTTAATATTTTACTACCTATACTTTTTTTTGCTAGTCTTTTTATTTGTTTTTATGGCAGCTATTGAAAGTAATAAATTGAATAATAACTTTCCAATAACTTTTTTTATAAAGCCCACAAATACAAACAAGCAAACTTAAACAGTTTTTTAAGAACTTATTAAAATACAACTTAACTTTTTAAAAAAAGTTAAACCAGTACAGTATCTTAGTGGCTCGATGCTTATTTACTTGCATTCTTAAGTAGCCGTTTCCAAAGCAAGGGTATTGTCTGAATAGTTTTTTAGTGATTGTCAAGGTCTTTGGTCAGGAGTAAAGTTAAGAGCAAATGTAACATAGTTTAGCACATTTCTTTTCTCTGTTGTCATAGTGAAGGATTATTGCTGTTAACTGAAGCTGTCAAGTGGTGACGTGGTTATAGTTAGAGTATTGGCAGACTGAAAGCAAAACTTCAAGACAAAGTCCAAGAAAAAAAATAGATCTGTAATGCTTTCTCGCAGCAGTTGATGTCACTCTAGTTTTGCTGACTAGGTATTTACAAAAAAAACAACAACACTGGCTCTTAAACCACTTTTAAAATATTGTGAACTAATTGAAACAATTAGATTTGGCATAAATATTCAGTTTAAGGGTTTGACCAACTTTGTAAAGCAGTGAATCTACCAAAGAGCTTTACAGCTTCATAAAAAAGGACACTGTGTACTTTGGAAACGGTAGTGAGCAATAATCTTAGAGATATCTGGAAATCCTTTAAAATACCTCTTAGTGTCGAAAAGTTTTTGGACATGATGACCCTTAATATATTCCATCATTGAAAGAACAAAAGGAACCGTTTCAGTAGTATTTATCATCCTCAACAACCTAAAAACAGAAAGAAAAAACCCAGTTTTTAAAATCGGAATGCAATCTAAAGCCTTTATTCTGTGAAACACAGAAACAGTGGGATGCAATGGATAATTGCTGAAAATCGCATGAATTCTAAATTAACATTTGAAGTGGACAGGATACACTTTTGACCTTTCAGAGATCTTTTACTGGTGCTAAAAGCAGCAAAGGTGGTTCGATGACACAACCCAAAGATTTCAGAGGCTAAGAATCTGTATGTTGCGACCTTTAGCTCAAATAGTTTAGCAAGTGCATCATGTTAAGCATCGTAAGGCTTTAAGGCAGCTGCTGCTATAAAAATAGGCAGTTTGTTTTTCTTTTGGTTTAGTCTTGAGCCTAAACTCAGATCTCTTTCATGGTAGAGGATGACACCAAGGATAAAAATGGCTTCAAGCGGTTTCAACGCCTGATCAAGGTTGCGTGAAGGAACTGGGAAGAAAATAAATGATATTAACCAAAATCACAAACTTTGCTGATATCTGTACGTTCTGAACTATTAACAAAAAAAAAGCATCCAGTGTTTTATGAAATTGAACCATATCAGACTATAATATTTTGTTTGCTACACCTAAGTTATTAGTGAGTTATTTTGTGTATCGCCTTAATTTTCCTCAGCTAAAAAGCTCTGACTTTGGGCGACTTTATTATTATTATTATTTTTTTTGCTATGCTAATGTTAGCTTGGGCTTGTGAGATGCTATAAGCTAGCAGGAGAGAGTGTAAACAAAGTGCTGATGGGATATGAGCAGACATAACTTCCGCACTAACAGTCCTGCCCACAACTCAGGGGTGAATTTTCTAATGAGTTTGTGCTGCGCTGCAGAAACTATGTCTTAAAAAACTAAACAAGCTTTTTGATTTTGGCTAAAAACTGCATAATCATAATTAAAAGTTCACTGGGAACGATTTTACAATAGAAAACAATATATTTGGAGTGAGACTTTAACAGACTTGAGTCACATATTTGTATATTAGTAATTGTGGTACCAAGTCAATGACTAAAAAAAAAAAATGTACACTGAAAAAAGGCAAACATGAAGTTCTAACATCTTTTTGTTTTTTTGTTTTTGCACAGAATCGAAGGCCTTCTGTGTACCTTCCGACACGAGAATATCCTTCTGAACAAAGTAAGTACCCTCAGTTATAGAAGACGTCAAAACACAACCATAAACTGTTAAGATTTGATTTGGTGGTCAGGTTTTTTGGATGCTTTTTTTTTTTAATTTTTTGGGAGGGGGGTGTTTGAATTGACAGTGACGACGGCATGTTTTGAGTTCCAGCTTTAAGAAAAAAGAAAAACAATGACCTTTAAGTGATGAAACAATATGGAAGCATTAGCATGGATTGGTTGTTTCATTACATTGTATTACCACTGTGGTCATTAACAACTGATGAGAATCAAAGCTTTGCTTAAATGAAGAAAAATCTGTAAATATGAAAAAGATTTAAGCAACTCTGCTACTCTGACCTTATGGAATGTGAATGTTGGCAACGCGTTTGGTACATTTATGTAAAGCTGATTGTTACAGAATTATTAATGCCAGGAAACATCAGTTATAACTGCATATAAGACATGAACACTTCTCATTTAAAAAGCGCTTTTGCTCATTCTTTCTATGAGTATAAAAGATGTACAGCCCTGTTATCACTTCATTTGGCAAATTAATTCTATGGACCTCTTACTATTTGAATGCTCTCAGCTGCTTTTCTATTGGTTGTTGTGACTTTTATAGTCAGATCATGATAGATAGAATCAGTTTGTATTTTGGACAAGACATAAACTATGCTAATTTTCCATGTAATATTCTAGTATGTAAATATTTTGTTCACCGTAAAAAGTACTCCTTCCAGAATTTTCCACTAGTTTTGTGACTCTCCCTGCCTTGCTCTTACAATTTGCCCAATGAATGCTGCAATAAGATTTTTCCTCCAGTCTGTGAATTTTAATCCAAACACTCCTGCCTGAGCTGGATTCAGAGTTGACAAGCACCACGGCCCATTTAATTGAATACATTTAAATATTTTTGCTTTTTTTTTTGACTCTTCATGCGTGAAAAAATAGGAGGTGGTTGTGAGAAAATTCAGTGTGTATTGACGTCACTGAATGCAGATGGTGTGTTATTTATGTTCACCTAGAATGTGCTCTTTATGTAGTAAATGTTGATGTGGTCATTCTGCAGGGTTAAAATACAACCAGATTAACTGGGATTTTAATCATTTGTGATGTAGCAGAATTAACAATAAAAATAGATTTTTCTGACCTAGAAACTTAGCTCAACTTAACTTTATATTTTTGAAATACAAAACAATATTGTTATCTGTCAAACCAAAAATGTCAGCCAGATACCCTTTATTCTGCAAAGTCACATCTGTTTGTAATGTTTGTTGTTATCTGGTCTTTGCAAACCTTGATTAATGATGATTTGAGTCCAACATGTGTCTGAGAATAAAATCACTGTGTAATTTTAGGCAAATTATTATGTTAAAAAAAAAATCTGTATTTTGTTGCTGCAGATCAACTAAAATCAAAATAATAGTGAAAAGTAAATTCTCTTCTTTGGATCTTTAAAATCATACTATATCGTACTACAAAATGACAGCTGGTTTTTACTTATACTTTCTCACGTATACCTGGCTGTAAAAGCAAAACTCCAAAAACAACCTCCAGGGACGGCACAACAGCAGAAATGAGTCTTTCTTTAAAAAAAAATTGGCTAAGAGGAGAAAAAAATGTAGAAGTTTTGCTGAACAATAAGGACTGAAGGTTGAAGCAGATGTATCAGATCCAGGTCGTACCACACCGTTCACCCCGTCTTTAGTCTTTTTTTTTTTTTTGCAACCCCAAAAAGCACAAAGCTTTCTCTGTTAACCACGCCCACTTCAAAATTTCAGCCAATTACAGTTGTTCTACAATGTGAAAGGTACAGTGTTCACCTCGGCTGACGAGTCTGAAAACAACAAATACTAAAGTTGAAGGTGCAAAAATATATCTTGCAGCGTGTGCAGCAGATGTTAGTGACCTTTCTTTTGATTCATGCTAAACTATTTACTTGAGCATCTTCAGATATAAGTATTTGTAATTTGTCATCCACAGTAATTGTAACAGAGAAGACCAACATTCTCCTGCGCTATCTCCATCAGCAGTGGGACAAAAAGGTAAGCACACTTTTTGTCTTTATTATATCATTTTAAATTTTTAGCATTTAAAAAAAGAGACTACTCACTAATTTTTACTTTTGGTTTTCACCAGAACGCAGCAAAGAAAAGGGAACAAGAGCAAGGTGAGGCGGACAGTCCAGCACCCCCGAGGAAGATCGCCAGGACGGATAGCCAAGAGATGAACGAGGATTCATAAAAGTCTATATGTGCATGTTTGTGTGAGTGTGTGAGAACGAGAGAAGTGTGTCTGTCTACACAGGGTTTAGCCAGGAAAATGCAATACAAAGACTAATTCTAGAAAGAAAAAGTTGTAGCTTTTTTTTTTTTTTTTTTTGTCATGAGGCAACAGAAATGTTTTGTCCTGAAACGACCCACAATGACTGGAGCAGAAATTGTTTGAATTTCTGTGTTTGTTGCTGACACTGAAAGGTTGTAGGTGTATGGTGTGTGGGTGAACTACTGCTGTTCTAATAATGTTGACTATTCCTTGTGTGGACCGGAATACACTTGTTTGCATGCAGGCTAAGCTGTGTGTGTGTGTGTTGTACCGTATGTGTTGTGAGTGAATAGTCAAAGAAGTGGATAGATCTTCAGAGTCAGACTTGACAGCAAAAGTCTCACACTACTTTTAAAAACTTTAACGTGTAGCCTTCTGTGACCCGGAGAGTCTGATCTGTGTGAACATTTTGTTACGATTTTAATTTTATTATGACTTGTTGTTGTTTTTTGTTTTTTTTTGTTTGGCAATGAGCTTCCTGCCAGCCACAGTGCCCACCCTCTCAGTTTCACTGCCCGACTGCAACCACACGGGGGCATTGCAGCATTTCTCCACACCATTGAAATCTACAACAACCACTGTGATGAAGAGCACAAAGTAGAGCTGACTCTTCCAGAATGAGACGTGTTTGTGGGGCGAATCTTCATATCAGCGTTCTGTTCTCGGACTTGTGCTCAAAGGTTAAATGTGTTGCTATTTTTCTGGAAATATACCTATAGCACCATCTTCTGGTTGAAGAGAGCAACTAAATGTAGGGTTTTCTTAAAAAATCTTTTAGCTATAAATTATAAAAATACAGATGTTTCAAGTTACACCGCTTGATAACAGCACGGAAAGTGAAGAAAAGGGAAAAGAATGCTTCTTTTTGTTGAATCTGTCAGAGCTGCAGTCATTAGCCATCAAAGTAGCCCTGTCTCTGCCTTTCTTTTATTGGTTAATAAAACACCCTTTATGGACAAATCTCATAATAAAGCAAACCCCCTGTTGCACAGTGGATGTAATCTTGCCTTGCATATGAATCCCTTCACATCTGGACTTTCTAGGGCAGAAACAAGCGGAAGGGTGAGTCAGGCCTTAAAAGTTCTCTTCCTGGTTCGCTCCCCCAGGGCTTTCAGTGGCTGCTCTGTCTGTTTGACAATCCTGGATGATTTCTGTCAAAGAGCTAGCACAGGTCACCGCAGAGGGTGTTTATATGTTCAGACATAAATGCACAATAAACATAAGCAACATTTGCCACCCTACTTTGCCCTTCTGGATTCAGTTTGTATTGATTTTTAAGGTTGCAACATTGATTACATTTTCATTTTTTATCAATCGTTATCACTGCCCAGCAGTCGCTAAATTCTGTCCCTTATCAGTTTGTGCAGTGAGGAGGGTCGACTGTGGATCTAACAGACATTGTAAATACCGTTTTCTACACATGAAACCGTGTTCTGCTTTCGCTCTGATGGACTGTTCAACTACACCCTAAGCCTTGCCCCCATCCAGTGTTAGGTCTGATGTCCTTTTTAGCTTTGCTCAATAAAAACTGGATTCAAAATGGATTCCTGTTGTTGTCTGATGCTTGGTGTGAAACTCATTTGGTTAGAAAAATGTTCATTGGACTGTGGAGCCTTCCCAGCATTCTATTAACATGCTATGCAAAAAAAGAGACAGGAAGTCATGATATTTAATGCATTTGAAAGTTTTAATAACTATTTTTCTGATTTTACAAAAATATGACAAAATAAAAGAAATAAATAATCCCATTTCCCATTTTCCCCCTCTTTTTTATTTACTTTTTTTTTTTTTTTTTTTTACAGTGGTATGTTGGAAGAGCTTTTGATGTTCTTTCAGTGAGGCTTCCATGACGATGTCTTCACTTTGAGGTTAGGGTCTGGGCGTAATGTAGCTGTGGGGAGACTCGCCTGTTCACATCCGACTCATGATTCAAAACCTTTACTGGATCCTCGACTTTGCACAGATTTGACACTGACGGCACAATAAAATGCGGCTTTTCAAAGAAGTGGATTGAAGATGTTTGAGCTGCTGTCGTCTTTGTAAGGTGTGTCAGTGCTTATGAAAAACCCCAACTGAACTAGATCTATTACTTCAAAATCTAGCAGCTGCCAGCAACAGAGACAGTTTATTCTTCAGTTTCTAATCTCTGTGGTAACGTGTTTCACTTAAAATATTGGGATTTACACACTTAACCCCACTGTGGTGCAGCACTTTTCCCAAATCCTCATCAGCACAGATACAGTTGGTTGTAAATGTGCTCTGCATCGTGTCACCATTCCCTCCAATCTATCCAAACGCTGCACAGACTGAAGGTTATCAGGAGACTGATCACCATCTGTTCTGCTGCTTCCCTCAAAGATGTGCCAGCCGCCGAGAACAAAACACAAAGCAAAGGGGGACATTGAGTTTCTGTCAGCGTCAAAAAATCCTTAGTGTTCATTTATTACAGTGATTTCCAACAGTAGAAAAGAACACACTGGAGACTTGACTGTAAAATGATACCACACTGATAGACTTTCCGTATTGCATTAGATCGTTTTGCCTGAAAAAACGTTTTTGCCTTCTCTTTAGGCGATCTAAAAACCACAGGACTTCTAGAGTCTACACGAAACACAACAAGCCTGAAAACTATTTTAGAACAGAAAGGCCAGTGGGGGACGGTACTCAACTCATAAGGCGGATTCTTTACATTAAACACGCCACAGGAGGTCTGAAAGAGCAAACAGAAAAAAAAGGGCCCTAAGTGTTATTGCCACAATGCTAGCAAGAGGTGAAAAGTATGAAAATGCATAGTTGATGTTTGTGTATCTCAGCCCACATGACAGTGCAATGGCCTCTAACCTCTTTCAGTGCCCACTTCTACACCTCCCTTTGTAAGGAACCTGCAGACAAACACAGACTGTGCTTCTTTGGCTGTTTTGTAAAAAGTGGCACCACCTTCTGGAGATCCTGCAGAGGTGAAACACTACTTAATGGTAGATGAGGAGCGGGTAATGTAATTTTTATGGTGAAGACAACTGAAGAGGCAGGAAGTACAGTAATGTGCAAAAGATTTAGGCACTTTTACTTTCAATAGCCAATGAATCAGTGATGAACTGCTTCTGCTTTCTTATTGGTTAGTAGGGGTGTAACGATTAATAGATGAAACAATTTATATTCCTATGATCCAACCAGATCTATCTGGTTCTTAATCAAAATGATCTATACCATTATAAAATAATTGCAAAATGAAATAATCATTCTTAAATAATACCATTTGGATTAAAGCTCAAAAGATTTACTTTAGTTTAATGTAAAAACGACCATCACACGTGATGGTGGCGAATTATGTTCAAGCCATCATGAGAATACAGTGGGATAGAATTTTCTTATAATTTGTATTATTTTGATATGGAACTTTAATGAAATGTGAATGGATTTTACCAATAATTCTAATTTGCTTAGATTTAATTTACACTTTAATATCTTACAAAAACATACGACGAATCTGGAAAACTTCACCTGAACTGTTCAATACCTGGTATTTATCTCTGAGTCACACTGGTTGAAGTTTTGGCTAAAGATGTTCTAAATCGGTTTTAGGTCAGTGAATCGTATCGTTAAAAATCAAGCGTATCATCCATGAACCGTATCGACTATGAATCGAATCGTGAACTGCAAATTATGCTCTGTTAAAGTGATTCGTTACACCCTATTAGTTAAGAATTGTTTTATCATAGTGCCCAAAACTCTTGTAGAATACTGTGCATGTAATGGGTGAACAGTATTGCAACAAACACTGATTTAGTAAAAAAAATGGAAAAAAAGAATAAAAAATATAGGAAATAAAGGAGCTTTTCATTGCATGAATAAGTAAATAAAATAGTAAATAAGATATTTTTTAAAAATAAGCTTTGGCATCATGTCATGAGGCAGAGATATGCACCTCTATGCAGGTCTTTAAAGATTAGTGCTTTAAGTGATATTATTTCACTTTTTTACCCGTTTGGCTGAAGCACCATCTGTGTTTACCTCTGTACGCAACAATCATCCGTGCTCTACTTTTATTATTTTTCATCTTGCATTTCCCTTCTTTTCTCTGGGCTCTCTCTCTAGGAAAAAAACACTGACTTCCTCACATTTCAAATTAAATGTGCCACAGGAAAAAGGAGAAAGCTCACCCCAGCTTTCAAAATAAAGCTGGTGATCTATCAGGGAGTAAGAATGCATTTGTGACAACTAACGAGAATTATTAAAACACTGATTTATATTGCTTTCTTTTGCTTTGTTGTAAAAGTGAGGGGCCCCCAAAGTCCTCACTGTTAAAAATGACGCTGAAATCTGATCTTCACTTGAGCTTTGATAGCTAAAAAAAAAAAAAACACTGTTATTTGATATAATTGGTAATTCTTTCATAACATCGTCTTTTTATGTTTCCTCAACAGCAGATATGTCCTGATATGAGGCTGATGACATTTTTTTACAATTTTTGACCAGAATCAAGAAACGTAGCTCTCTGGTTTAAAGGCTTAAAAAGTAGAAACGCAGCTTTTGTGTTTCTTAAAGTATTGCGGACAAGGAAGAATTTGTGTATTGTGTGTGTTTTTTTTTATCGGGTCATGACAGAAAGGCTTATGCTGATCTTACAAAGCCTGTTTTTTTTTTTTTTTTTTAAGTCTGTCAGCCAAAGAAAAGGCAAACCGAAGGAAAAGTCATGTCTCATTGTTTCAAGTACCTCTGCACGCGGCCTCAGACGGCGCAGGAGGCTGTCAGGCCTTTGCTCACAGTAGGCAACCTCTTAAAAAGCAACCAGTGATTGGTTTTCTCTTTTAGAAGCCTCTAGATTTTAGAACTTGCTGGGTCCAAGTCTGTGCCGTGTCCGTTCTCGGACCCTTCGCCCCCCGGCGAGGGGATCTCATCAGGAACTCCATTCAAGTCAGAGCGGGACGGTTGTCTTTCTGGCATCTGTGACGATGATCCCTCTCCAGGTCTGGGCTGTGGAGCCCCGTTCACACACGCTCCTCCTTCAGATTTCCCAAAGTTAAACAACTTTCCCGGGTTGAAGGCTTTAGTGGGTGACTGAGAACGCTCCTGAGAGCTGCTACCTGATGATGAGGATGAGGATGATGTCGCTGTGGTGCTGCCAGCTGCGGCGGAAGAAGCCGTCGCTCCTTCCTTTTTATTCTCAGGTGACTTGAGGAACTTAAAGCTCAAGAACCCGGACAGCTTGGGCTCACTGCCCGTGGGTGACTGAGGGGAGCGGGCTCCACCTGAGGAGAACTTGCTCTGCAGCGGGATGATCTGTTTCAGCTTCATCACATTATTATTGGCCAGCAGGGAGCTCGGCCTCTTGGGCTTGTCTGACCCGCCGGCCCCTCCTCCCCCGGAGCGAGATTTGCTACCATGACTTTTGTCGTGGTGGTGGTCCGCAGAGGAGTCGCCTCTGCTTTCGTCCCGCTCCCTCTCTCTGCGGGCCATATGCTCCGCCTGCCTCTGCCGCTCCTCTTCCTCCCTCTTCCTCCTCTGCAGCTGCTGGTAATGCTGCTGCGCCTGCCGCTCGTGCTTCTGCAGAGGAAGGGAAACGTTCACAAGAATCAGCACTAACCCGGCTAATAACTGTTCCAAAACTGCTATGCTACCCTTCCAACAAATCCCTGACTACAGTAAGAATCCTGCAGCTGCACTGCAGAGAGCGCTGCGAGCTGAGCTCTACCCTGCACCAATACGGACCTCTAACACAAGCTTGCTGCTGCATCGGAGTGCACAAATTTAGCTCTAAGTCATACAGTCATTTTAGATAAAAGTCACCATAAAATAAACAAGAAAAAAAAATATTTGAAAACAAAAGATGAGGTTCTGTAGAATGCATTCTTATTTTTCTCTTTGCTATTTTAACACTTTTTACCTTGAAGGCCTCCCTGCGCTGATAGTCCAGTTTAGCCATCTCCTCCTTGACCCAAGTGGGAACGTCAGGAATCGCCACATGGATGATGTACTTCAGGAGGACTGCAAAGTGCTGCAATGGACAGTCGGTAAGAAAGTCGGTGAAAGTCCTTATAGACCCGCTCCAATGGTGTTTTAAAAAGGTTTTTGTAGCATTATTTTCTGATGCTGGAGGACACATATAAAGAAAATTAAACCTAAAATTGCATTTCTAAGTATTTCTTTATTTAAACATTGTGAATAAGGAGCAGATGAAAAAAATGCAGTTGGAAAAAGATTGTAGCTGTGCTCCATTTTGATGCATCCACTGGCAGCCAGATAAATCCATGTAAGTTTTTGTTATTTTTGCCGAGATGGATAAAAAATTGTATTTGGATAGCTCCAATATTGCTCACTGCTTTTTTTTTTTTTTTGTACTGGTAATGTTACTTGGAGGTGTGAGGGGCTGTAATCTAGCGGGAGAGCATGTAAACACAGGGATTATGGGAAATAGGACAGATTTACGCTGCGTTTTTAAAAAAAACTTTAACTAAAAGTGGCATAATCATAACTAAAAGACCTGTGAATGCTTTAAAAAACAATCAAAATGATGATCAGAGTGGGATTAAAAAATAATTCAGAAATAAGTAAAAGGGCTTAAAATTCATAATAATTTGAATCATCAAAATGTATTTGAATATATTCTGTTTATATGAATATATTTATATTTATATTCAGAGTTTTCTAGCTACTGAAAATGATGAAATGTTTTCTATTATAAAGTTTGAAAGCTTAAAAATTTGATATCTACTTTTGATCATCTGCATGCTTGTATTTCTGTGAGGCATTTTAAACCCGATGTAATATGGAGATTATTGAAAAAAATCCTAAACAACATTTAGTTTCTTCTAATTATTTTGCCACTTGATATTTGGATCGTGCTCATTTCAAGGGTTTTTCACAGAGCGGTACTGACATTTTAGCTTGTTGAAGCAGAACATCTCCACTTGTAAATGTTTCTCCATGGAAATG
Source organism: Oryzias javanicus (assembly GCA_003999625.1). Lineage (NCBI taxonomy): Eukaryota > Metazoa > Chordata > Actinopteri > Beloniformes > Adrianichthyidae > Oryzias > Oryzias javanicus. The sequence goes on from CM012440.1 coordinate 14,325,424, forward strand.
TGAATGATTCAATGCTGTTTCTCATTTCTGCAAAAGCAAATGTTTGCTGACTGTAATTTGTTTTAAGTCTTCCGATTTTTTGTTTTAAACTTAGAAAGTCATTCCATTCTGTTTGATTTGTATTATTTTTATTATTTTATCTACAATTGAGTCGATAAAAACAGTTTTTTTAATTTTAGCTTTAAATGTTCTGCTTTCATGATCAACAATTCAACAGAATAGTCAGTTCTCCACTCTAGCAGATAAAAAGACGAACTCATAAAAGGGCTCATGTTGTTTATTTATTTTAGTGTTTACCCTCCACCAACTAAATTAAAAAAAGACTGCTTCAAGCACTTTGAAACGACAAACAGGAGAAAGCTGCTGTACCTCGAGGATGACGATGGAGACGATGGCCATTTCAGGGCTGAGCCACGGAAAGAGCCGCTGCAGCTGTCCACACTGACCAATCAGGTAGCAATTCACTATGATGGCGATGAGGCCCATGGCTTCCATAGCAGTCTGTTCATTACACAAAAAGTATTTTTATCAAACATGCTTTAAAATTGGAGGAAAAAATGTTTGTGTTATTTAGAGGCATCGACTTTATTGTGTTTTTAGCTCAAATAATGCACTTTAGTTTGATCACAAATTAGGTGCATGTTAAAAAAAAGTGACAGAAAAGCTCTGTACAAAAGATTACACAGTTAGAGGAGAAAATATTCTTTTTTAAAAGTTTTTATTGATGTTTAAATTTGACAAAGCTCAAATACTCCTTGATAAAAAAATAATATTTTAAAGAGTAAATTCAGTTGTCCAAGTGCATTATGTCTTTTGTCAAACATCAAACACACATTTAATTTTCATCTTTTCTATTTCAAGTTCAAATGTATTTTTTGAGGACATGTTTTTGTTTTAAGCAGTGAGTTTAGACACTGAAATATTAAATTTGATATTTAAATTGTCAAAGCTCTGGTTTGGGATCTGGTGTTTTTTCCAGTTTAAAAGTCTAACTCTGCATTGTGTTATATGTAATGTTGCATTCCATTTGTTTAGATCACAATATTAACATTCCATGCTTTCAGAATGTTTTTTATGGACATTTCTAACTGTTTTGCAAGAATATACATGCTTTTTTTCATCTATAATGTCTAATTTAGCAAATTAACACTAAAAAATAGCCTTTTAAATTACATTGAAAGGCATTTTAATTCATTCCTAGTTAGTTACATTAATTGAAATTAGATTTTTTTTTCAATGACTGATAATACTAGTTATATAACCTCCTTTATGAAGCATTTACTTTGGTGTTATTAAAGCATCAAATACAAAGCAGCTGCTGCATCTGACAGTAACTTTGACTCCTTTCCATTTTATGGCAAAGCTCACTAATTCAGTCACTATTATTATTTTTTTTTCTTTAAATGAAAACATTCAAAGGAAAAGCACAGCCTCTCTTTTTTTCAGTGGTAACTTTCAGGGCGGGCGTCTCACCTGCCACTGGCCGATGCTAGCCACTCGGACTCCAAAAGGCCTCTGCAGCCCGGTGCACAGCTTGAAGGCATCACTGCGGATCTCAATGATGTTGTTGATGAGGGCACACATGGCAGCCAGGGGGAACGCGGAGGAGAAAAGCACCACATAGCCAAACTGAATGAACATCTCTTGATAATCCTCAAAAGTGTCCTGTGAGAGACAAAAGGGATTACAGCTTTAAACATGAATGCAATCCAAGAGCAGAAAATGTGACGTTGGTCTTTCTAGACTGATTTCACCCAAACTACAAGATTCTGTATAAATTTTGCAATAATTTCATAGAAATTCTTTAAAGAGTAAATTCGGTAAACTAGTGTCTATTTTTCAGGAGGGAGGATAGGAGACGGATAAAAACTATCCTCTGAAATAATGATACGGCAAAGGTTTTTCCCCTTTTTACAGCTTAGGTTTGAATAATTTTAAACTCATCTCTTTTAGCAAACAGAAAGCCAATCAAATGAGAACATTTCTCTTCTATTCAATTTCGGTAAACTGCAGGTTAGGACGAGTGCAGAGAACTCCTTACAGCATATGTCTGCATGCAGCTCTCCATCTCAGCCTGAGTGAGTGTGGTGCTGTTCCTCTCCTCTGGAGGATCTATCCATGACTCCCTCTTGGTTTTGGTCTCGCCTCTCTCTGCACTCCGCCCTCTTCTGTGACGCAGTGATGTGCTGCTCTCTGACGGGTGTGAGGCGGCGCTGCCGGCAGCAGCAGCAGCAGCTACAGCATTCACCCCCTCAGATCCGCCGCCGCCGCCGCTCGGGTCCTTCACGTCATGGATTCCATTATCGTCGTCCTCGTCACACATTTCAAATACAGACGCCGGGTCCATTCCCTTCTCCACCATAGTAGGGCTGCCCTCTTCTAGAAAGCTGTTTTCCAGGGGGGGTCCACTACAGGCTGACCTTCTGTCCACCTTAATGGGGAGAAAAAAGCAACAATTTACTAATTTACCGTCCCAACCCATTTAGAAAGGCTCTGCAGCACACACCTTCTCTATGAAGCTGACCTTCCTCAGCTTCAAACCGCAGTCAATCAAACTTTCCTCCTCTGTTTCTCCTTCACTGAACCTCCCGCTGTCGGCTTCATGCCTCTCCCCTCCCTCCTCCTCGTCAGGCACTCCACATCCTCCGTTCAAACACTTCTTCTCCCTGCAGACGTTTAAAGGGGACAGTTAGGAGGGCCTGTGCTCCAGTTACTCGAACTCTCAGCAGTTACTGTAAGAATCCTAGCTCGCTCGCCTCCGTTCCGACTGTCCCACCCTGGGCCTTGCGCCTCTCAGTCCAGGTCCTGCCACGGTCTGGTCCGTCGGAGAGACCTGGGCACTTCCCGCTGCCAGCCGAGCGTATTTCAGCAGCACCGAGAGCAGCAAGTCCCACACGGCCTCAGCGTCAGCTCCCCCAGCTTGTGGCGCTCATACAGATAAGGCTGCAGCACTTCCTTCACAGTCTGAAGGAACTGGCGGATGATGAGCAGAGTGGCAAGCATCTGCAGAGGAACAGTCAGCACAAACACGCCACTGAACTCAAACTTTTGGAGGATTGCATGGACTCTGGTAAAGTTTCATGGAAGACTAGAAATCTTAAGGAAATTATGAGAAGATAGATAAAAAAAATATTCAAAAAAGAACAGAAAAATCGAATGTTTGTGGAGGAGATCTGTCCAAAAGTGCAATATATTAAAAAAAATCATTTTAACAAAACTATTTTCAACAACTCAATTAAAAGAGGAATGTAACCTAATTTTTTGCCATACTGCAATTTAGGAATGGAACTTTATAAATTACTAGTGTGCAGCTTCCAGCATCACGCGTCAAACAAATCTTCAGTCAAATATTATCTGTGCGCTGGTAACTATCTATAGGACTGGATTACTGATACAAGAATCCACTTCTTGTTTTTTATTACGTAACACCCTGGGGAACCACCCAGCTTGTATTTTCCTTATCATTTTCATCCTGAAAAGCAGGTTCTTCACTGTTGCACTAAATTCCATAGAATTAAGGAATGCAAACACACACCCACAACTATCTTTTTGACATGCTTTAGACACAACACTGCTTTCAGTTTTAGGCAAAATGAGAGAGCAGGAAGTTGAAAAACCAGAGGACGCCCCCCCCCTTTCCCGGAACAAATACCTTTACTGTACTGGTGGGTAAAGGGAATGTGAAATAGGCAAGAGATTCACTCCGTCTTTACAGATTGAAAGATAACGTGAAGTAAATTTACACCAGAAAACATCATATTTAATGATTGTTAATAAAAGCAGATGAGTCCTTCCATCTGAGATCTTTTAACTTTGATTAAATATGTTACAAAACTAGTAAAAACTTTCAGATTCCTTTTCAAAGTCAGAGGCTTCAGAAAATCAGGCATATCAGGCTTCAAACCAGAAGAGACACCGATCACAGCGAGGCTAAAACCTTGATCTCCACTTCAACAGGACTCGTACTTTGGACACTAGTAACGCCCTGAAGAACCGGGGAGCCGTCACCAGAAGCATCTGGAAGGCAGCACATTGTGCCGGATCTGTCGCTGCAGACTCCGTAACATAAACAACACCAGCAGCATCTTTCACAAACGAGCAAATGAACGCGTGAGGGGATGGATGGATGCAAGCGGCGGTCACGAAAACCTTAGATGTTGCGTACCTCCTTCAGGCGCTCCATGTCTTTGAGGTAGAATCCAATGTAGAAAAGGCTTAGATATGAGTTTACAAACTGAAACTGCAAAAGGCAGAAGGACAGGGGGTCACGGAGACTGCTGTTTGAAGAGAAACGTTAATGAAATATAGGAAAAAGAAAAAAAGGAACTCACAAGAACCATTTTGATGATGAGATTTTTCTCATAGGCACTCTGGAGTCTATAGTTTTCTGTGTAAAGAACAAATACTTTTTAAAACAAAATAACATAAAAGTTACCAATGTTGTAGAAAAAAGTCAACATTTTAATTTGTGCTGTTATGCGATTAATCAATTATAACCTGTAATTAATTACACTAATTAATCTACTTTTAATCTAACCTAATAATTGTTGTGAAAGCCTCATTTTGATGTATTTTAATTTATATTTCTGACACTGTAGAAAAGGAGAAGACCAAAATACAATTTAAAGAGTGGATTTATGAAGTTTCTTAGTCTAACAGACTTCTAAATTTTACACAGACAAGAGGGCTTTGTTTTTCAATCCTCAACTATTAAAAAAAAAACCATCAGGTCCAGTAATTTATCAAATCATATAAACAGAGCGAGGTTAATGCAGGCTCTGCAGCCGTTCCTATGACAACACATCGCACCACGTATCAAATAGTCAGCTTTTGTGAAAAACAATTTAAACCTAAGAAATAACAGGATTAAGCTACTAATAATTTATTTCTTTTGCAAATGTCCATGGTAAGCGGGATAATTTCTTTCGAAATGGATGGACTATGCAGAAGCAACCATCTGATGAGATCGGGCCTCCGCTTCCTCCCTTAATCTAAGATAACGGACACCTCGATGGAATTTATTGGGGGTGTTTGTTGGTAAAAATTTGGTGATACGATTCGTATCACGATACACGCCTTGTAATACGATACATATCGCAATATATCCCAACACTGTACCAGAACAATATTCTTTTTTTTCTTAAAAGAGCATGTCGCATAACAATAAAAACCGCAAGGCTGACTGAACCAATGAGACTGAATATTTTTAACACAAGCTGGTTCTCGTGAATTCTTGTTGTTCTGGTGCAGTTTAGAGCTGCTCAAAATGTGCTGTGCTGCCAACTAGAGATCAGTAGTTTAGTGAAAAACAAAAGTAAGACACTGAAGTATGCTCACAAATAATTAAATATCCTCTTGTTAGCATTTTAAATCAGAACAAGTATTCGGCAAATGAAATATCGCAATATATCAAGCAATCAATTTTTCCTTCATCACTAGAATTGATCCCTTACATGATGGACAATAGTCATAGATTAAAAATGAGATTAAAACAATAAAAAATAAAGTCACGTGTTAATTTGTCTGTAATTAAATAACTGCAGTTAATGTAATAATTTGATAGACTCAGTTTTCAATAAAGGCTGTCCTGAGTAACAGAAGCTGTGACCCTCACCCATGTCGTTTAGCCAGCAGGCGATTTTCCTGTACACCTCGTCACATGCAGTCACAGTGATAGCCAGCATGATTTTGGGAATGAAGCGAGCCAGCCGAGGCATTTCTTTGATCCCCATCACAAACTCCTACAAAGACGCAAGTGAAGAGCCTTTCAGATCGACGCAAGACTCTGCTATAGTTTTTCCTCTGCACAAAATACTCAAAAGGTTAACGGCAAACTTCAGAAATGCAGTTTTTAACATTTTGAGTTAGAAAGCATCAGACTGTTGCTGACAGCAAACTGACCTGCAGCTCAAAGCAGATGATCATGACCAGGAAGACAAAGCAGAGGCAGAGGATACAGATGGGCAGGCTGACCAGCCACCTGAAGACAAGCCTGCGCCACGGAGGATAGTAGAACTCCTCACATCCTGTGATGGGGCTGCAGCGCTTGACTCCCTGCAGACGAAGGGCATGACTGAACATGAAAGGAAGGAAGGCTGAGAGTCTGGGAGGAATCAGAGCATCTCTCACCCGAAAACTGAGGCCGCGGCTCCTCCAGGGATTCGGAGGGCGCGTCCAGCGTTCCCCACTTGTACGCCAGCTCGGCGCTCCGCCTTTTCCACCGCTCCAAAAACAGAGTGGCCCACACCACGTTGAACAGGGCAAACACCACACAGCAGATGTCCCGACTTGTCTACGGATTCAGAAACACAGGCGTTAAAGAGCCAAATCCAGGAAAACCGTGTTTTTGTGGAATTTTTCTGATGAGGGAGGACATACATAAAGAAAACTGAGCTTAAAAAAGCATTACTGAGAATTTAAAAATGTTGTGAATCTGGTAATGTTAGGTTGAGGCTATAAAGAGGTGTAAGCTATCAAGAGAGTATAAACAGATGGATGATGGGAAATGGAGGCAGGCTTACTCCGCCCCAACAGTTCCATCCACAAATTAGAGATGAATTTCTATTGAACTCTTTGAAAATTGATCAAAATTTGATAATTAAACTAGATGATGATACATTTTAAGTCCATCTAAAAGATCTTTGATCACCTGATCTGACTCGGTGAGCATCCAAAGCACAAAGCCAATCACAGCAGGATATAACATTGAAGTGGTGTAGAAACCCAGCCAGGCAAAATACATCGCGATCTTCACCCCAAAATAGTCACAGATGTCGTCTGTAAACACAGGGGAAATGATAAAATCACAGTTTTAAATTTGTCAAAACAATTGCTACTCCAGTGTGAAAAACAAACCTAAAGGCTGCTTTTCACAAACAGCCTGGACCCAGGACTTCATGAGCTGACTGAGGATCCTCTGCTCGTGGAGAGGAAACACCTGCTGGATCACACCTCTGGCTCTCAGCTCCGGGACTGCAGGTGGTCACACAAAAGCACAAATCACTGAAATCCTTTTTTTTAAAAAAACGACACATGCAGGGAACACACATAAGAAGTGATGTTCTGTGAGTGTAAAACTCCCTGTGTGTTCCTTATCGAGCTTGTCACTTACTGATTGGCTGGCCCCTAAGAAGGTGATATTATGAAGAGCCTCTCCATGTTTGGCACGAAGATTGTCCAACCAGTATCTGATGATGCTCTGCCTCTCCTGCAGCGAGGAGACAGGAACATTCTGTCAGAAACACTCACTTCAGCTTGTTATCTGTTCTTCTGCAAGACAGAGAGACCTGTGAGGTGAAGAAGCACAGCTCGCTCTCGATGTTCTCGTAGATGTAGTCCTCTTCACATGAGAAGTTTCGTGTTCCCCCGCCGAACTCGGGCTTCACCGCCTTCCTCAGTCCCATCTCCTCTGCGCCTCTCAGTAAACTACAGGAACATTGAGAGAGTTTTGAAGCATTTTAGTGTCGATTTGAAGGTTAGCTTTTAGTTCTAATAAACTGTTGCTTACAGCCCCATCACAAACCAACCTGACATTATGGGTCGAACAAAAATGGCAAACTTGGAGCTATCCAGCTGTGCAGTTTTGAGCCAGATGCAACTCAAAGAAGGACAACGAAGAGATACATGAATCTATTTGTCTGCAAGTGGGTGCATATAGTGGAGTGGAGCATGGAGCTTGTGGCCTGCTCAGTGTAGTTTCTACATAATAACTACAACTTTTTTCAAATGCTTTTTTTTTGCTCCTGTTTTACCATGATTTGAATAAAGAATACTCAGAAACACTTTTTTTAATCCTACATTTCTTTATACACTGTATGCCCTTCTTCATGAGAACAATGCCATAAGTGGTAGGGCGGGTTATTGCCAATAATTTTCAGAATCAATTTGATTTACCAGTGTCTGAATAAATTCGATTCAATTTTTTACTCCCTGATCCATTAAATTAATTTATTCGATTCAATTTTGAGTATTTACTCGGTACACATTTGGACGCACTTGATTAGAGATACATCTGCGTCTCCTGGAGGGCGTTTCAGGTGGCAATCACGTTATAGCATTACACCTTATTCCAGAAGAAGAAGAAAATATGAGTAAAAAACAGTCTTTTAGACCACAAACGATTTCTTTAAAAATATATTTCCTTAAAAGGGTTTGGACATTCATGCCTGTGAGTATATAAGAATGTTAATTTAGTCAGTAATGTATGTTTAGGTCGACTGAATGTTAGCTTTAGCCATCCTATGGGGAATCCCATTATACGTTACCATCAAGACTTTAGCATTTGTGTTAGATCAATCTCTACTTTTATAGATGAATTATTTATCTATTAAGCTTTTTTAAACTCATTTTTCTGATCACAGCATTCGCTTCACTTCTGCAGCTTCATTTTTCTTTCAGTCCTTCTTCTTCCTCCACCATTTACATCCCCCCGTTTAGTAATAAAGTAACACAGTCTAGGTTTAATACAGACCATCAGCTTTCACATGTAAATGTAGTGCACACATGCACGTGGTTGAGACTGGAGTGAAGCATCCCTCCATCATGCAGCATTATGCAGCGCGGCACAGACAGCTCCACGATGGATTACAGCACAGCAGAAACTTGAGGCGTAAGCCTCTGTGTCACTGTGGATTTCTGCTTACCGTGCAGCACCGCAAAAATGAAGCTTTCTTTCTCAGGTGAAAGCAGACATTGTGCTGCGGCTGCTTAAATCAACTGTTTTGTTTTTTTTTTTCAATGTTCTTAGTTACTAATGTGGAAAAAGATCCCAAACACAATTCTGGTGTGGTCGTGGAGATGCAGTCAAGGACGCCGTGTGGACAAAGTCACCTTGTGAAAGGAGGAAACGGCGGCGAGGCGGAGCATGGCTCCTGAGATTTACGCTAATTTAGCAAATATCCTTCGGATATAATATGGTTTAATGAAAATAAGGAAGAGAGTTTGAGAAGTGCTCGCTCAGAGCAGAACAGGAATGGATGCTAGAAATAAACATTGCTTAGATTGTATTTATTAGGTAATAAATAAGAATATTTCCACTATCTTCAATCTCAAACTGCTTTTAAATTCAAAAACCACAAATAAATACAAAACAATTGCAAATAATTCACATTATTTTATCAGTTTCTATTCATGTTAGTCATGAAACGTAATAGAATCAGCTGTTTAATGTGAATTTCTGGATGTGAAATAGTGTTATCACTACAATTTCCTAAAATGTAGGTGCTGGCAGGTATTGTGTGTATGTTCATGTGTGTGTAGACAGTGACCAGGTCACAAAGCAATTATTTTCCTTTTATCAAAACCCCTCTGGCACAGTTTCAAAAAAGACTCTACACTTCCACCTTCAAAAAAAAACCAAAAAACATTTCCTTTTTCTCTCGCAGTTCTATTCTTCTGATTTCCTCCTCACTACATATTTTTTCCAAATCCATTGAGCTTTTTCTGAAGAGTACCGTAATTTAATCCACAGTAGAAGAAAAGAAATGAGGGACAGAGCTCTAAAAAGTTGGTTTATATTCCTGTATCAATCCTTTCAACCTTTGAAATCTTTGTTTGAACTTAAAGCAGTTCTGAAAGCATAATCGGGTAAAACAAACCCATTTGGCAATAGGCCTTAAACCAAAGCAGCGATGAATCTAAAAGCAGAGGTGTACGACATTCACAGAGCTGCAGATATAAATATAAAACCAAAGGTTTCTGTCTCAAACAAACAGCAAGTGTGTTTCCGTCTTTACATCTCCAGCTGAATTTATAAATAACTAAACTTCCTGCACAAAATAAAAAGGATTGTATTATTATAGTTTTTTTATTATTATTTGTGTGGGTGGAGGGAAAATCTCTGAGCTTCTTGCCTACATTCTGCCCAAGGTGAGGATGGAATTGATTCAGAGAGATGCTTTTAAATCCTGCTTTACCTGCTGCAGCTCATGACAGCACAGGTTCAAACTGATGCTTCAAGGCTTGACTAATAATCTGCTGAAGCACTAATAACAGTCACAGCTATCATTATAATCCAATAGGAGACCTGCAACGCTTTTGCTAAATGCATTCAAATACTCATTTACTGTCTTGCACTCCAAGAGAGAAAGCTTTTGACTCTTTTTAATGTTTCTTTTAAAATTTTTTTTGTTTTATTTTGGGAAGCAAAACTTTTTCCATAGAATTTTGCCATTACTTTGTTTTTTTTTTCAGATACACAAATCTATTTCCTTTCCCAAAGGAAAAAAAAAACTGTTTGCATTTACATTTTATCAGGAAAACAGCAGTATAAAAATAAAATCACAGGGACAGCAACCTTTGTTCATAGCAGAAGAAGCAAAAAGAAGTCCTATTGAAGGAGATCTCTTACTTCTCGTATGTAGCTGTGATGAAGAATGCGTAGACCCGTGTGTGCTTGTGATGTCGGATTTGGATGATGAGTTCTGGGATTCCGAGCCGGATGTGGTTCAGTAGCCATAGTAACGTGTGGTCATCTGTAGTGTCTGTGGCAGGAAATAAGAAATAGAAATACATTTTTCTTCCATTCCCACGCATTGCTGTTTGCACAACATTTACTCCACATATGGAAGAACAGGCAAAGATCTATTATTTCTCCAAAATCCATGACTAAGATAGCAAGGAATGAAGAGCTATTCTCTACTATTATGTTAAAACAGTTACTTGCTAAACGGCCTACTTTTCAATCTCCTTTCACTTTTGTTATCTTGGAATGACTTTTTGTGACAAAAACTTCCTTGTAGTTTAAAGAGCAGATACATTGGGAAGAATGTCATTTCGGTTGTGTTTCCTGCAGAAAGTAAAAGTGTTTGCACAATTATCTTGTCAACTACCAATCGATTAGGAGCCTCTGAACGATACCGCCATGAATACCTGCATGGAGGTACAAAATGAAAGTTTCAGGAAACCCTGTTTGTCAGCTAATGATAATACACTTGTCGCTTTTCTGTTTTCAAGACATTCTTTTAGGTTTTCCTCATTTAAACCTCAAAGCCCCACTCCAATCATCTTTTGATCTATTTTTAAAGCGTTCCCAGAGCTCTTTTTATGATTATGCCGTTTTTAAGACAAAATCAATAAACGTGTGTTGTTTTCTAGAACATAATTTCTGCAGAACGACATTCGTCTCTGAGTTGTGGGAGCAGAGCTGCCACTGAGAGCTCACTATTTCCACATTCTTCCACTAGCTTACAGCCCCTCACACCCACAGCAATAATGGAGCCAGATGCTCAAAACTCATCACTGTGGGGCAGAGAATGGAGCTTGTGGCCCACCACTGCTCTTTTTAAAGCAACATTGATTATGGTTTGAATATAGAAATACTCCAAAATGCACTTTTAAGCTTAATTTTCTGAATATATGAGATAAATGCTACATCAACATGGTAAGTAAACCAAGATTTTCATCCAAGTGGATCTTTAACGTCTTTGATTTACTTTTACGATTGCTTTTTATAACCATTCAAAATTTGCTTCCTCCTCCACAGCTGACGGTGAGCAATTGAAAACAACTGTCGTTTTTGAAACCACAGTCTGTGTCGCAGCAGATAACAGCTTCTGGAATAAACTGGAGGATTCAGGTGAAGAATAAAAAACACACCAACCTGCTGTTTACTGACCCACATTCAGCAAACAACAAGGTAGAGAAGTGGAGCCCCCCCCCCCCCCCCCCCCCTCGTCTCACGGGTGGGGCGAGCTGGTAACAGCAGCCTCTGATCATTATGGAAAATAGTTTCTCTAACCTGAAAGCTAACATTGTTTTAAAATTCCACCTTTTATTTATTCAAATCTTTAAAAGAAAAAAATTCTTGGATCGATTTTTAAATAAAATAGCAAGATGTTCTGTTTTACCTTATCTTGATTCAAATCCTTTATTTTTCTGTCTTAATCTTTTAATAAAAGAGATAATATATGAAATATTATTTTTTTAATTAAAAAAATAAAAAATAAAGAAACAATAGGGAATTTTACATTTTTTCAAAATTTTAAAATTTTTAAGCATTTGGATTTAAAAAATCGAACTAAATGCAGAAAAACTATTTTACTTTCAAGTTGAAAGAGTAGGAATGAGTCATTTTGTGATAAACAAGCATGTCTGCACACATATGTGATGCTGTGTGAGTGAAGACATGTATTTTACATCTTGCTAATGAAGATAGTAAAGGGGGATCACTGCAAAAATTGAATATTAAGCAAAGTAAATATCCTTTGTATTATGAAATTTTTCTGTCTTGCAAGAAATATAATCTTACTGTTATTTTTTTTCTGGATCAAAATAATATTGGTTTAAAAAACATGTTTAAGAGACTAGAATTTCTTTCTTACAATAGGAATTGTTGTTAAAACTATTTTCTTACTCCATTGACAGATGTTTTTATTTTCTTATGTAAATATATATATTTTTAGAATTTCTGACTTATCTCTAAGGATCCTGGTTTTGCAGTGTAAAGCAAATAACATGTAAGTTGCATCAATCTTTAAAAAATAGTTTTTTAAAAAAGTGAAATGAAGTCTGTTTCAAGCATCAGGACAGATTTTTGGCATTTCAAATAAAAGCTTGAGTGTTGTCTTTAAGAGGCTGACCTGCAAATGTCATGAGGACGTCACAGTTCTCTGTGGGCACCGTTTTCATCCACGACTTATGAGACATGATGTGCCTCCCGGCCTGCAGCAGACGCTTTCCAAACAACTTATCTGAAACAAGAGGAACAGAGGGGAGAGTGAGATGGAGGAGGCGAAATAGACGAAGAGTCACCTTTTCAGAGTCAAGTATGAAGGCAGCATTGACATTTATTCCATTTGTATCAGACTCGGAAAAGTCTTACCCCCTGCTGCCCCGGTCCACAAACCCAAACACAATCTTCTCTCCTCGACAGATTTAAATGTCACGCTCCTTTGCTCCACAAAGACAGACAGGAATAACCCTGCCCCGACTCGACAGCACATTCGGTGCTGCTTGAACCGTCACACAACACATCGACGGAGCAGCCCGCCGCCGTTGTTTATCTGTTGTGACATGTCCTGAGCCTCAGGGACGCTCTTAGAGAAGAAATGATTCTCACAAAGGTGGCTAAACTCTAACGCATACCTCAGTGTGGAGGACCGCATCATGGAAAAACTACACTCAATCCACCAGCCTTTAGAGCTCATCCTCACTTTGACATATCACTGTAAATAGACTGAGTGGGAGCGGGCGATCTGTAATGCACGTGAGCCCAGACCGAGCCCAACAACAACAATGACAGCAGCCTGGAGAGGAGAGCTGTCTCTCAGCAGCTCTGGATCGGCGCGGCGGCGTCTGTCAAAGGAGCCACAAAGTGGGAAGCTTTCCAAAGACGGCATGCAGGCATGCTCAGATTCCCAGCACTCCTCACACAGTGTTTACTTGCCTATTCCAGGATGCTTAGATCAATAGCACAGTATCTAAATAAGACATAGAAGCAAGTTTTTGCTTCATTTTGTACAGAAAAATCTGCGTGTGATCAATCTAGACAACGATGTTAGAGTGATGCAACAGCTCGCTTCATTCTGCTGGATCTATTGAACTTTTAGAATGAGTCAGCAGCAGTTCTCACACATTAAAAATATTCACAATATTCAGAAACACCATAAACAAGCTGCACAAGAAAGATGTACAAATACTTTAAATGTTAAAGCGAGGAAATTCAAATTATTGGACTTAAAGTTTGATTTATTTCAAGAAATATAGATCTTCACAGTAAGTCCCACTATAACTAATTAATTAAAATTTGATTTTATTTGATATGGACAACAAAAACAGAGATTATACATTGACAACAATGATGAACTGCATAAACGTGGAGCCCTTTATTTTAAATGGAATTTGAATATAAACATTAGATCTATAATATAATACTGACTTATTAAAGAAATAAGATTAAACAAATAAATATGGTTTTTTTTAATTGTCTTGGAAATTTTCAGGGTGGAAAAGTTGACTTATCAACTAAAACTAATTTTACCAAATTTGACACAAATCGACTTTATTTGTTCCCCCATGAAGTAACAAATATTTTTTTTATTCTAACTTATTTATTTTATAGAAAGACTTTATTGATGAACTCTATGTAAACTTCATTTCTTTTTATATTTTTTAATGTATTTCTTTTATTGATAATCATATTCCTCCATTCCTTATGCAGATAGTGAGTTGAAAGAAGTTTTATAATTTCTCCAACACAAACAATGCAGCTGCATAAACAAGCAAAGAAACCTGGAAAGCAAAAAAGAAGACGACGGCGGCGGCGGAGACAGTAAGTGAGTAGCTGCTCTCTCAGGAGCTTGTGTGAACTGGAACAGAATTATGAGAATGAGGGAGAATGTTTCGCAGCAGTTTATGTCAGAACAAACATGAACAAACTTGTCTGCATATCTTTGTCCAAAAAAAAGAGCAACATATTTGCAAAAACTTCCAAATGAAGCATAATTTTTTATATTAGTTATTCAATAATTATTGAGTAGCCTTTTTAGATCAAGGAGGCCTAAGTTGGAAAATCAGTTTCAATGTTTAGCTCCAAAAAAAGCCTTTTTATTACCTAATTATATATCGAATTTCAAAATAAAAGTTAATCTAAAATGACCTTTCATTAGCTCTCTAAAAAAATGAATCCAGCCAAATAAAGTCAGTTTTTTGTTGAGATACACTTATATTTGGTGGCATCTACTTTTTATACGACAAGAATTTCAATTTGAGTTTAACTCTGTCTTTTTTTAAAGTCTTAAGTACTCACAAAGATGCAGCAACTCTTTCATCTTGCCGCACGCCGCTTTCCTCCAGTGAAGAACGCGTTCAAACATTGCAAACAGAAACACTTTAAGGAGTTTTTGACTCCTCAGTCTTGAGTGGTTTGACCGGTCGCTCAGTTGTGCTTTTAGATAAAATGCTGTGGGCACTGCTGCAGCATGACAGAAATCTCAATGAGACCTGCTTTCATTTCTGAGGACGACACACACTAACAAAGACACACACACACACACAGAGTAAACAAAACCACCCTGCAGGTTTCTTCTTTAAAGCTTTAAGCTCTACAGCCAATGTCTTGATTCTTTGCATGTATTTTGAATAAATTCCAGCTGTTTTTTTAAACATGACCCATATTTTAGAGATTGCTCATTTGGGTTTTGGAGGAACGAGGTCTGTCTGACAGGATCAAACCCGTCATGTGTAATAATGTACCAAAACCAGCATCTACTTTGATCTGAGTTTTTATCAGAACAATAAGCTATGTAGAAAAAGTCCATGTAATGAAGGGTCTATTTTAAAAAGTAACCCTTTGTTCATGGTACGGAAGGATGATCACAGCATTTACATGTTTCAAATCTGAAAAGCAGAACTGGCATCAACTGTTTTAGTTTTTCTTGTGTTTCATGTTCTGCTGTTTAAAACCCCTGTGCTATCCAAGGAATGTTAACGGTGGGAGTGGGGTCATCTGGAACCCACAAGTTAGTACGGTCACTGGTGACCTTTTTTTTAATTATTTTTTTTATCTTCACTGGTGTCCTTGGCTGACATGAAATCCAGTCGACCTTTGTCATGGGAAGGATAACACGTGACTGTATGGGTGGGGTCATCTGAAACCCAAAGAACAGCACAAGGGTTTAACTTTCTGTTTAAGGTGCAGGGGTCTGTAACCTGAGGCTCCAGAGCCACATGGCTATTTTACCCCTCCATTATGGTCCTCTGGTTAAAGACAAATACATTTTTAAAAATAAATGTTAAAGGGGCCCTACCTTGATTTTCTAAAGCCTTTTAATCTAAAATTAAAGTTTCTTTCTGATCCTCATTAGCTCAGTGGAGAAACTGAGTGTTGTGTTAGACTGGGGGCGGAGCTGTCAGAGCAGACTCTTCCTTGAGGGAGCTGTTGGCATCGATCTTACGTCAGCACGTTTCCACCCGCTCGTTTTTGTGGGTATGGGAGGGGCTACAACAGGTTTTTAAAGGATTACTCTTAAATGCATGAACAGATCGAAATAGTAGTTTGGGGTTCTTTGGAGAGAGGAATGAACAGTAAAATGCATTTAAAACCTCAAAAAGTAGAATTTTCATGGTAGGGTAAAGTAAAAAAAAAGAAAAAGCGTGCTCTGCAAGACTCCTGTTCAAAGTTTTTGATAGATTTTAAGCTTGTTTTGTGTACCACAAAAACTCAATTTGAGATCAGTAAGCACGGCAAGAATTCGTAATTATGTTCCACTGCACTATAGATTACAAAGCAGGTTTTCCATTTTTGAACAAATTCAAGGATTTTAGGTGCACCTTGTGGTTCAAAAAATACGATGAAGGTCACTTCATTACCTCTGATTTTATTTTGGTAGGTTTTACATGTTTCTAGCTGAGCTGGACCACAAACAGTAACAGTTTTTTGATCACTGCTGACATCATACTACCTACTACAAGCATAGTACCATATTCGCTGCATTGAGATAATCCAATTTGAACAAAGGGTCTTTATTTTGAAAGGTAGTCATGAAACCCTTATCAAGAGTTATTTCAGTTAAATAAAGTTTATTCTGTTATATTCATGTTTTATTTGGTCTTCTTTTATTGTGTTTTACTTTGCTTTCACTGTCTTTTATTCTTTTGTCTGTCATTTTATGTGTTTTTACTCTTCTGGACCTGATTTTTATCTGGGAAAGGGTTAGTATAAATAAATAAATAAACAAATATGGCTGTGTTGGAGGTATTAGTATTAGTATATGGTATTAGTTCCTCCACATAACTGAGGTTTTTCACATAAAAAGTATGTTTTCGATGATTTTAGCATTTCACAAGGATAATTGTACTTATTTAAAGTTCAAAGTCAGACTAATGCAAACGAGTACTTTTCATGAATGCATAGACACTCATTGCAAGTTATAACTCTTTTTGATTATACTTAGGTATTTTACTCATCAATAAAATTAAAAGAGTAAAATATTAAATATAACAATGACAGTTATCTTTTTAATATATATAAGCAAACATTAAAGTGGAGGCTTGTTCGTAGCATAAAGTTTAGACATTAATTAACCTACACTTATAACTAGAACTACTTTACATAATTGAAAATATTTTTAGTACTTTACACTGTAGGTGAGCTCATCTCTACTTTTTGTCGACCTTAAATGTTACATTTATTGATTAAGGCTCCAAAATAAGCATTTGCTAACATTTATTTTGACAAACAGGTCAGTTCTGAGTGTCAAAGCTCCTTTGGCTCTGAAAAAGAGACATCCCTCTCTCCTTTTCTGAGCAGCGGGTTATACCTAAGACCAGAGGTGATTTTGAAACATCCAGTATTACTCGCAGCCCTCGCAGTTCCAAGCTTAATGCTTATCAGACAGCAGCCAGGCAGGAGTAACACATGAGCCGTCTGTGATCTGAGCCACTCTTTGAAGTATTCCTGTGGGATGTTTCTATGTGTGAAGTGTGCCCGCATGCAGATTGTCTGTGTGTTTGTTCGCCTGGGATGAAAAGTGGCAGATTAATCAGCAGCAAGTCAGTTTTTTTTTTTTTTTTTTTAGCAAAGTGATAAAATGAAGGTCACAGAAGATGATGCTCTGGTTTAGATGAACTATTATTGTTCATGGCTGGCCCAGGGGCCCCAATGCCAATGCATGCTTGCAAAAACATACAATAATATTTTGAGAATACTGAGTTAGTAAGGGTCTGCATGCACAAAAATCAAAATTCATTTCTTGATTTCGTTCTCTTACTGCTCACTATTGCACTGATTTACCTCACCATCCATAGCACACACTAAATCCTCCCTTAAGTACAGCACAAACCCTCATAAAACAGCATGTGCATGTAATCTCCCTGTGTGCACATGCAATTTTATGCTATTTTTTTAAAATTGGTAAATAAGGACGTTTTTTTCCCATGTTTTTGGATTAATGCCATTTTGCATCCTATTTAGTATTCAATCTGTCCACTTTAAAGTGACATTTGTATGAGTTCTTGTTTTTTATATTGTACCTTTTTATTACACTGATTAATTATATTATTTGCTTTTTCTTAAATACATGAAAAACTAAAAGAATTAAGAGTGGTAACAAATTTTAAAAAGGCCACATGGAGTTTGAACGCAGAGGGTTGTGGGTCTTAATCCTGCCGTGGTTGTTAGTTAACATCAAAAAAGTAAAAAAAAAAAAAGACTTTTTTAACCAATAAAGACCCAGACCCATTCAGTTATATGGAAAAAAAACACAAACCGACCTGACCAAAGAAAACATTTCAGATAATTTATCTGTTACACTGATGTCACTGCGGGTTCTTAACAATGAACTGGAAAAAACAAATCTGAATAAATCAAACCCAGAAGTAAGTAGAGGGACTGAACAAACTACAGTAATAATGAAAAGTATGTTACATATATTTGGAATCTATGTACAAGTCTCAAAAGTTTGAGGACTAAATTAATTTTTAAAGACCCACTCGGAAGAAAAGGTTGTTTTAGAGGTTTCTAACGTGTTTTTGTGGCATTTTTCTGATGATGGAGGATACATATAAAGTAAATTAAGCTCAGAATTGCATTTCTGAGTATTTCTTTATTGAAATCATTGTGAATCAGAACAAAAAAAATGCTGGAAAAATCTTGTAGGTGTGACATAGAAGTTAAAACCCGCAGGCCACAAGCTACCTGCTCCGCTCCATTCCAAAACATCCACTTTTAGATGAAAAAAGCCATAATTATAAACAAACACCACTAGGAACGCTTTACAGTAATCAAAAGATGATTGGAGTCGGATTTTAAAAGCCAGTGCTGATTTCTCTTGCCTAAGTCTTTCAAAACTAAAAGCCAAATACATGAAATGTTTGCTCTAAGGCTTAACTGTGATGTCAGCTTGACTTGATTGTTTACATAAAAGTATAAAAAACAAAAAATTAGCATAAGAAAATCCACACATTAATTTTTAGTTGACCAAATGACACTCAGAAAATTCTAATGTTATATATGTGTCTCTCTTTACAAGTCTCAAACTGACCTTAGGATTTTTTCATCAGCACATAAACCCAGAAACTCTGCATCCATCTCTGCAGTTTGAGGAGAGTGTTTGGGAAACAGCATAATTTGGACACTGAACTTGAGGGATATGGAAAAAGACAGAGAAAAAGAAGATGCTGCAAAGCAGCAAGTAAAAAAAGCAAACGAGAGGTAAAAATCTTTTAATTGTCATATTTGAATGAAAAAATTAGTTGCATGAGGTCAGATTTAACACGAGCATGTGGGATGGAGAGTCTAATCAGCTTCTAACACCTCACAGTATCCTTTTATTAGAATAATCTCCCTCCACGACTCCTACTGTAACCGTGCTGTACACACAAGTCCACTCACAGCGACACTTAAGTCCACTACTCGAAAATCCCATCTCGACTGAAAAACATGTTTTCCTGCAGTCACATAAACAGGTTCAATTGTTTGATGAAATCTGGTTGTGCAGCTGCAGACCAATGCCAAACCTCTTCTTTCTTTTTCCCTGCTTTCTTCAGCTTTCAAACAAACAATCTTCCTGTCTCCTCAATACAAAGTGCGTTCACCATCAGCAAGCATTTCTATGGATCACAAAGACAAACTAATTCAGTGCTGCATCCACCTGTACAAACACAGCAGTGTGTTTCCGAGGATGTGCAGCAAAGCGCACCTGCTCATGTCTCCTTAATGTCTTCTCCTTAGCCTCCTCTCTCCTCCTCCTCTCTGAGGCTGTCAGATGTCATTTTTTATTTATTTCTCCTTTCCAGATTTACTCTTCAGCCCATCTGCCTTTCAAAAATACCATTACACTCCTTCATGGCGTCTAAAGAGCTGAATTTCATGGTTATGCGCACAGAATTTGCACTGATCAAAACATGGAGATACAACAGAAGTTTAATTATTGATGCTGAAATAAATAAATCTCACTTTAAAACCATATTTACCAAAATATGTTCAGATATGGTCTGAAATTTAGATTTTTCTACAAAGGTGGTTGCATTATTAGCTTTGATTTTAAAAAGGTCTGTTGTTACCAAAGGCTTCCTGTTTCTAAACTGTGTTTAAATGACTGATTAGCAGCTAATAAATATTCTCTTTCTGTTTCTCAGCCTGTAATTAATGATGTGTGACTTTTTTCCCCTGCAATCAAAAATTTATAAAAAATGGCTTCAACACAAGTACCATAAGCTGAAATATGAGGCTTTAGGGATTTATCAAAGTTAAAAAAAACACAGAGATTCAGAGAAGAGAAATAAAATTAAAAATCTAGGTAAGAAGTGTAAAGGAAGCCTTGAAAATGAACTCAAACTGGAGGACAGGACATTTGTGTGAACAGCAGTGAATTCACGAGCAGAAACATAGATTTGCACTCAAGCTGGCACTTTGTGAGTTTGAGATTTAAGAGCTTTTGTCAAATCAAAAAACTCTGCTCTCAAATTGGGATCAAATAAGTTCCCTTATAAATCTAGGGATGTGTTTTTAGAGTCCCATTACAATCACCTTTTGATTTATTTTAAGTGTTCCATAATTTTAATTATGATTATGCTTTTTTTAGGTAAAATCAAAACACATGTCATTTTCTTGGTCATGTAAATTCAGAATTCTTCCCCTACCCTAACCTACATCTGCCTACCCCACCAATTGTAGGAGCATTTGAAAGGAAAGGGGTGTTGAAATTTTTTTTTAAGGGCTAACCCTCGATGCAGAGGGATTCAGAGTCCTCCCCGGGCTTAAGTTTGAATTTAAGTTATGACTTTTTGTTTTAGTATGACTTTTTAAAGTTATAAAACCAATGTTGTTGTGTATTTTCGAGCAGTAGCACCTCCACGCTAGCATAGCTAACTGGCAACTATTGATGATGTCATCAAGTGGTAGTGACATCTGAATTTAAAGACTAGGGCTGTCCAAATTCCTAGCTTAATCCCAAACTACTAAGGCACTATCTAGTGCCTTGGATTTTAAAAGCAATTCGGACGCCATGCTCACTACTTTTTTTTGTTTCTAAATGGCGGATATGACGTCACAGATTTTATTAAATGAAAATTTAATCTATACGAACATTTCACAACATCTAGTTATGACCCCACTGTGTTCTGATGGAAATGTGGATGTTTTATTAAATAATTACGTTTAAACACTTTCTTTTCGCAAAAATTGTTTGAAACGCAATGCATTGTGGTCTATATTTACTAATGTAGTGAGCATTAACACACACTGGTTTTTCATAAGACTTCTTAACTACACAATACAAAAACAGGGAGTAGATTGAAAAACACTTAAAAATTGTTACATTAATCCGAGTCAAAGGGGTGAAACAACAGAACATCTGAAAGACAGCGTTTGTTCTCCATGTCAGGAAGATGGGAGGAGTCAATTCTCTCTTTGTGAACAATAGAACAGAGATATCAGTGTCTATAGATGTCAAGACTCTGGTTTCCTCATTAAAGGTGGTAAAGACGACAACAAGGACGCGGCCTTGACTCCGAAGCACCAATGAATGCTGGTGACACTGAAGGCACTCGTGGCTGAGAGCCAACAACACGAGGCTAGAGCATGTAAGAGGAGAGCTGCTATAGTGCACAAACAGCAAAACAGTCCAAGTATCACTTTTCCCATACCCGCCTTCTTATTCTTCTTTGCATCACAGTTTCACAGCCTTGCTCAGCCTCACTCAGCCTGCCGTCTGTCTGTTTTCATTTCTGCCAAAGAGGCTAATTGGTGGTTGACTCAAGTTAGCCGGTGCATTTGAGCAGGGCAACTTCATTATGAGGTGCTGTGAGTGTTAAAAAAGCCAAGGTTACAACAGTGTCATGAATCATTTGGTCAGGAAATGGTAAAAGTGGACAACTTTTAAACCTCGTTCACACAAACTGGAAGTGTAACCAGCTGAACAGAACACAGTCAGAGGGACGGATTAGGAATTATGAATAATCGAGCAGCGGTGATGAATAGAAGGAAATGAATAGCCGCCTTTGTGGAGCAAACAGACTTCCTTGTTAAGCAGAAGGCAAGTGCAGACGAAAGCTTCTCTGATGAACACACAACAAAAGAGCACGAGTTACCTTCTGCTACATGCAGACACATGCAAGTGGCCATTTCTGTTAGTCAATGCTTATATTTTTTCTTTGAGATAACAATTAATAAAAACAAACCATTTTTTTCAATAAATTGGTACTTAGAGACACAGGTCCTGAAATGTACCTCTTCATCTGACATAAAAACAGAAAATTGCAACCCCTTGTTTTTACATAGAGAAAATGTTTTTATATATTTGATTTTTTACTCGCGGATCTCAATTCTTACATGGATAAGAAAAAAATCAGCTGATCAATCATCTTTAAAGGGTTAATCCGTTCATCTTTTGATCTATTGCAAAAGCGTTCCCAGTGGTCTTTTAATTAAGATTATATCAGGGTTTTTTTTGTTGTTTTTTTTTCTCCAAAATCGAAAAACTTGTAGTTTTCTAGGACATAGTTTCTTCAGAATGGCAGTCTTTGATCAGAAATTTGCCTCGAGTTGTGGGCACGGAGTGAGCCCACTGTCTATTTGTGATTCATCAAGTGGATGAATTAGAATTGATCAGAGCAGGGAGCTTGTGCCCCACCGATTTTAGCTTCTACGTCACTTCTACAAGCTTTTTAACACTACATGTTTCTGTCTGCTCCTGATTCTCAACGATTTGAATAAAATAAATACTCAAAAACTGCTTTTATGAGGTTAATTTTTGTCCTCCATCATGAGAAAACTTCCACAAAAATGTGATCAAAACACCAGTTTTCATTTAAGTGAGTCTTCAGGCTGTGGATTGTCATCCATACTGCCCCACATCACAGCTCCAGAGAGCAGAAACCCAGAAAGAAGAGATGCAGAGATATTCTACCCACCTTAATGATTCCATGACTGAAAAACGATTCAAAATGACTGCAAACAAAAATTGAAAGTTAAGCAACAAGGAAGAAATGAACACAAGGATCCTAAATATGACACCAAAAGCAACCCTAAAGGGGAACACAAAACAGCCCAAGAGACAAACAATCCCAAACTGATTAGATTGTTGTGTAACCATTTTCTATCCTGGACAGAATAATTAGAATGCCCTTCATGCATCTGTGCACAGGGACACATTGTTCACAAAATATGGGAGGAAAAAAGAAAATGAGACGGCCTCATTACCAGCAGTGAGGATAAGAAACACGTTACTAATATGTAAAGAAAAGTCATAGAGAGCCTTATCAGAACAATCTTTCTACTTATGTTTGAAATCAACATTGAAAGGGATTTTATGAGGTTATTGCAAAGATTTAAAGACTGAAGTTTCTCCTGTTGTATTTATCTAGTTAAAGGTTAGTTGTGTTAATTCACATTGAAATAAGCAGCTCGTCATCAAAACTGAGAAGTTCCAGTAAGTGTTGTGTTTTTTCAGAAGGTCATCCATAATGAGCAAATCTCTGCTGCACTCCTGGACAGCAAATATCAGGACTAGTGGACATTTCTATACAACAAATAATGTCAAATACAAGAAAAAAAAACCTCAAAGAAGATCAAATTAAGCAGGGTTTGTCAGATTCATTAACTGCTCTGTTTGATGAAAGATGAGGAACAATCATCCACACAGAAAAAGAAACTGACAATTAGAGTTTACTATCACTTCAAAGAGACTCCAGATCATTCGAGAATTCATAAAGGCCTATCTGGATGATTTTAGCTCTACAAAGATTCAAATGTAAGTAAACCATCAAGTGATTGAGACAAAATGACAAAAAACTGACCTGACTCTTATAGTTAAATAGTAAAAATTAAGATGATATTCAGATGGATTCAATCTGAGTTTGCATTAAAAATAAAATATCTAAAAGTCTGATACCAGATTTAATAGGGAAAAGACTTTTAAATATTTAATTTTAGAACAAAATTAGAAAACAGTTGCTTAATATGAAGACTACTTCAGAGTATTAGAGCTAGTTAAAAACAAATTAAAAAAATGAATTTAAATCTCGTAATTTCGTTTATACAAAAAAATTGTAACTATTCAATTGTGAGAATAAAGTCATATGTTTGTGGTTTTTAAAATTTCAGGCTATATTTATTACGTTTTTCCTTATAAATTTATGTGTTTGAAAATCGTAAATCTAAGACTTTAAATTTTGTAGATTTATGAGATTTAAAACGTACAAGAAAAAACTTAAATTTACTAGGTTACAAAATTGTAAATTTATGACTTTTAATCTCATAAAATTACTTTTTCTTTTTTTTGGAGTGGCCGTAATATTCCATTGTAATAATGAAAGCAGTATTACAACAAAAAAGTTAAGTAACCCAAAAATATAGCTCAACATGAATGACCCAAAAAGGGGGTTGAAGAAATAACTCAAAAGTCCCTTTTTGTGCTGCATAGCCAAGTTTGAACCCATGATTTAGAAATTTCTTATTATTTCACTAAAACTAATCTGGATTACACTGTAGTATATATTTTTCTTTTTCTGTCACTAAATCAACACGTTCTTCACCTATAATCCAGATCTTGTCACACATACCGACCAGTTTTATGCATCTTTGTTGCCGTACATCAAAGCATCCTCCTGACATCAGTGACGTGGCTCATCCTCGAGTCCAAGGATGCTTTTTGAAGGTTAATGGTGCTAGCATAATAAAGGCCAACAGAGGCGGATCCATAAAAATAACAGCGCGTCCTGGAAACTCATCTGGTTTCCTGGAGGCGTCCAGGAGAGACAGAGAGCTCTAAGAGATTCTCTTACATTTTAAGCAAATTTAAAGAGGAGATGCAGACAGGACATGCTCTGAGGTGACCTCTGCAGGAGGACACACAGCTGTCACCTGTCGTCCTCTGTGCTTTCTTCTGAACATACATTTCTCTTGAGTTTGTGACAAAGACCAGAATTTATGTATTTATCCTGAATTGCTCATCAGAGCAAAGGGATAAAGCCGCATTCTGCTGAGATTCACTTGAAAGTGGTCTGCCACGGGGTAACAAGGACAAGCGGTGCGACTGATTTAATTTTGCTGAGAAAATCTAAGGCAGCCACAGCCAAACAAAGTGTACCATGGGAGAGTTTTATTATAGTGGCGAAAGAACGATAATAAAGGATGAGTCTTTGTGCTACAGGACGGTCAGAAATTTAAAACTCCCTTGCTCCTCATTGACGGTTTCTGAGCCAACTTTGTCACAAATAGGAATCCATATATTCCTGAGACAGCAGAGAGGCTATTGTGAAGCAGGGAGCAAGGTTCTTTGCTGCACTGGTGTTTGTCCTGACTGCTTAGCAACTAAGAGAAGACCAAAGTCAATCAAATTTGGGACCAGCAGCCCCAGAGGGTAAAGTACAGGGTGACAGATCCCACTCCGTCTGACATTTGCTTCCCGGAAAGGTAATGTAAGTTCACCGAGCGAGCTTGGATCGCAGAATCAAGAGCCTCGACTCACTTAGAAAGTCCCTGCACCATGTCACAGAAAGCAGGGACAGGAAACACCAGCAGCACTTCAAAAGACGGCAGGCGTATTATCTTTATCTCTGTACAGTTTTACAGTCTAAAAATGGAAATGTTTGTGCTTCCAGAGGGCAGGAATTAGAGTTTAGCTGTAGCTTGGCTTGAGGCAAAGCGGCATTACGGCTGCTATGATTAAGCCATTAAAACTTGAGAATATAGGACGCGTAAATCACCACTGGCGAGACAGATGGTTTATCACGACTAGAGGAAATTGTCTGTAACTAAAACAATCTGCATATTAATGGAATTTGCATATTTCTCAAGTTACATAGGAGAAAGTTTCTTGAAGACATATGATGACTTGTTAGATGGAACAATTTTTAAAAAGATTTAAATAAAGCATAGATGGTATCTGTAAGTAACTGGAAAGTATGTCTTGAGAAATTCTAATTTTTTTTCATGATTTTGTTTATTAGTTTCTACTTCTGTTTATAAAATGCAGTTTTCTTTGCTGTAAGCCCATTCCCACTTCCCATCATCCGTCAGGGAGTTTGTGGCCACAAATGGAAACATCTACATCACAGCTTAAAGTTTTTCATCAACACTGATTCCCAAGAACACAATTTTCAATTTAACTTAAGACTCATGATTGCTAAACCTTTTATACAAAACTGCAGCTCTCATCAACTTTCTTCTTCAAGCACAACTTAAAACATAGATTGCGTATTATCTAGTTGTTCTAGTGCAGTCCCGCTCTCTTTTGCATGACTATTTCTTTTATTGTAGCACAAACGCATCAAGCTGACTGTGCACAGTCACTAAATAACCGTAACTAATCACACAAACATGGACTTTTGACAGCAGCAAGGAGAATCTAATTAGTGTATCTTGGTGAGATCATAGTCTGAACATGATACACTTAATAAGGCCAGACTGGCTCTCATACCAATCCATCACTTAAAATGCGTCTATTTCAAAAGCCGATAAATTTATGTTTCTGTTGTGATAAAAACTTGATTTTTAGTTTGGTACTTAACTGCACAAATACTCACTGGTATCCAGAGAGTACCAGCTGTTCTGCAATGCTTTAATTTAAGGAAATGTTCCTTATAAATATGCAAACGTTTATTTTATAGGTGACATGCTTGGTGCAACTGTAGCAAAAATGAGTAAATATTTATTTTTTGCTATTTGTTTCTTGGACCCTTCAGGTGAGGGTAGAAGTGGACAAACGTCAACCTGCAAGAAGATGTCGACTTCTACTGCGACGCAGCGTTTTCTCCAGAACAAAAGGAAGAACGGAAATGCATCAGGCAGAGATTAACGGCAAAGAGGCGTCTAAAGCTCAGAGTTATTAGACGGTTGTCTTCATATCATCCGCATTCATCAGCCCCAATCATTTATGCAGCTGTGGGAAGAATGACTGCTGCTGCTGCTGGTGCAAAAAAAAAAAAAAAAAAAAAAAAACAGCTTCTCTTTTAGAAAGTTTAGGGATGTTCTTCCTCTCAGAGCTTCTGCCCTCCCACAGCTGTATTTAAGGAAACCAGCGTGACACTGAACCTGACTAAACCCATCGAAAGCAAAACTGAGACATCCCGCTTGTTTGAGAGGCGAGAGAGAGAGAGCAGAGGCAGCAAGAGTCTGCCCGCTGTAAACAGCATCTATTAATGCCCAGCAACGTGGATGGAGCTTAGCTTTCAGAAAACAGCAGTGATGAGTAAGGTTTCATAGTTTTTACATTTTTAAATGTGAATCCTGTGAGGAGTAAAAGCAGAGAAATGGTTTGATTGTTGAAAAAGTTAGCCTATATTTATGGGAAAATTTGGTTTTTAAATCTTTTTTCTTGACTCTTTAATTGAAAATCAACTATGAAATCAATTTTTAGGCATTTATCATATAATAACCATATTTATCCCTGTTGGTCAGACGAGTACCTCTTTCAAAGATAAAAATTACAAGATGAAAGACTACGGTTGACTTTGCATATTTTTTTTTTTCTAAATGAATCCCTGCATGCCTCCCAGTCCCTTATAAATGCACCGGCTGATTGAGCAACCAGAAAGTACATGACCTAATTTCTATAACACAGAATCTTATCACCGTTGGCCTCGCAGGGAGAAACGGTCTAATTGGTGTGACTTTTATGTAGCATTTTCTAATGACAGGCGCTTAATTAATCCTTGAAACACTGGCTGGCGAGAGTCGCAGCTACAAAGGAAGATGGCTGAGAGGATCAAAATCACAAAAAGGCCACAGTGGAGGGATTAGGAAAATGTGGAAGAGGCACTCAGACGCGTGAGCATCCCAGCCTCCAGAGAGAGAGAACAAAATAAGATTTTCAGAATACCACCAAAAGTTTGAGGAGAATAGAGAAGCCACCATGATGGGCACGCTGCTGCACCCGCTGACTGACTGACACGGACACGTGTGAGGGCAGTTATGTGATATCCTGATAATCCCAATGAAGTTCCATCCATCACAGCCAAAGAGAGGGAGCAGGAGGGCAGTTTCCAGGAGCACAAACAGTACTGGGAACTGGAGTATTACTGTATTGCAAGTTTTTTTTTTAATAAAACCAATCTTCAAAGTTGCAATTTGTTGGATTAAATTGCAAAGATTTAGTATAACAAATACCATTTCATGTTAATAAGGTTTAATAAAGTATGAGTAAAAGTATAATGAATGTGGTTTAAGACCCACTCCAATGAAGATCATGTTTTTGGTGTTTTTAACGTGTTCTTGTTTCTCGTCATGATAAATAAAATTAAGCTTAAAATTACATTTCTGAGTATTTCTTTATTCAAATTACAGTGAATCTGGAGCAGGTAAAAAAGGTAAATGGAAAAAGCTTGTAATTGTGAGGTAGGAGCTACAATTAGTGATACACAAGCTCCCTGCTCTGCTTTACTGATCCATCCACTTGTAGACAAATAGATCCATGGACGTCTTTGTTAGCCTCATCTGACTCAGAAATAAAGGGAGGAATAGCTACAATATTTATCCTATTTTTCTTTCTCAGGTAGTTTGGAGGTGTGAGGGGCTGTAAATTAGTGGGAGAGCGTGTAATTAAAGGGATGATGGGAGGTGAGGGCAGGCTTACTCCGCACCCACAGTACCGCTCATAATTCAAAGGCCAAGAAAACAAAACTGTTTTTTTAAATTTTGCCTAAAAATGGCATAATCATAGTTAAAAGACGACTGGGAACGATTCTACAATAGAGCAAAGGATGATTGGAACACGTGTGTACTCAATGCAGTATTTTATGTTGTTTGGAGCCAAAAAATATCCGATCATAACAATTGATAATAGTGATGATGATGATTATATTTTTTTCATAGGTATACTTTAAAAGGTAAAGAAATACAGGATAAAAAAAGCACAAAAAATTCCTGTCTGTTAAATTCTCATCCCCAAGCCCTAATTTATTTGCATACCCAGTGCACCAACTATATATGATATGGTCCTGTTCTCTCTCTGATAAGTGCACCTTCAGTTTTAGATAGCCATATGCACACACAACTAAATATTGAGCAAAGGCTGTGAATATTTTTTTTATTTTTAAAAAACTTGAAACAATTTCAAAATAACTTTTTTTTACATCGTTTTATTTAAAGATTTTTTTCAGGAAGAAAACTGATCTAATCCATTTTGAAATAATGCTGTGACATAATAAAATGTGGAAGAAGTGAGGGGATGTGAATACTTTCCACATGCACTGTAAATCCATAAATATTTATAGATATATCACAGTTTAATGGTTACATTTTACAGTGTTATTCATTTAAGCCTGTTACTAATGATTATTTTAAGTTTTGCTTGCTACGTTGTGCTTCAAGGCTTTGTTTTCATTTGACTTTTGAACTTTCAATGGATTTACTCTGATAAGGTCTGTGCTCTGTTAAAAGGTTCACTCAAAAATAGTTGAATTTTTTTTACTCAAGAAAAAAATCAATGTTTCACCACATTGAAAGTCCAACTTCAATCATCCTCTGATCTATTTTAAAAGTGTTCCCAGTGGGAATTTTAATTATAATTATGCAATTTTTAGCCAAAATCTGTCATTTTCAGGACAGTTTCTGCAGGAGTTAATCAAAAATGTGCGTCTGTTGGAGTAAGCTTGCCCTGCTTTCCATCATCCCTTTGTTTACAAGCTCTCTCACTAGCTTACAGCCCCTCACAACTCCAGATTAACACTACCAGCAGCAAAAATAGCGATCATTTTCAGAGCTATCCAGCCATACAGCTCAGTTGAGGAAAACAAATATGTGAAAATTGATGCATCGGAATGGAGCAGGGAGGCCTGCTGAGTATACCACCTAATACAGGCTTTTTCCAATTTCTGTTTCATAATGATTTGAATGAAGAAATACACAGAAATTCAGTTTTAAGCTTAATTTTCTTTCAAGGGCCACATAAACAGGTTAAAATCACCAAAAACAGAATTTTCATTGGAATGAGTCATGTTTTACAAACCAAAAATAAATTACAGAAGTTAAGTCTGACTTTACAATATAAATTAAAAACAAAAACCAGATAGTTTGATGCAACCAGAACTTTAAGGCAGGAGAGAAAAAAACAAAACTTTCAACTTTCAAGTGTCTTTGCACCATTATTGCTTCTCACTTCTAATGTTCTACCCCAGCAAGCCTCCGGCACATTTCTGACCCACTAAGGAACCTGCAACGCCACCGTCCACAGAGGATGACATCAGTCTGCTTCTTCCAGTCTGCTGCTGCTGCTGCATGCTCAGGTTACCTCGTCCGAGCGCTCATGTGCTACCAGCCCCTCTGCTCCACTGCATCACTCTGCAGCAGCAGCAGCAGCAGCAGCAGCAGCAGGGAGTGCAGAAGATGCTTCTGCATCCCATACACAGGAAAACAACCCCAGCTCTGCAGCTGAGGCTCCCTACAGGGGCTAATATTGTGCTCTGATCTAAAAATAGCTTCCTCCCTCCAAATCTTTAAAAAAAAAAAATTGCCCCTGTCATTGGATGTAAACAGAAAACATGTGTATTCTGCTTTATTGAAATGCCAACTTTCTGTTGAGCAAACATGCAGTTTTTCTATTGGAAACTAATATAGAAAACTCAATCTTTACTAACTAAAGAGGAAGCATCGGGGGCCCTTAAAAAAGCCAAGTCAGTGTGGAGAACATGCAGGTCAGAATCATTCCCAGCATCCATCTGCTGTCCCACCAATCCGCATGCATTGTTTCTCAGTCTGCATGTGCTCATCTGCACGTTGTGGGATGGAGACAAAAGAGCGTCACGTCCACCTGTCCCTCTCCTCCGCCTGCACCCGAACCGTCCGGAGCTACACGAGGCGTTCTGGACTCACCCAGTACTCCGGAGGAGCTCTGCTGGGGCGCCGGGGCCGGTTCCGGCCTGTCCGCGTCCCCCTGCTGCTGCGGTCGGTGTCGGTGCCTGGAGCTCTCGGGGCCGTCGCCGGTGGTGGTCCCACCTCCAGCGGCGGCCGCCGCCGCGGCTACCGTCCCTGCGTCGGGCATGCTCTCTATCAGCGGGGAGCGACGCCGAATGAAGATATTCTCCGGGAAACGGCGCAGCGGTGTCGCATCTCAGGAGGAGGGTGGAGCATGGGTGTAGCGGCGCAGGTTCCGGGGGTTAAATGGCTATGAAAGTGAAGTGAAGGTTGCGCGGCGATGGATCATCCCTGTGGGTTGTCTGGAGCAGGATGCCGTCCGTCCTCCGACTACAAGAGGAGGGACAAAGAGCAGGGGAGCTGGGGGAGGGGGCTGGATGACACACACATTCACACAACACGTACATGGATTCACCTTACTGTCTCCCAAAATAGGTGGGTGTCATGCATAACGGCAGCCAGTAAAAAATATTGCAAAGTCAGGTAAACTGGCCGTCTAGGGACCCCCATCTATCTGCATTTACACAATCCTCAGATGAATTTTCAACGTCAGTGACCTTGAATTTCCATCTCCCAGTAAACTAGATTTATATCACAGTTGCATTTGGAGGACATAGCTGCAAATTTGCAATTCAAAAGAGCAAACTATGACTTTAAGGCCTACCACTTGCACTTTTTTGGTGTTCTTTATGCATTTTTTCTCACGATTGAGGACAAACATGAATAAAATCAGGTTTAAAATTGCATTTCTGAGCTTTTTTTTTTTTTTCGGTTCCAATCGTGGTGAATCAGGAGCAGACGAATAAAAAAATACCATATGGAAAAATGCCACAAGCTCCCTCCATTCTGATGCATCTACATCAGAGGTCTCAAACTGGCGGCCCGCCGGCCATTTAGCCCTCAAGTTAATATTTTGTGGCCCCCACCTTAATATGAAAATTCAATGTCTACCAAGCAATATTTTATGCATGTCTAAGCTTCTTTGATGATAAATTTATATTTGCTTTGTGATGTTTCAGCTTGCTTTATGTGTAAAACTTTACATCTGCAATTGTCGTTGAATCTGGTCGTTAGAAAAGTCTTTAGCAACAGTTGTTAGCATCGTTAGCTCCCAGCAAACATTTCAATGTGGGCCCCATATGGTTTACCCTTGGGGTGAATTGGTGGCCCCTATAAGGGTTTGTCTGCAGGATCCATGGTGTAGGGTCCCAATATCAACTAATGGCGCTCTGCAGAAATTATGTCCTAGAAAACGACATGTTTTTAGATTTAGACTAAAAATGGCGTTATCATATTTAAAAGACCCACGGGAACACTTTTAAAATAGTTCAAAAAATGATTGATGTTGGACTTTAAAGTCTGACTTCACATCTCTCAATGCTCACTGGTAACACAGGTAATGTTAATCAATAAATGTCATCCCATGCAAGCCAGCAGATAAACTTTTGCCCCTAAAGGTTGCTGCATCCTGGAAAATCAAGGACAATACATGCCAAACTATTAAACCAAATAAAAGCTGGGCGTTTTCACAAATTCAAAAAGCAAACAGAGTAGGGTGTGCAATACGCTGTTTGTTTTCTTGTTCAACATCTGGCTGGATCTGTTTTTATGTCTTCACTAGGAGAACCTACAAACTTAAATTATATTTATACAGAAATGATGCCATTTTTTTGATCACATTCTTTTTTTTAAACCAAATCCCCCCCAAACCTGAACATCATGACTCTGATTATCCTCCATGGGAGTTGCTGAGCATGTACATGTGTGAGCAGGTACACCCCTGTCCTTAACAAAGAAAGTTTCGTCATCTGTAATAAGATCTACGACCTCTCTGACAGTGTTCCAGCTCGGTCCACTGACTGTACCCAACAGCTGCAAAGTGGCAGCTGTCACACTTTGTGCACACACACACAAAGTGAAGCTGGTAAATTATTGAGATCTTAGGTTATAAACTGCTACCTGGAGTTAGGCCAAACCTCTTCTGCATATGGGCAGTCTTTTTTCTCAGCCATTTCTCCTGGATCCTTTGTTTCTGTGTGCAGCCCTCCCTCCTCGTGTGATGCTCAACTCTGGAGCACTCAGTGTGAGGAGAGATTGTGCTTACTCACCATCCTTTGGGTTGACAGGTGCAAGGCATCTTAGTAGGGCACACACATGAGTGCATGTGCAGTATATACGTTGTGTGTATGTTTTTCGTGTGCATTCTGTAAAAAATAATAAAAACATTAGCCATAGCGGTTGTACCACAGTGCCACTGTTCTGAACATAGAAGTCAACTCAAAAAGGCTGTACATTTAAACAGTTGAACAATAACAATTGGGAGGATGATGAGGAACTTGGCAAATAAGTAAATAAAAACAAATTTCAACAAAATTTAACATTTCAAAAATCAAGCTATTGCTTAAAATCTTTTTTATTGTCTGTGTCATTTGTGTTGTGATAGCAGAATTAACAGATGGGGTAATATAAGCTAAAATGTGATGTGAAGACCAAAACCTAAGAGGTTACAGTAAGATGTATTCTATTTTATCTATGTTTCTATGTTATTTATTTAAAAACTTTAGGTTGTATTTGTGTTGGCAGAAAAAGAGATTCAAACAAATAATCTGAAAGCAACAGTTATGAATTTAGTGGTTCAATTATTTTTATTGACTTTGTTTACTTATGTTTTATTGAATGTATTTTAATTGTTAAAATTAGTTTAAATTCATGCATTTAAGCTTTATCAGCTAATTTGTTTTCACACAGGGAGATCAGCAAAATAAATTAAAATTAAATAATGACATGGAAAAATATCCGTCAATTATATATGGAAGATAATTGTGGTCTCATACATTCAAACAAGAAATATAATAATAATATTATAATAAAAAAAAATAAACTTTTCTTATTTAAACAGATTTTACACATATTCTTAATAAAAGCGTCAACAAATATTAAAACTTTTTTGAAAAATTAGCATTTTATAAATTAATTATACAAGGAATATAAATAAAATAGGTTAGTTGATAATGACACTACAAAATAGCATAGTATTAGGTGGACGAAAATATTCGATTAAAGACTCCGAATCAAAGTACATTATTTCATTTTGATAGTTTCCGGACTTTAATGTTAATGTTAAATCAGTCAAAATGTGCTGGAGAGATAGGAACTGTAAAAAGGGTAGAATATTCTTTGACGGAAGATATTTCCCGATGCACAAGGGGCGAGGCTTAAATTTGATTGACGTGACCAGAACGAATAGAAAATAAGATATTCCACTGTTTTGGAAAATGTTGACCAATCATTTACAGTAGGCGGAGCATGCGTAAAGAGACAGCAGCAGGAGTTGAAATTTGACTGAATCCAAGTTCGTGAATTTAACAATGGAAAATCCATCCTGTTTGTTTTATTTATCGACATTTCCCCGCTGTCATCATATTTCTCGGCTGTCTTGATATTTTATAACTGGGTCAACGGTGCTAAGATGTTTATATTTGCAACAGTGCAAGTTTTAGAATCAAAGACAACGCGACGAAAAGTTAACACGTTACACTTTTAGGTCACTACTGTGACATTATGTTACCGCTCTTATGTATTTTTCGGGAAATTCGTAAAACTGCTGTCCACGCACATAGGAAAAGGTTTGTTTTGTATTTATACAACGTTTATTTAATTTTTAATTCTTTTAAAGATAAATTAGGCTTTGGTTTGAAGGATGTAGATGGAGCAAATACTCATTTATTACTTTTTTAATTTGTCCAATGTTTAGTATTTGTTTAAAATTCAGTTTCAAGTAACTGATCATGTTTTTTGTGTTTTTTTTTTTAATCCTTTAATGTATTTCATCAAATTGTTAGTTCAATAGTTTTATTAATGTGCTTTCAAGCAAGAATAACTATGTTTTGTTTATCTTTCCTTTCCAGTGGACTAACTGCGCTTTTTCAACTTGCGTCCACCTTCAATGGCGCTCCTGCGGGCCTGGCAGATGCAGACACCATCTTTGCGTTGTCATCCGGTCATGGCAAGTGTGGGGTGGCTGTGGTACGCATCAGCGGTCCTGCCTCATCCATGACTTTGAGATGCATGGCGGGACTAAGGCGCCACTTGCCTTCTCCACGGACTGCCCTGTTACGCAGCATCACAGACCCCCAGTCCAAAGAGACTCTTGACCGTGGCCTGGTGCTTTGGTTTCCTGGTGCGGTACCAATGACTTTTATTTAAATGTTTTTCTGTGATCATATATGCCTTTTAAATCCAAAAAAATTGTTTAATTTGAGGAAATTTATAGGTTTATGCTCACGATTTAGTCTTATCAACCTAATGTCATGACATCAATTAAACAGACATCATAATGCTCTCAGTGTGAGAATTATGTGCCACTAAAGCCATCTTACTCTAAAATAGATGCTGTTTATCACCATTTCGATCCTTTAAGATGTATTTAACATGTTGAATTATACATCCTTAGTCCTGGTTTGCTCATTTATTTCAGTCATGACCAGTTTTATTCTGAAGTACTTTTGATTTTTTGCTCAATATTTTCACATCTAACATCATATCTTTGGGTAGTTTCAAAATATCTGTGAAATAGTATTCAATATTTGCTAAAAAGTTAAATTCTTCACATATTTTAGGTCCTCACAGTTTCACAGGAGAAGACAGTGTTGAGTTCCACGTCCACGGAGGTCCTGCTGTGATCACTGCTGTTCTACAGGCTTTGGGTAACTAAAAAAAAACAGTCTCTATAGTAAAAGTATTTTGTTAAATATTATGTCTATATGTAATGCTTAACTTTTTTCTGTGACGCTTGAAAAATGTGGTTTGTTCTGCATGTAGCAGTTCTTTGAATTACAATAAACTCCTGCAGTCTCAATATTGGCCATCAGAGGGCAGTGTTATACAGGTTAAAATAAGTTAATGTACTAAATGGTTTAATCAATAGTTGTTGTGAAGGTT
Source organism: Oryzias javanicus (assembly GCA_003999625.1). Classification (NCBI taxonomy): domain Eukaryota; kingdom Metazoa; phylum Chordata; class Actinopteri; order Beloniformes; family Adrianichthyidae; genus Oryzias; species Oryzias javanicus. The sequence goes on from CM012440.1 coordinate 14,361,158, forward strand.
GGCCAAGGTGGACCCTCAGTATATATTGAAAGCTGTTGATGGACCCAAAAACTACAGGGAGACAGTCCTCTTCAGAGCTCTGATTCTTTTCTTTAATTTCACCCACAGGCAAAGTGACATGGCGGCAGCCCAGAAACAATCCCCCTTCTTCACAAAAACACCCTACTTAAATACAATTGAGACTATACCATAACCTTAACAATAGGGAAAAACATGCCTGACTAAAGATATACAATGAGTATAAAAACAAATGAGTAAAATGAGATTTTTAACCAACCATAAAGTGACTGAAAAAACTACAAACTAATAAGAAACTAAATACATAATCACAACAATAATTAACAGAACAAAAGAAAAAGTCTCCACATCCACCCCTCTCCATTTCAGCTGGTGGTTCTTCCAGGCCAAGCTGGTTGATGGCATGCTGGATCACAGCTGGTGTCCAAGGGAGGCCTTCATGGCGCGCTTCATGGAAACACTCCCCTCTGGTGGACACTCAAAAACAAAAGAGGAATTAATTGAGAGAACAAAAAACAAAAATGTCACCTGGTCAGCCTTCACCTCAAGTTAGGGAGGATGCGGTCACGAATCCTCACACTTCTCTCCACCCTCCGGAGACTCGCCAACAGAGTTGCGAGACAGGAAGTCCGCCACCGTATTGGATTTCCCAGGCCGATAATGAACTGTGAATCGGTAGGGCTGAAGAGACAGGAACCATCGGGTAATCCTGGAGTTGGTATCCTTCATCCTTTCCAACCATTGGAGGGCTCGGTGGTCCGTCTCCAGATTGAATTCTCTTCCAAGCAGGTAGTATTTCAAAGTGTCGATCGCCCACTTTATAGCCAAGCACTCCAGCTCCACTGTGGAGTACCTGGTTTCTCTTGGAAAGAGTTTCCTACTGATGAAGGCCACTGGCTTCCTCTCTTCACCATCACCTTGGAGCAGAACTGCACCTAATCCTCGTTTGGATGCATCAGTCTGAACAGTAAAAGACAAATTAAAGTCGGGGCTTTGCAGAACCGGCTCACCACACAGGGCTTTTTTAAGATCCTGGAAAGCTCTGTCATGTTCCTCCCCACAAAAACTTAGTCTTTTTGACGCTGGTAAGATCTGTCAGGGGTGCAGCTCTCTCGGAAAAGTTTGGGATAAATCTTCTATACCATCCTACGACGCCTAAGAAGGATTTCACCTGCTTCCGTGTAGTTGGTCTTTCTCTCCTTCGAATAGCCTCCACCTTGTCTTGAACAGGTTTAATTTCTCCATTACCAAGGATGTACCCCAAGTACTGTAATTCTGACTTGGCAATGGCGCACTTTGTTGGATTGATTGTCAACCCGGCTTCCTTGATTCTTCCTAAGACAGCAGCTAGGTGACTCAAGTGGTCCTGCCAAGATGCACTGAAAATAACAATGTCATCAAGGTAAGCAGCGGCATATGTGTCCATACCTGCCAGAATCTGGTTCATCAGCCGTTGAAATGTGGCAGGGGCACTATGTAGACCAAAAGGCATTTTGTGTAAATTGCCAGAGACCCTGTGGAGTCCTAAAGGCAGTCAATGGCTTTGCAGCATCTGACAACGGCACTTGCCAGTAGCCTTTGCAAAGATCTAATGTGGTGATAAACTTTGCTTGGCCAACTCTCTCAATGAGGTCATCCAGTCTGGGAAGAGGGTAAGCATCAAATTCAGACTGCGCATTTACCTTCCTGAAGTCGATGCAGAATCTGATGCTTCCATCCTTCTTCACCACTAGCACGACTGGGTTGCTCCATTCGCTGTTGGAAGGCTCAATTACCCCCATTTCCTGCATGACAGCAATCTCCTCCTCCAAGATAGGCAACAGTTTTTGTGGGATGCGGTACATTCTGTTACCAATAGGAGTATTGTCCTTCAGCCGAATGTGATGCTCCACCAGGGTTGTTGAGCCTGGCCTTTCCTGGAACAGATCTGCTGGGATAACTGCCTGCAGGTCCTTCTGCTGAAGCTGAGAAAGGTGAGAGAGATCAAGAGATGCCGTGTTGTACCTGGCAGGGGTAAAGTCCTCCACATTGTCCTCCTCATTAGTCACAGACCGGACAAACATCTGCTGTTGAGCAGAAACTTCCCAGTTTTCCACTCCTTCAGCAGATTGATGTGAAATGTCTGTTTAGGTGTTCTTCTTTCTGGCATGTGGATCTCATAGGTAGTAGCACTTAATTCTTCAGCACTGTAAATGGACCTTGCCATTTGGCCAACAGTTTATTTTCGACCGTAGGAGAAGTAATACACTTGCTGACCTGGGGTGAATGACCTCTCCCTGGCTCCTTTATCATACCAGGTTTGCTGTCCTCGTTGGCCTTCTCCAGGGGTTTTCACCAGCTTTGCAGTTTTCTCCATTTTGTCCCTCATTTGCAGACATAGGTCAGAACACTGGTTGCTTTTTCCTGAGACCCAACCCAGGAGTTCTGCAGCACGTCCAGTGGACCTCTCACTTGCCTGCTGTAGAGAGAGCTCAAAAGGTGAGAAGCCTGTTGAAGCTTGTGGCACTTCCCTGTAGGCAAATAGAAGATATGGGAGCCACTTGTCCCAGTCGGTGGCGTTAGCAGAGATGACTTTTTTCAACATGCTCTTTAGAGTTCTGTTGTACCTTTCCACCAGGCATCTGTCTGCGGGTGGTATGGGGTGGTCCGAATACCTCTGATCCCTAAGAGCTTATAGACCTGCTTCAGTGTGTCAGACATAAAGTTTGTACCCCTGTCAGTTAATATTTCGGATGGAATGCCAACTCTTGAAAAGAGCTGCAACAGAGCATAAGCTATTTGTTTAGCTTTGATGTTTCTAAGGGGAATGCTTCAGGATATCTGGTGGCGTAGTCGCAGACAACTAGTATGAAGCGATTACCCGCCTGCGTTCTTTCTAATGGCCCAACTATGTCCATACCAATACGGCTGAATGGAACCTCAATGATGGGAAGTGATTGTAGTGGAAACCTAGAGACATGTTTATCACTGGACAACTGACTATTGCACAAGACTGACAAAATTCTTGCCACCTCTTTTCCCATACTGGCCAGTAGAATCTACTTGAGATCCTATCCAAGGTCTTCTTGGTACCCAGATGACCCGCCAAGGGATGCTATGTCCTAACTGCAGCACCTGCTCTCTGAGCTTTTTGTGGGACCACCAGCCTTTCCCTGTCATCTGTACTGGCCGTATAAAAGAGAATGTTGTTCTCTGATGAAAAAAACCCATCACCTGCTACTGGACCTGAAAGGATAGACATGGCATGTTGAAAACACTCTTTAAGAGACTCATCCTGCTGCTGTAATGTTACAAAATCACATTTTTCCACCATTTCACTAACCTCTGGTTCTGGTATAGGAACACCACTTCTGATTGTTTCAGCCATTTTCTCAGACCTTTTTGCCGCCTGCTTTTCCTAAGTTTAATTGTAGCTTGTGGCAGCTCCTCTTGGAAAAATGGCAACTCAGACAATGCATCATGATTCTCAGATGAAATCACATGACCTGAAGATTCATGGACTTTCTGCCTTGTGGGAGTTGTTTGGATTTTAACAGCTTCTTCGTCTTTAGAGTGCTGCATTCTCAACTGTGATCTGGTAACAATGTTAACAGGACTACAGGTTTGGACTAAGTCCTGAAGAATGGGGACATCTTGGCCTAAAATGACCTCATGTGTTAAACTTTCAACCACCCCGACTGATAGCAAAAAAGTTTGCCCTGCCACTTCCAAATACACTTCAGTCGTTGGGTAAGTTTTACAGTCACCATGGACACAGGAAATATCCAAGACCGGCTTCCCTAATGACAGTTTATGGTGAATTATAGATGGATGGACTAATGTTTGGACACTTCTGTGTCTAGCAAAGCTTTGGCTTCTTGACCATTAATGTTTAACAGCAGTAACTTGTTGTTTTCCCGCAACTGAATGTTACTTTTTTGAGGCCTAGGAAGAGTACAAACATATGCCGATTTAGCTTTTCTCACTGGGCATTCAGGTTTAATATGGCCTTCTTTGCCACAATAAAAACAAACTGGGACTTTAGGTTTTACAACTGTAGATTTTTCCACAAGTTTTATTGACTCTAGCCCTTTCGAACCACCCCCAACCCCAGATGGCTTACCACGTGGTGGAAAGGTCTTTGGTGAAGGTTCAAAGCGGTAGGCCTTGGAGCCTCGGCGTGCAGCAAGGAAGGTCTCCACCAGCAAAGCAGCTTCTTGTGCTGACTTCGGGTCCCGTTCTTTCACCCACACTCTGAGCTCTGGAGACAGGGAGCGATAAAATTGCTCCAGAATGATGATTTCTCCAACTTGTTCCTTGGTCAATTTGTCAGGTTGGATCCATTTGTTGTATAAGTCTTTCAGTCGGTTATAAAACTCTCTTGGACTCTCACTAGGGCGGATGTCCGGCTCTCTGAACGCTGGCGATAAACTTCTTCATTAATTTCATATTTGAAATTAATAGGCTTCTTTAACCTTTATAGTCATTGGCGTCCTCAGCTGCCATAGCCACGAAGCCGCTCGTGCATTTCCAGAAAGATGTGGAACAATCGGATTGCCCACTCCATCTCAGGCCACTGGTATGCTGCAGTAGACGTTCAAATGTGGTCAGATACTGCTCAATGTCATCATTGTCCTCAAGTTTTGGCACCACCACTTTCCCCCAACCTCTGCTGGGCTGATTGGCTTGGACTTGAGGCTGATTTACCTCAATTTCCTCCTCCTGGTGCTGCTGTACAGGGTTCTGCCGGTGTCGACTTTCTCCTCCTGGTTGCTGCTGCTGTTCCCAGTCCTCTCGGAGGTTATTCATCTGAACTTGAACTTGTCTCCACCTCTTTTCTTGTTTCACGGCCTCTCGGTCCCACCTGTCGCTCAAGTCCCGATGGACCCGCAGACATTGCTCGTTTAAGAGGTTTTTCGTTAGCAAAACACCGCTAACCATAGCTTAGCATTGAGCTATGGATTCCTCCTCGTCTTCTTGTTCCCCTCTTTCCTGCTCCATGTGCCATATGTTCAGCGAGGACCCTGCCTCCTTTACTGGAGATAGTGGTAGATGTGTGAAGTGCAGTCTGATTTTAGACTTGGAGGCCAGGCTAGAGCAGCTAGAAGCACGGGCCCGCACAGTGGAAGCTAAGCCAGCTAGCATGGTAGTTACTCGTAGCGCGGGCCGCGCTACTTCCAGGGCTAACAAAGCTAGCATCCCAGCACCCCTCCCGGCCGGGGGGAAACTCAGGATGGGTTTGTACGGTGGAAGGAAGCATAGTGCAAAAAGCAAACACTTAGAGCACCCGAAGCTTCTCGTGTGTAATAGGTTCTCTCCCCTCAGCGACGCACCCGCTGATCCCCAAACTCTGGTGATTGGCTCCTCTGAAGTTAGACACGTGAAGCTCCCAGCGGCTACAGTCAGGTGTTACCCGGGCCAGAGTTGGTGACATCGAAGGAAACCTCAGGTTGTTAGCCAGAGTAAGTCGAGGTTCCGTCGAGTCGTGATTCACGCAGGCGGTAACGACGCCCGACGGAGACAATCAGAGATTCTCAAACTGAACGTAGATTCGGTGTGTAAGCTTGCTAAGTCGATGTCCGACACAGTAATTTTCTCTGGTCTCTGCAAACCTAGTCAATGATGAAATGTACAGCCGCTTCTCATCATTTAACCGCTGGTTAGCTAGATGGTGCCCAGAAAATGGCATTATTTTGTGGACAATTGAACGTGTTTTGGGGAAGCCCGGTCTCATGCGGAGAGATGGCATCCATCCTACTTTGGGAGGTGCCTCTCTTCTTTCCAGGAACATTTGTGCTAGCTTTAGTCCTGCAAACTGACAATCCAGAGATGAGACCCGGGCACAGAGCAGCAGTTTACAACTCTCCTCTGAGCCGCCTTCGGCGCTGGTACTAACCCCAAACAGGGACAGCTCAGCAGTTCCTAGCTTTAGCTTGTGTACTAAAAGACAGGTGAGAGGAGTGAGACACAGAAAGCTAAAAGTATTAGCTGCTGATACTCTCAATAATGAGCAAAACCATGAGGTCATTAATGTGGATTGCTAAATATTAGATCAATTTCTTCAAAGTCCCTCTTAGTCCATGAATTAATTAATGACAATAAACTTAACCTACTAGCTCTAACAGAAACCTGGCTACAACAGGATGATTATGTCAGGCTGAATGAAGCAACCCCCCCTAGCTATAAAAACCATCAGAAATCCAGGATTTCTGGAAAGGAGGTGGGCTAGCTGTAATATCCCATGCAAGTTACTTCTTAACACTAAAGCTAAATACAATTATAATTCCTTTGAAAACATTGTTTTGTCAATAAATCACACAAGTAGAAATACTGAAAAAGCATTCTTATTCATAATTATTTATCGCCCTCCCGGCCCGTATTCAGAATTTTAACAGAGTTTTCAGATATTTTTATCAGCTGTTGTTCTTCACTCTGATAATATCCTAATGACAGGAGATTTTAATATTCATTTAGATGACTGTAATGACTGTCTTGGGAATGCTTTTGCAGCCTTATTAGAAATGTTGGTTTCACAAAAATGTAAATGAAGCCAACCACTGTCACAAGCACACCCTGGACCTTGTTTTAACTTATGGCATAGAGATTAGTCATCTGAGTTGTCCATCCTCACAACCCCATACTTTCTGATCATTTTTTAATTACCTATCAGTTTATATTAGAAAACACCATAGCTCCAGTGATTAAGAAGAACTGAAACGAACATTATCTGACCGTTCTGTATCTGAATTTAAACTCTCAGTCCAACCAATGTTTAGTAACATGTTAGATAAATACTCTCAGAGCTTTTAAGCCCGTTGATAATGAGCAGTTTGTCAATGATACCATGCAAGCCCTCAGAGGAACCCTTGATGCTGTTGCCCCTCTGAAACTCAAGCTTGTTAGACAAAACAGAGTAGCACCATGGTTTAACGCTGAAACACGTTCCCTCAAACAAATAACTCGTAAATTAGAAAGAAAATGGGCGCCGTTCTGGCTCAGAGCACTCTCTGAATGCTTGAAATGCAGTCTTAAGCTATAAAAAATCCCTGCGTAAAGCGAGAACTCAATATTACTCATTTTAATAGCAGAAAATGCAAATAATCCACGATTTCTCTTTAGCACTATAGCCAGGCTGACAGCAGCCACAGCTCGGTTGAACCACATATTCCTGCTGCCCTCAGCTCTGAAGACTTTGTTACATTCTTTGATGATAAAATCTCAAATATCAGATGCAAATTGAACAAGGTTATTCCTACCATTACCCCTGAGCAAATTAAAATGGTAGAAAGGAAAACATCCATAGAAATGTCTGTAACATTAGATTGCTTTACTGCTGTAGACCAAGCAGAAATAGCATCAGTTATTACATCTTCTAAAACTTCCACTTGTCTCCTAGACCCAATCCCCACTAAACTTTTTAAAGAAATCTTCCCCCTAATCAGTGAATCTATTCTAACCATAATAATGCCTCCCTGGAAACTGGTTATGTGCCTCAGTCTTTTAAATGTGCTGTTGTTAAACCTTTTGAAAAAGCCCAGCCTGGATCCTGACATTCTGGCCAACTATAGACCAATATCTAATCTCCCATTCATATCTAAAATCCTAGAAAGAGTTGTGGTAAAGCAGCTGCAGTGCCACCTACAGGACAACAATCACTTTGAGGATTTTCAGTCAGGGTTTAGACCTCACCATAGCACTGAAACTGCACTGGTCAGAGTTACCAATGATTTGCTATTAGCTTCAGAAAGGGACTAATCTCTGTTCTGGTCCTGTTAGACCTGAGCGCAGCCTTTGATACTATTGACCACAGCATCTTACTCCATAGACTAGAGCATGACATAGGGATCAAAGGATCTGCCCTCCAGTGGTTTGAATCCTATCTATCTGATAGATACCAGTTTGTTCACGTAAATGGACAGTCCTCTCATTGTACTCGAGTTAGCTACGGAGTCCCACAGGCTCAGTTTTAGGGCCCATCCTATTCATGCTTTACATGCTGCCCTTAGGAGACATAATCAGGAAAGCATTAATTTCCACTGTTATGCAGATGATACACAGCTGTATTTATCCATTAAACCAGATCAGAATGACCACCTAGAAAAAACTGAATTCCTGCATCAGAGACATTAAGTCCTGGATGACAATTAATTACCTCCTTCTGAACCCAGAGAAAACTGAGGTCATGATACTGGGTCCTAAACACCTGAGAGATGCTCTCTCAGATAAGATAGTCTCCTTGGATGGTGTAAATATTGCTCCCAATTCTTCAGTCAGAAACTTAGGGGTCTTATTTGACCAGGATTTATCATTTAATGCTCAAATATCTCAAGCTTGTAAAACTGCATTTTTTCACCTACGCAATATCGCTAAGATTAAAAAATGTTATCTAAAAGTGATGCTGAAAAACTCATCCATGCATTTGTTACGTCGAGACTGGATTACTGTAACTCTTTACTGATAGCATGCCTAAAAGTTCTTTAAAAGGTCTTCAGCTTGTCCAGAATGCAGCAGCAAGATTGTTAGCAGGAACTAGCAGAAGAGAACACATCACTCCTGTGTTGGCTTCTCTCCACTGGCTCCCAGTTGAATTTAGAGTAAAGTTCAAAATCTCCTGTTAACATATAAGGCTCTGAATGGTGTGGCCCCATCCTATATTAGAGATCTCATAGTTCCTTACCAACCAATCAGAACGCTTCGCTTACAGAATGCAGGACTGCTTGTAGTTCCTAGAATTTTTAAAAGTACAGTCGGAGGTAGAACCTTCAGTTATCAAGCTCCTGTTCTATGGAATAAGCTCCCAGCCCATGTCAGAGAGGCAGGTACAGTTTCTACCTTCAAAACTAGCCTTAAAACATTCCTATTTGGACAGGCGTTCTGCCAGACTAGCCAGTAATCATAGAATAATTAACATAATGCTCCCATACTGCTCTGAAGTTTGGGGAAATAATTATTAATAATCACATACTTCTCCAATATATGCTTGAAATATAAATATGAAATATGTATATTCTCTACATAATAACATAGAAGGCTGCTAGAAGTTAGAAGCTGGGAAAAGTATGGTGCACTGGGCTCTGTCCTCTTTTCCTTACCTCTGCCTCTCCGTCTACTTTTATTTACTAATTGTATGCCTTTCTTGGTGGTGCAGTATAATCACATGTTTTTCCTTCTCTCCGACTCCCCTGTGGGAGACCGGGAGAGATTGCAGTTTCCGGGAGACTTGTTGGTGATCCTGACGAAGCCCCGCCCATCTGGATGAAGCCCCGTCACCATCCGTCACCATCCTGCATCTCTGAGTGGGAGTGATTCCTGGTGGGTCGTCTGTCCTCCTGCTCCTGGTCGTGGTCTGCAGTTCTGCCTCATCTGGACTATGGACTTAACCATCACCTGTCCCTCAGCTCTATATGAATGAACTCAGCTCTATATGAATGAACTCTACTCATATATGCAGTTTTAGCAGCTAACTTTTCTTTAACCGTTCTGGTATCGCCTGTCCGTCCTGGGATGGGATCTCTCCCTCATGTGGGAATCCCTAAGGTTTCTTCTTTTTTTTCCTGACTCAGTTTTTTTAGGATTTTTCCTTACCGCGAGGGAGGTCTAAGGACAGGGATGACCTGTTCTTTATAGTCTGTTTAGTTTTTACCTATTGTGCATATTTTTTGACTCCATCTGTGCATCTGTAAAAACTGCAGGCACGAAGCCCAATGAGGCAAATTGAATTTGTGATATTGGGCTATATAAATAAAATTGAATTGAATTGAATTGAATTGCTGTAACAAGCCAGTGATTGAGTCCATGTCCATAGGCAATGAATGCTCCTCACCTGGGTGTGTGTCTTTTGGAGCCCCGCCTGTCGCACCATCCTCTGAAACATCTTCAGCACCGTCAGTTCTTTGAACTCTGTGTACTTTTGGTCCCATGCTTTCACAACCTGATACTGATTACCTTTATGCGGCCTGCCAACATCCCACTTCTGACGCCAAAATGTGAAGGTTGGCCAAGGTGGACCCTCAGTATATATTGAAAGCTGTTGATGGACCCAAAAACTACAGGGAGACAGTCCTCTTCAGAGCTCTGATTCTTTTCTTTAATTTCACCCACAGGCAAAGTGACATGGCGGCAGCCCAGAAACAATCCCCCTTCTTCACAAAAACACCCTACTTAAATACAATTGAGACTATACCATAACCTTAACAATAGGGAAAAACATGCCTGACTAAAGATATACAATGAGTATAAAAACAAATGAGTAAAATGAGATTTTTAACCAACCATAAAGTGACTGAAAAAACTACAAACTAATAAGAAACTAAATACATAATCACAACAATAATTAACAGAACAAAAGAAAAAGTCTCCACATCCACCCCTCTCCATTTCAGCTGGTGGTTCTTCCAGGCCAAGCTGGTTGATGGCATGCTGGATCACAGCTGGTGTCCAAGGGAGGCCTTCATGGCGCGCTTCATGGAAACACTCCCCTCTGGTGGACACTCAAAAACAAAAGAGGAATTAATTGAGAGAACAAAAAACAAAAATGTCACCTGGTCAGCCTTCACCTCAAGTTAGGGAGGATGCGGTCACGAATCCTCACAGTTGTTCAATATTTTAGTAAAAGATGAAAGGGATTTATAGTGGATTTTAAATAGTTTGTATTTTTTTAAGTCAAAAGACAAGTTTTTGCTGATAGGTTAATAAATAGTGTAATTTTTTATAAAAGAATAAAACTCCTTTTTCCAAAATGAGTTACACTCTCTATTGTCTCCTAATGAGATTTGATAAATGGTTGAAAGCACAATGCATTTGCAACCTGGAGAACTTGCAGATGTGCCTGTTTGTGTTCTTAAGCCGAAGTGACATTGTGACCCTGCGTTTGATCGTGACTGTGTCTGCGTTTCTGTGATCCGGTCTGCATGTCTCACCAGTTGTTCATGTTTTTGTTTGTGTGCACGTTTTGCAGGAAGCATGCCTGGCATGAGGCCTGCCGAAGCTGGGGAGTTCACGCGAAGGGCTTTTCAAGCAGGAAAGCTGGGTTTAACTGAGGCAAGGAAAATCCACCAAAACATCCCATTTATTTGTTGAAAACCTATAAAGGTTATGATGTCGTGATGACGTTTTTCATTCGAAGCAGAAAATAATCTTCTCGATGTCTTTACCTATGTAAGCCTATGTATGCTTATGTTAATGTTGGAGATGAATACATTTATTACACCACATTGGAAGTAGTTTATGCTTGCAGTAAACTGTAATTTACGCTTAATTTGAGCTCTTATTTTGATAAAGATATGTGAATATCCAAAACAAAAAAAAAAGTTTTTAAGTACAGAACATGTTAAAGCTTATAGTATAGAAGAATGTCTAATGAGCAGCATTTCACAGATGCAGCCTTCAGTTTTCCCAATCCATCAAGTGTCAGTCTGTATGTATAAAAAGTTGAACAAAGTCACTTTAATGGCATCACATGCAAAATGGTTTTGCAAAAAAATAACCATATGAGACCCTATTGAGGTCAAATGTGATTTTTTTTTTCTCTCTTTCCCCCCCCCCAAAGGTGGAAGGACTTGGGGATCTAATCCATGCAGAGACAGAAGCTCAGCGGAGACAAGCTCTTCGACAGATGTCTGGAGATCTCCAACGTCTCTATCAAGACTGGAGCCACAGACTGAAACGAGTAAGTCTTCTGTTTGACCGGAAACTGCCTTTCATTCATAACGGTTTTCTTTCTGAACGGGTGGACAGTTGTAATGCTTTTTACTGGAGCATAATTCCAAATAGTTTATCCTTGCTCTATGTAGGTCTAAAAAAAAAAAAACAAGGACAAATCCCTGCATGAAACCACAGTGGTGGGCAGGAGTGACCTCCAGAGCTGAAGAAGTCTCCAAATGAAAACACTTCGTTGTTAGACCATCCTGACAGCAGAAACAATTGGTACTACAGCTTTCCCCTCAAGAGAGACTTTGGAAAGAACCTGTTTGTACTGAGCTTGCAGGTCAGACCTCACCCCTACACAATGCTTTTGTTGCTTTTTTAAAAAAAAATCTCTACAGCTGTCTCTAAAGAGCTCTCAAGCTTCCTGTTTTCCTGTTCCTAGTTCATGTAGTACATGTTCTGTGGAATAGCGACAATTAAATAACTTTATTGGTACATATATATGTGGAAAATACCCAAGTGATTCTGGTTCTGATCTGGGGATTTCATTTATTTATTTTTCTTGAGTTTCTGCATTAACCACTGACTTAAACCATTTTTCTGTTGTTCTGCACTGGATAGAGGTTTAGATGCAGCAATTTAGGGTGTTTTTAGTATATATTTATTGATGGATTTCTATGAGTTTTCAGAATCACTGACTGATAGTCTCTGAAATTGATCTTTTTGTGGTTTGGATTGACAGGTCATGGTGGAAAATGTGGTTTTTATACATCACAAAAATATAGATTTTCCTGGTTGTGAGGCGTTCTTGTTAGGATTTTCATCTCATTGGAAGCCAGCACAGCCTTGGTACTGTTAACCGTTGTGTTTCCATTAACAGTTTGGCACAACAACAAATCCAGGTGTTCTCCCTAGAGGTGCTTTGACTATCAGAAGCTCATTTCTTTGAACTGACTGACTGTGTTCCTCAGAGCACACCTTATCAGAGCTATGCAATGTGTACGATGGCAGCAATGATGGGACTTCCTGACAATGCAGCTTTTTAACATACTTGCTTCCCCCCCTTCTGTTTCTGGATGGGGTTAAGCGTGGGGATCAGATGCTTCCTGTTTTTGTTCGGCGTTTTGTATTTATGCTCTGCTATGTTAATCAAGATACGGATCATTGTTAGTGTGGAAATGCGGAGGCTATTTTTCCTCTGTACTGCTGATTAACTCGAATCACAGATACGTTGCTGTGAGGTCAAACCGCAGGAAGACGAAACAGAAGGGCACATGTTCAGATCAGCCTGTAAAAAGAAAAAGAAACTTATAGCATGGAATTCAAATCACTGCGCCTATAGGCAGATAGGATAAAAACATTATGTTCCTACATACTGAACGGATAAGTGTATATTTTAGAAAAAAAAATGACACAAACTTAGATTAGAGAAAATGGTTTGCTACTGTTTTTGAATCCCTCTTTCCAAAAAATGATTGATGCACAAGTCAACTTTCAGTCATTTAGAAGGCGGTGAGTTTGATGACTAGTAATACAGTGGGGCAAGATAGTATTTAGTCAACCACCAATCATGCAAGTTCTCTCACTTAAAAAATGAGAGAGGCCATGATAGGTATACTTCAACTATGTGAAAGAAAATGAAAAATCCAGAAAATCACATTTTAAAGAGTTTATTTGTAAATTATGGTGGAAATAAGTATTTGATCACCAACAAACAAGCAACATTTCTGTCTTTCACAGAGCATCCTCTGTCCTCCACTCGTTACCTGTATTAATGACACCTGTTTGAACTCGTTATCTATATATAAAAAGCACCTGTCCACAACCACACTTTAAACTCCTCTAAAACCAAAGAGATGTCAGAAGACAACAGAAACAAAATTGTTGGCCTGTGCCAGGCTGGAAGACTGAATCTGCAATAGGTAAGCAGCTTGGTGTGAAGAAATCAACTGTGGGAGAAAGGATGTAACAATGCAATCAAGCCACGATTCCATTCTCAGTTTTCAAGTCACAATTTTGATATTTTTTTTTTTTTTTTTTCCTTCTCAAAGTAACAAATTAAAGGTATTTTAAGGCCAAATTTGTTTTTCTTTTTGCCTCTTACATTAAACTGCGTGGTAATGTGTGGTAATTATTCTCTGTTTATGCTGTAAAGAAACTTAACTTGTCTTACACCAGCTTCAGAAGCCATTGTGCTCACCTCACCCGCTCAGCACAGCACTCCCCCACCCCAACCCCCTGTGCGAGCAGCCCCTCCGCGCTTGCTCTCAGGGCAAACACGTATGTACTGACCTTTCTGAGCCTTGTTTAAAGAAAAAGGGACTAATTTTCTGTCTTGAAATAAGAACAATATTTATCAAGAAAGTTTTTAAAATACAAAATCTTATTTTGAGAAAACGTGTTGTAATGACTAGAATTATTTTCTTTAAAGAAGAATTCAGGGTAAGACTTTTGTTCTTTTTTTAATTATTTAAAGAAAATCTGCCAGTGGAGTAAAAAAATTTGAGTTATTTGACCCGTTTTTAATTTGTGTTCCTCAGGGCAGCTGAACTTGAAAAAGTGAATGTGAAAGACATTTCACTGCTCATCTGAGTGATTTCTTTTGTTCTTTCTGCTGATAGGAATTTAGATTATGTTCAGACTCCTTTCGAGTTCTGACAAAAAGTAAAATAGCATGTGTGATGGGTCTCAGCTGCTGAAAGATCTTGAAAAAGGTCAGAACATGGGAGAGAAGATTATCTTTCTCCATCTTGATGGCTCCGTTCACTCCTCGTTCTATCCATCACTCCAGAATGTGAATTTATTGGGTTCAAAGGCGTGTCCGCTGTCCTTCAGGCTGAGTCTGGGCTGTTCCATCCTTTTGTAAGGAGTTTGTTTAGTTTCCCTAAAGTCCAGATCAAACTGTCTGCATTGGATAGCACAGACCGCCTCAGTCTTCTCCCGCTGTGTTTTGTCCTCGAGGTGAACCCCTCTTTCATATATTACATAGTTTGAAGTTAACAGAGATGTCCCCAGTGTTGAAGATCCTTTTTCGGACACACCCGACACACAAGGGAAGACATATAGCTCAGTTCTCTTTTTCTTGGCTTTCACTAAAGTCCAGCTGGAACTTCAGCCTTGGATAAACAAAATCCTGAAATAAATTCTGTAAATAACCTAAAATGAATTAACAATTTTTCCTCTCCTGCTTCTCCGTGTTCCCTGCAGTGTCTGGCTCACGTCGAGGCCTTCATTGACTTCAGCGAGGATGAGCTCATTGAGGATGGGGTCTTAGAGGGAGGTAAGCATGCACTTTGACATCTGGACCGAACAACAACAGCACAGTCGTCCTCTGGGCTCTGCAGGGAGGTGAAGGGGTCTGCAGGCTCTGTGTCTCTGTGAGGGCGGAGGAGTCCGGTGGGTTTTCCTGTTTGCCTCTTTGACTGGCCTGGAGTTTGGCCTGCTGCTCCTCTTCAGGGAGAAACCACGACATGAAACTGCACAGAAGACAGTTTCCTTAGGAAGTGCGGAGAGAAGGCCAGAGACACAGTATTTGTCTTTCCTTTAGAGATAACCCATCAGGATAGTGCTGACTACCAGTCTTTCCAAGGGACCAGCTTACCTACTCTGTCTGTCATCTGGACAGATCTAAAGCTCTTATGGAATGTGAAATATCCCCTCTGTAAGCTGTGGGAACTACTATTTGTTTCTGTCTCGTTGCTTAAACCAAGTTTTATAATGCAGCACTAAACTTTGAGTTGGAATGTAAACGTGTTAACGAACGTGATTAATAAAAAATAATGAACACATAAAGACCCAGTCTTTCGCTTTGCCTCAGCGGTTCAGCCTTCCAAGATGTACGTTTAAAACACTTCGTTGGGTATTAGCCCAGGTATACATAGTCACTTACAATAGAAATTAATATCCAATCGCTTTTTAGTACTTTACTCTTGCTATTTGTCTCGGTTTTTCACAAAAAGTGGACTATTTGATCCATGGTCTGCCGCGTTGTCACAGTAACACGAGGACGTGACACTGAGCCTTGACTGCAGCGTCACAGGAAAGCAATATATATTCTGATCGTCATGATAGGTTACATAAGCATCAGTTCAGAGAGAAAGTTCACCTCTTACTGCTTGGTTTTGTCCAAAAGATGAAGCAAAACTTAAAAGTAACCTGTGCAGTGATGTAGAGCATTTGGCCTATGTGACCAGAACTTTTATTTATTTAAGTATGCAGATTCGTTTATTACGGCTCCATGTTAGTATTGTGTACACAAAGTACACTTGATAAATTTAAATGTTTCATTAGATAGAACTGAAGGAAACATTTCTGTTTTTGTTCAAAAGCCGCATATTGTCATATAAAATTTACCTTGTAGAACATTGGCGCTATTGGGGTGAATCCCAATCAAAAAGTGTGATTAATCTGATTAATTATTTCTATTGATTGACGGCATTAATTAAAAATCAACGTTCTAAATCTACCGTTTTTTTGTGTAATTTCATATAGGGATTTTTACAGATAGTAGGTGGTCGGCACATACTGTAACCAAAAAAATAATTATAATCGCGATAAATTTTTCCCAAGTTTACAATTAATTTTTTTAATCAATTTCCTGCCTAGTTTTTTTTTTTTTTTTTTAACACATTTTTAGGGTTTCTTTTTTGATTTTTTTTTTTTGTTTATAATTTGCCAATAAACCGTAGCATAATTCAGAAATCAAAGTGAGTGTCAAAGTCCTCTTCACGTCCCTCTCTCCCTGTCACCACCAACAGTGGACAGCTCGGTGGTCAATCTGCGGGCAGAAATCGAGCGACACTTAAAGGATGAGAGAAGAGGCGAGCGGCTTCGCAGCGGAGTCCACGTGGTCATTGCAGGAGCCACCAACGCCGGGAAAAGCAGCCTCCTCAACACGCTCTGTAAGAGACGAGCAAATACGAAGAGGGGGTCATAACTAATTGATGCCTCTATTTACTAAAAACACACCTCAGATTTTTATCTGGCAAGTTTGAACTCTGAAAATATGAAAATAGAATTTTAAAAAAAGCTCCATGGATGTAAGTCTTTAGCAGTTTGGTTAAGATTTACAAAGATAACCAAAGTTGAATTCTCAGCGTATTTGTTGCTTTTAACAAAACAGGATTTACCAACTTCATTTTACTTTATTGCATAACTCGTCACAATTTTCAACATTTGTTTCCTTCCACAATAGCAACACAAACATGCAGGACTGCCTGCAATGAAAGATGTATTTATAAATCACTTGTGCTCCCACTTTTCTACTCGTTTACACTTAAGTGTCGTCAACCTAATGAGAATGTGTTGTTGTAACATCATGTTTGTATGGAATATTGTTTCCTGGAATCATTTAGAATCAATTAATCTCAACTCTGTAAGCTAGAAACTTGGCAGGAGAACATCTCAGCTTCCTATCAGAGTAATAGATTGTTCAGATTTTCCTGTTTGGAGTTACCCACAACTCAGAACCCTCAAGAACTCACTTTAAAGGAGCAGCAGCATCTATATTTACATTAGTTTTTTTTTTTTTTACACAATTTGTCAAATGTGATGTAATAACTACTTCACTGTAGTAGAATACTAAAGTGCTAAGTTGAATTAAAGGAATTTAACTTTTTTTGTTTTTGTACACAAAATATTCTGTCTAAAAATAAGACAGAAACTGTTTTTTAACATTTCAACAAATTGATGCTGTATCTTTTTTAAACTTCAGGTCAAAGACCGGCAGCCATTGTTTCCTCCATCGCTGGAACCACCAGAGACGTGGTGGAGACGGCGCTGGACATCGGTGGCTTCCCCGTCCTTTTAAGTGACACAGCAGGCCTAAGAGACAGCACAGACCTGATAGAGCAGGAGGGCGTTCGCCGGGCTCGAGAGAGGTGGGAGTATATTTTTTTGAAAAAATGTGTAATATTTATTGACTTATAAAATGTTTAATTTAAAGTCCCACGGCAACCATATTTTTTTCCTATTGTAAAATTGTTCCCAGGTTATCTTAAAAAGTCAGATTTTTTTAAGTTTTTAGCCAAAATCAAAAAGCCTTCTTCATTTTTTAAGAAATATTTTTTGCACAGCAGCAGTAGCTCGTTAATTAATTGTTTTTAACGTGTTCTTGTGTCATTTTTCTCATGATGAAGGACATATGTAAAGAAAATGAAGTCAAAAAATTGAATTTCTGAGCATTTCTTTATTCAAATGGTTGTGAATCCAGAGCAAAATGAAATTAATCTTAAAGGGTACGTGCAAAATACGCCAGGTGGGCCAAAAGCTTCCTGCACCGCTCCACTCCATAAGGTCGAGGGGAATGGGGGCGGGTTACTTTGCACCAACAGGTCGGGCCACAATTCTGAGGTGAATTCCCGTGAATTCCTGCCTGCTCTGCAGAAACTATGTTCTAGTATTGACCAAAAACTGCATAATCATAATTAAAAGACTACTAGGAAGGCTTTTAAAATAGATCAAAAGATGATTGGAGTGACAGGTGGAGTAAGGCAGCTGTACTGGGATGCATCTTTATAAACTTTGTTGTTCGATTTGATAAATTGTGCTCAGACAGAAGCATGTTTTTTTTTTTTTTTTTTATTGCTTGACAAGTTTAATGAAGATTTGAGGTTCTGTAACATTGTATCTGTCATATGACTGCCAAGTAAAAAAAAAAAAGGGCCTTTTCAGTCCGGCTTTAGCTGCCTGATTTAACATAGACTGACGTCTACAAGGTTTTCAGATTCTGTGGCAACAAAGCAAGCCCACATCATCCTCCTACCACCACTGTGCCTGTAACACCTTGCATGTGAACGTCGAGGTTGTGTGGGGGGTTTCACCTGAAGTGTCTCAGTTTTTTGCCTCCTCAGGATTCAGCACATAACAGGCACACACGTGACCACTGCTACGCTGCTTCAGCAACTTTTGACACGTGACTAATTCAACGAGGCAAACGAGTACGGAGGCCAGTGTTCTTGAAAACAAAGAAAGGAAGAAATAAGTCATTTCTGTAGTGTCTGCGGAGCTGCCAGAGTTTATATTAAAGCTGAGACTCGGGTATGATACATGAGACAATTACACTTGGGAGATTGCATAATGAAGGACCGGCGTTAACAGATTGATCATGTATGGGAGACTTATGTTCTTTCTCTGACAGCTGCGTCCATTTTATGTCAAGGCAGAACAGATATGTGTGTTGGGGCACGTGTTCGATTTGCAGGGGAAAATAAAAATGTTTCAAAGCTTAATTGAAATCTCTGTGTTTAAAATTCTTTTTTACTTTATTAATTAAGTCAAATAAAAAATTCTATCAAATATGACACATTTTATTGCCAGAAAACATTAATGTCAAGCGTTTCCCAAAGTACTTGTCTTCTTGGCAAGCCATAGTTACTAAGCGATATATCAATTCCATAAAACAACAGTGATTAAGAATGATAATGACGCATTAGTAGGATAATAAAGACCTGACAAAATAAAGGTTTTATCTTCCTTTACTGTTTGTTTGGCCAACGTGAAGCCTCTGTGGGAAGGGTGGGCGTTTAGTGTTGTGTAGGAAACTTTGTGAGCGGGACAGAAGCCTGTGACCCGGGTCACTACAGGAAGGATGTGGTAAGTACAAGCATCCGCTGCCACTCCTGCTGCTACCTTACAACTGGATGGATGCAGGACGGCACTTCTCCAAGCGAGGAGCATCAAGGGAAATAAATTCATGTCGACGATCGTTTTTTCAGTCGCTTCATATTATTCTGTGAAGCCAAACAACGGAAAACTCTGACATGTGCCTTTGCTCTGCTGCCTGTCATTTGCTCCACTGCTGGAAACGTGTACTTAGATCAAGGTGAACATTAGAACATCAGAACAGCTTGTTTTGATGGATCTGCAGGGGCATTCGGGTTCAAACTTTTCTGTTCCTTTAGGGTGCAACAGGCTGATCTGACTCTGGTGGTGGTGGACTCTGTCCTGCTTCCCTGTGAGGTACAGAAAGCTGCAGACATCCTTCAGGAGAACCTGACGAGTGTTCTGCCTGACCTGAAGCAGCCTGATAAAGGTATGATATGGAGTCAGCCTCCAAAGGTCAACAAATCAGCCCCTCTAAAATAATACTTGTATATTTTCACAGAAATGTTTGTGCAAGTTAAAAAAAAAAAAGAATACACCATCTTTGTTAGCTTAAAGAGGCATTCAGGTTGATTTCTCACTAAATATATGACCACGGAGGCGCCACAAAATCTAAGTTTACCTTTTTAAAAAAATATGACATGGATTTTTGTTATTAATAAAAACAAATCTAAAGTGAAAATAGCCTTTTTCTTTACATTAAAAAGTTTAAAACGACCGTTAACATGACAAAGGTTCGTGTGACTTCCTTTCAAAATGAAACACTGTCTCCCATAGGATCACCTCGATATAGTAAATGTAGTAAGTACTGTACTGTCAGCAGTGATTGAAACAAACAAGAAACAGTTTATTTACCGTCTGTGGAACATCTCAGCCACAAATTTGTAAATCAAACTGACCTAAATTAAATCAGATAATTAAATGACTCATATTGCTTTTTTGTTTGTTTAAACCATAAAACACACTTAATCTTTGTGCTATCTTATGGGGTTCAGATGACCCCACCCTCACATTGATGTGTTATCCCTCCCATGACAAAGATGAACAGGATTTCAGATTGATGAATCAATCTTTGAGTTTAGGTGTGTCACGTCGTTTCCTGCAGACAGGTGTCTCCTGGTGCTAAACAAGACAGATCTACTGCCTGAAGCTCAAAGACAGAGGTTGGACCGGGAGCTGAAGGAGGTCTCTGGACTCCCCCCTGTCTGTCTACTCTCCTGTCAGACTCATGACGGGCTGCAGGACTTCCTCTCAATGCTGCACAGCCGTCTTAAGATTCTGTGAGTTTCAGACACATTGACTCTGCCAAAGCTGACAAAAAACTGCAAGTACTTAGAATAATAAAAAGGGTGTTTTTGTGGAAAGAAGTTGAATATTTTCCTCTGCAGATCGATTTATTACCACATTTGATGGTTTTTATGACTGAAGTTGGCTTCTCTTGACCCTGTTCTTCATCTACCAACTTTTAATGGCTCTTTTGTTTGTTCTGGTCCATTTTGTTCTTTTGCTTCCTCTCCAGGTGCGGTGACCCTCTGTCTGGTGCTCCCACCTGACCCAGGCGCGCCACAGGGCCCACCTGCAGCAGTGCGTGGCAGCTCTGGCTCAGTATCAGAAACTGCGCGACACCGACCTGGCTCTGGCTGCTGACGGGGTCCGCCTAGCCCTCACCAGCCTGGGGAGGATCACTGGGAAGCTCGGGGCGGAGGAGATCCTGGATATCATCTTCAAAGACTTCTGCATTGGAAAATAAAAAGAAAAAACATGAGTAAAAGAAATAAAATGCAAAGATTGAGGATCTTAAAGTAAATATAATGGAAGAAAAAGAGCGTCAAGTCTGAGATGAAGTCAGGATTCAAATTTTGGACTTTTGCTGTTTTCACAATTAAGCTGCTGGACTGTTTTCCGCTGAAACCACTTGCTCACATGAGAATGCTTTAAGTTTAATGATATATTTGAAAAATCACTGAATCCTGTTGAATAAAAAGAAATCCAGAAACTTTATGGATGGAAATGGATCCCGGGAAACAAAAACTAAAAGCCAAGAAATGTCAATGTATTTATATAGTTTTATACTCTCTTTAGAAAAAATTATAACTTATTTATTGCTGTAATTGTTTTTTGTTTGTTTTGTTGATTTGGTTATTTGACATAAAACTGTTAGATTTTAACTTAAGTTTGGTATTTCTGAGATTTTTTATTAAAATATTTTTGCTTAAGATGTTTTAAACTTCTTTTTTATTTAAAAATATATATTTATGTTAGATTAGTGCTTATTTCTCAGTGTCCAATTCATTTCAAACTTATTTAAAGTGGTCATGCATGAAAAACTAACTTTTTGAGCTTTGAAGTGTATTATAATGTTCATTCCTCACTATAAAGAACCCCAAAGTGGTATTTTGATTTGTTCATGCATCTCTGAGTAATCCTCTTAAAACCTGTGCTATTAGCAGCAGCTCCACCAATACCCACGAAAACGAACGGGTCCCCTACATCTGCTCCTCCCCCAGGCAACCTAACTATTATATTAAAAACACTTTTTCAAAATGAAATAAATCAACTGTATTGATCTTGGAAAATATAATTAGGTTTGAGGCTCAGTATGTTCAGTTTTCCATAATGACCAGGTGGCGTCATAGAATCAACCTGTCAACCTGTGATATCAGCAAAAACAGAGTCATTACATTAATGTGTGTAGAATGTTTGTAGAAAAAATTGTTCATGTTTGTTTGTATTTTTTAATATGGAAAAACAACAGTAAGCTGAACTTTATGACACTAAAGTGTGAACGTATTTTACACTAATTCTTGTTTACTTGTTTATACTTGATTATCTTGTAAAACATACAATGAATCTGAAAACTTCACCTCTACTGTTCAGTACCAGGTATTTATCTCTGAGTCACACTGATTGAATTTTTGATTCAAAGATGTCCCGGATCGAATCGAATTGGATTATATACCCGCAAATAATGATATTGTTGCTAAAATAATTCATTTCACCTCTACTATCAATAAAATCATTCTTTGCAAAACACATAAGAGGAATACTACATGAAAGTATAAGTGCTGATATTGAGAAAGAACCCATATAAATGTGATTCAAGCGAAGTAAATTAAATAAAAAGTGCAGAAAAATAAACTCTACCTGTGTAAAGATGTTAAAGCAAGGTACTGATGTTACTTGTTTTCTTCATGCCTAAGTAATGTGTGTGTAATTAAAGGCTTAGAAAAGCTTTATGAAAACTATCAAGATATGCGTCTTATTAATTCTTTGAAAAGATAGTTTTTTCCAAAATTAATTTGGTCCTAAGTAGTTTTAAGGATCTGCAATCAACGTATGCTTCCACCGTAAAGTAGTGCCCAATGAAAGAAGAAGTCTGGATGCCCCCCCTTGTGGGAATGGGTATTTTTCTGGAGTCAATGCTCTTTCTGCCCTTTGTTCACATGTCAATCTGGCCTTGATTAAATATTTATGTTTCCTTGTTGAACTCCCACCTTTCTTCCCCAGCTGCTCTCTCCCCCCCCGACCAGCCTGTGACGGGACCCCAGTGCAGCCGCTGCAGCGGGCCGTCTATGCTTGACTCTCCAGTGCGCCTCATCCCTCTGAGCCCTCTTTTCCTTTGCTCCTCTTTCATGTTCCAACTGATTTATTGCAAGTCAAGTGTTTGGTTGAGAGCAGGAGGTACGCGTAAATGTGTCGTGCAGATTTTGTGTATATTCGGAGCTCAGGAAAGCTGTCATAAATACACATTTTTTATTCTGTCATTTGCATTGTTTGCCTGTGTCTTATTTTTTGCAAGTGCATCATCAAGATCAAAGACTGTTTGACATTCCCATTAATTTAGCTGGACTTCTGAGATACTTGAAATACATTTTTAAAAGTGTTTTGAAATGATTTACCTAAATATTTTTTTACAATTTAAATTAAGAAAATGGTTAAAAATAAATAAAAATAATAGTTTGTCATTCTTTGTTATGTAATTGGTTGAATCATTAATGGCTACACTTTGGTCTGAGACGGATGAACGCCGTCTGTCTGCTTCCTGAGGTTTTGATTGGTGGCCGTCTTGAGGCTGAGGAGTGGACCAAACCAGTTCCAACCATGCGGCTGTGTGGATGTGTTTGGGCTATACATGGAATTCAAAACACTTCATGCTAAACAAAGGATTTCCTGCTAATAGGAGGCCGACAAACTCACCTGTGAGCTCACACTCACTAGTGAGCCTGAACAGTTTGTGTTTCCAGATGAAAAGATTTCCAATTTTTTTTTAATTCCTTAAGGGAAAAATCTGTTTTTCTAATTCACACATTCCTGGAAGGAGTTTCATTGAACTTGATATAAACAAGATAAAAGGTCACATTTATTTTTATATATTTTTGGTCAGAGGTCATTTACATTTATCCCAAAAATAATTTACCATAATTGAATGTACTACTTCCTAGAAAATATCAAATGTTTCTAACACTGGAAATATTTTAAATGCTAATTATTTTTGGTTTTAAAGTCTCAATATTTTTTCTTTCTTACTTTGTCTTGAAAAACAAAAAATTTCCAAAAAAAATCCAAACAAAATGGACGAAATATGCAAAAAATGCAGTCGAAACACAGGAAGAAGACTTTAAAATTCAAATGTATTTACTGTTTATTGAGATTTGCACTTCAGGATTCTCCTAAGGCACATTACAGCTACAACATTTTAAATATTTTCCTCTTTTGTGTTTCATTCAGCTCTGTAGAGGTTTAATGTAAATTTTAGAATCACTCCATGTGTTTTATTATCATCACATCAAACATCTCTTATGGATGTACTCAAGTCTTGTAGTTTATCACTTAAATAACTGACACTATAATTTCATATAAATCAAGCAGAAGTAGCTTTTTATTTAGTATAAATACTTTTGTATCAAATTAATTTAAATTAAATTAACAAATTTATATATAACTTAAACAGATGGACTTGCATCAACTTGCAGATTTACAAATCTTTATATTAAGCTGAAAACATTGACTCATAATCTAATATTTTTGGTAGTTTTTTTTTTTGACATGAAGACTGTACCTTTTGTTCTTCTTGTGTTTGTTTTGTTTCAAACTGGACCCACAATAACCATAAAAACCATGGCAGCTGTTTCCAGCCAAACATGCTTCTTACCACATGCTTCTAAAAGGAAAAGGAAGCCGTAAACATTAAGGACAGCTCCTGTAATAGCTTCGTTCTTGTAAAATATCCCATAAAAAGGAACATTAGCCTCCTCGTTCCAGTTTAGTTTACCATAAAAGCAGCCGTTCAGCCCAGACGAGCGGGACATTTAAGTGTTATGCTTTTGACCTATGCTTTTCAGGACACCTCATGACTGCAGATGTAAGGATGCTGGTGGAGGTGTGCTGGAAATATATGAGAAACCAAAGAGAAGAGGTTGGATTTTTATATTTTATTAAGAGTTAATCTTATAACAAACACACAACAGAGCACGAGTGACACACACACACAAAAAAAATACATAATCAACTTCACAGCTAAACAAAAAAAAATTGTACAAGCACAAACAATAAAAAAAATAAATTTATGTTAATATGAAAGCAAACTATTTACAGGTTGTACTGATGAGTTTCATGGTGGGAATATATACAAGTTTGTTTCCTTTCAGTTGGACGTTTGGTAACAGGCAGACGCGGAAAGTGGGCTTATTTTAACCCATCTGAAAGACAAAGCATTGACAAAAGTTACATAATAAAACTGCTGTTTCTGGCATCTATGTTTTGACGATATTACAAAAAGTCTGTTTGGGATGTGTTATTTTGGGCTGTCAGGAAGGAACATTGTTATCTCACAAGTTAATATTTCTCTTATTATTGAATTTTTTACAGGAAACTTTCATCCAGGAAATTTGGAAGCATGGATTAGAACATAATAATCATTTTTTTGCTCAGTTATTTGGCACAAACTAGTAATTAAATGAAGTTTCTGCTATCAGGAAGAAGTGTGAACATGAACTGAAATTGTTGAGACTTTCAGGTGATCTTAAATCTTACCGTGGGAGTTTTGTTGATGCCATATCCCTGGTTTCCACTGGAGGAGAAGTTAGCAGGAGTCTGTCCACCCTGCTGTGGAGCTCCATATGGGACACCAGTTCTAGATGGAATCCCCTAAAAAGCAAGAGGATGTTTAGTTTTCAATAGTATTCAGCTTTTCTGACTCTGACAACTTTCTAGATCTTAAAAACCGTGTTTGTTATTCCTCTGATTTATCCTTCCTGTCGAAACCTCAGCGGCCTTGTGTTAGAGTGTCCGCCCTGAGACTAGAATGTCATGAGTTCAAATCCCGGTCAAGTCTTACCAAAGATTCTTAAAATGGGGTACAGTGCGTCCCTGGTTGACGCACAGCAATTGGGGTTGGATTGGGGGATTAAACCTTCAAATGGTTCCCTAGCACAGCTCATCCCTCCACCAGGGGATGGGTCAAATGCAGACAACAAATTTCACACACCTAGCTGCGTGACGACTGATGGGACTTTGACTTTCACCACTTTCCCTTGGAATCAATAAAGCATTACTGTCTTGCAGTTCAAACTAAATTCTGTTGGTCAGACTCATACAGCATGTGTGCACTCGTACCTTGGTCGACAGCCTCGTCTGCAGATCCAGAATCTCTCTGTCTTTCTGGGCCACCTTCTCTTCTTGTTCTTTCTTCTGTTCTCTCAGTCGATTTTGCTCGAGCAGCAAATTCTCCACCTGACAAAGTTTACATTATCTTTAAGACTGCCATCTACAAATAAGTGAAAATAATGTGTCTCAAAGCATTTTGAACCTGGATGTCGTGTCTGCTTTGCAGGAGTTCTAACTGTTTGGTTGCCGTGGCAATTGCATCCTTCCCCTTATCCTGGCATTGCTGCAACTCGGCAGACAAATGTTTGCTCATCACCTCTTTCTGAGAGGACAGGACTTGAATCTCAGCCACCTTAAAAAAAAAAAAAAAAAAGATAAAAAAGTCATTAATTTCTTTACCAAAGGAGGATTTCACGTCTTTAGGGCCTCCAGCAGGAAGTGAGAGGTGTGCAGTTTACCGAACTCTATCAGTCTGAATGATACACTTGCTTTCCTTTGCGTCACCGATAAGAGAATGCAGTGCAGATAATGGGACACTCTTATCTGTGCAGGAAGTTTCTGGGATGGATTGTTCTTTAAATTGTAGTTTCGTAACAAACAAGTGGACAGTTTTTGTTTCAGATTGTGTTGAAAAACTCCATTTTAAGTGAGGATGCTTAAAATTAAATACTTCAATTTAGATTATTTATCACTTTTAAGAACTTTTTAGGTGTTAGAGTGAAAAGAACTCCATATCAAACTAACCTTTTTGCATAACATTTTTTTCATTTACACTTCAATTGCAAAGCAGCTGTGTCACCACAAAAGACGTTAAAGGAAATCGAGTTGATTCATTCCTTTGTGTAGAAGATGTCACTGTAAGTTTATTGCTCCTTTGTTGGTATAAAATAGAGTTTTGCTGAGAGTTGAGGTCCTTTATCAGCTGAGCCACATGCTTCACCTCTGCTTTGACGTCTGTCTCTTTAGTCATACTTAACAGGAACGATGTTGTGATTACACTTCCTCACATCAGTAAATGGCTTCCCCTTTCTTTTGTTTTATGAAAAATGATTCAGGGTGCATTTATAAAGTCTGACCTCCAATTTTAAAAAATTCATTTATTAGTCATTTTTTATGGCTAAATAAATGCTACGTCCAATAATTATTACTAATTTGATTTAAATGATTTGATGAGTTTGGAGCTAAATTGGAGCCAATATTATTTGAAACCTAAATAAAACAAATTGAAAAAAAAAATGGTGTTTGACCAAAAAAATAAAAATGTCCGAAACTTTTTTCTATTCTAAAATCAACTTAATCATGTTCAGCTTCAAATGTTTATTTTTTTAGGTTTCAAAACCTAACGTTTCAATTAAAAAAAAAGGTTTTCCTCTGTTTCAAATCTTTCATTTACTTTATACTCATTTTTTTCTTTAGTTTTCAAATCTGAAATTTTTAGTTTCAAAACTTTTGGCCCAATTTTGGTATGTTGGAGGGGCTTACAAAAAGGAACAATCAAAATTAATAAAGGTAGTAACTTCAGTCCCGGAGCATTCACTGACACTGAGAACTGAGATAATCATGGTCAGAAAAGGGTTGTTTTGTCTGTATGTCATTGTCTGAAATTGTCCCAAGACAGGTGTAAAAAGCAGAGTTTTGTTGCGTACAAAACGTAGTTCTAGCCTGTTCAAAGTGTCATCTTATTGTGTTACATAGAGGCATCAAAAACGTCCTTAGAAAACATTGAAAACATCCTTATTAACGTCCTCAAACATTGTGTTAGCCCCGCCCCTATGCGCCACAATGGGGCCAAAAGTTTTTAAACTGTAATTTTTAGATTCGAAAACAAAAAAAAAGAATTGAAAGTGACAAAAACATGTTAAACTGAAAAAAAGTTTTGAATTTTAAATTTTGAGTTTTGAAACCTAAAAAACAGAACATTTGAAGCTGAAAATAATTTAGTTTATTTAAGAGTGTCAAAAGGTTTTTCACATTGTTTATTTGGGTTTCAAGTAATATTGGCCCCAATTTAGCTCCACAGATGAGTTGTGAAGAAATGCTTTATAAAAGCAGAGGTTGCCAAGGTTTCCACTCAAAAAATTATCTTTTAAAATCTTTTTTTACTTGAAGTTGAGCTTGTTTTGATTCCAATATAAATAATGTTTCTTTCCCCACAGGGTTCATACACACAAAAAATGTTTTGCATTCCCAAACCTTCTTGCCGACATTGTCCAGATACATCTGGAACTTATTCTCGACGTCTCGGGACAGGTTTGTGCAGCTGCTTTTAATCTTCTCCATTTCCAGCCGCTGGCTCTCACAGGTGAGGTGGAAGGTCTGGTGGTGGGGAAACAGACCGTTGATCCGGTTCAGGAAATCCCTGGTCACTGTCTGGATCCCGTCCAGAGAACTCGCAAAGTCCTCTTTGCACTTCCTAGAGGAAAAAGGGTGTGAAAGAACATCGTTTGAATGTAGGTCACGTACTGTACTCAGACAGCAGTGAGGCGGGCTTGATGGTACCTGGTATACTCTTGGAACTGCTCCTTAAGGAGCGTGTTGTCTTTGCGCAGCTTGATGGCCTCCTGGAGTTGTAGGTCCCTGTCTCTGAGGGCGTTGTCCCTCTCCTGACTCAGATACTGAACAGCCTGAGTGAAGTTGGAGTCTATAAGGTCTATCTTGGCTTTCTGCTGATTGATGATACTCTGCAAAGACTTTAACTCACCTGCAGAATTCAGAGGAAAACTGTCAGTACAGGTAAACCAAACAAATGTTCTGGCATCACAGAAATGATCTCAGCACTTCATCAGTTGTACTCACTGACATATCAAAATTTGTGACTAGAAAACAAGTTCAAATTAGGAGTCTGCTGACTAAAAATCTTACATTTAATCCTGTTTTCTTTTGATTTTAGTGATCAAACTTCATATTTTATCATTCTCACTTCTTTATAATTACAATACAAGTCAAATAAAATTGAAAATTTATTGGCAAAAACATATTTTTTTGAATGACACATTTACCCTTTAAGTCATGTGACCTTTCGATATTTATTTCAATGTCTGACTGGATAATCTGCTAAAATGTAAAGTGGACACGTTATTCACTTCATGTTAATAGCACTGGAGCTCCAGTGTTTCTGTTCTTTGATTTACTGTAACTTTTCAACCGTTAACACGATCAACGTAAGTCCAGCAGATTCTGAAGGAGAAAAGCAGCGCCTCAGAATCTGCAGGAATTACAAGTTGCAGTATGTTTAAGATTTTGTGTCTAAGCATCACCGACGACGCCTCTCACTTGACTCTTACTGTTGGAATTGACTGAAGGAGACTGGATGGGCATGGTCTGACACCGTGGCGTGATCTTTGGAATGGGAGGTTTCTCACAGGAAATCTGTAAAAACATCAAAAAGATAACAAACAATGGGATGTAAAATGCACCGTTACTCAATGAAAGTGTATATTTTGCTGACTTATAATGCCCACTCACAAGTCTCAATCTAAGGAACTGTTCTGTCCTGTTCAGCTTCTCAATTTCCTTCTCCAAAGCGGCTTTCTCGGCGGTCCGAGCGCCCAGCTGACTTCCCAAATCGGCTTTGTCTTTTCTCAGCTGCACGTTGTTGTCACTCAGCTTGTTGAATCCCTGCTCCAGCTCCTTTACAACACAGAGCATCAGCAACATCAGCTCTGCATTCCAAAGCTCTGAGCCACAGTCACATCATCAGTAACATTAAATCTAAAATCCATTTTAAAGGGCTTTTACACAAAAGCTTGGTTTTAGATATTCTAAGACAAATATATACTAATGTTACGTGGACTAAATTTGCTTAGTGGAATGAAACCACAGACCTTGACCCTCTTCTCCTCTGCAGACTTCTCTGGTTGTCCATAGATGAGGAAGAGCACCAGGCTGACGATGATGAGCGACTGGATGAGAGAGGAGAAGAAGAAAACGATCCTCATGTAGTAGCCGCAGCTCTTCCCTTTGGATCTGCGCAGGGGCTCCCGTCCCTCAAACGGGCCCAGTTTGGCCCGGGTGTAGTTGGAGCTGTACATGGCAGGTGGAGGAGAAATGGCTGCGGCTGGTTTTCTGTGAGCTCAGCAGAAAAGTTGTGGCCCCAAAAGGGAAACAAACAAAAAATCCACAAGCTGTCAGATTTGATATTTTCTTCAGCACATATATAGAATCTTTTGGTTCTGAATGAAAATTAAAAAAAAAAAAAGTTTACTCCTCAATTCTCAAAAGTTGTGCTGTGAGGATGCTCAGAGCTTCAGGCAGAAATGGTGACCCTGTGATGTGTGAAGGGGCTTGTGTTTATAAAGGGTGCTGGAGGCTGACTTCCGGTCCATCCTGGCCCTCCCCTCTCCTCCCCTCTAACCCCTGTCACAGTACAACCTCCAAATGCAAAGGTTCAGAAATTTTCCATTTCTTGCACGTTTTTCCTCTTTTATAGTTTATTTAAGAAAAATGAAGAAAAATAAAAATTCTTGTGAATTTGACTCCAATCCATCTCATCTAAAATGAACAGACTGTGAAAGGAGACCTCATTGAAAGGGAATTTTGAGAACCAAAAATGAAATGTTGCTAGAAGACTGTTTTTAGCTGAAAATAACACATTCAAGATAATAATCTGCAATTACTTTTAAGTTAACTGGATGATGGCACATTTTTGATTACCCTCATCTTATCGTTAGATATTATTAGAAATGGTATATTTCAAGCAATCAAAGCAAGAGTAATGCATAAACAATAAACAGAGGTTTAAATCCTTACAAAGTCATGTCAAACACAGAAGAATTAGGCATTCAAATATAGATTGCTTCAAAGAGATTGGGAAGAAGCAAATGTATCTAATTCCACCCCAGCTGCCTTATCATTTACTTTACATAAATTATCAGTAATTGGTTTGTAACCTCTAATCAAATATTTATATCTTACTAACACAGACAGACCATTAAGAATCCTTAAGTATCAATAAATCACATGGTTATTCAAATATTAATATAAATCAAGAATCAAACATCCAAAATTATGTGCATCTTATTTTTCATTATTAAATCATCAATCATCAAAAGTATTTACATAAACTGTTACTGTTCAATTCTGATGATCTGCACCTTTTCAAAAATGTCTCCAAAAAACTATAAAGAAACTCCAAAGTGGAGGAACAGGATTTGCTTGAAGTCGTGGGATGATTAAAAATATGCTGAATTTGAATGAAAATAGCTTTTAAAACTGCATCCACTGTCATTGTAGGGTCTTGCTTTATGCCAATCAAGTCTGGTTAAAAAAAATAAACAGTCTTGTGTAAAACTGACTTGTGTGATGTTTAAGTTTCTTCACTCATGTAAAAAAAAAAAAAAAAACAAAAAACATTGTTTCTGAAATTTTAGGCTTGTGTTTTAAAGATTTCTTACTCTCTAAGATCCTTCAGTGATGGGGACTTCAGCCTGAGACATGGACTTGAAGTTTAAAACATGTGAACTATGTTCATTTATTTTTACTTGCGTTATGGTTCCAAGATGCTGCGATAAGCAACATACCTTTGCCCTGGTCATGCAGAAACACAGACTGCTTGTTATTGTGCTTGTTATTTTTGACAGTTTTACTACAATTTGTAGCAGTAAAATATATATTTTTAATGTTTTAATTTACTTTTGAACTTTTGATTTGATTCACAAAAAGAGACTTGTGAGCATCTCTTAAATGCTTGAAGACGAGTGACAAAAAAATGAATTTCATCAAAAATTGTTTCCCTACTACATTTTTCTTAGTTTTTTTCTATACTGTTGGAGTATAAATAGCATATAAACCCTAAAATATATATAAGTAAAAAGACTGAGAATCGTCGCAATCTTAATAAATCTACTGTGCTAAATCATAGTGCCAAATCTTAATCATATTTTCACTGTATCACAAATACATTAAAGCAGGTCATATAGATTATATTTTACTACACTTGGACTAAAATGAAATAAATCTGAACTTCTTGTCATTGGTTACAGTTCTTAGTTATTTTCCGCTCCTATAGTCGAGCTGTATTTGGAACAAAAATATTTTCAACCAGCACCACCTTAAAGATAGGGCCACCTTTAAATATAGTACACTTTGAAATCCCCCAGTGATGCTTAAACAATGTTCAACATTGGGAGTAAAGCAGAAAATGCCAAATAGTAATAGAAAAAAGTTCTCCACCACATCCTGTCTGGTGGAAGTACGGAAAGGAGTCATGGCAGTGAAGGGCTGAGAGGATGAAAACAATAGGGACCTGTCATTCCTCAGGAATGAGGGAATAACAAATTCGCCCTGCAGCGCACAGACTCAGGGTCCCCCCCTCTACTGTTATCTCTGATGACGTGAGGACCGGTGGGGACCGCTGGGGAAGGGTGTGAAAGGGTAAAGGTCCTCTGAGCTTGGGGCTTTCCTGCTCCCCCATTGTCTCCCTGACAACCTGTCCTCATTTGAAAATAACTGATTTATAAAGTAACGTTGGAGTGACAGAAGAAAGAAGGGGAGACGGCAGATAAGATCTGCAAGCAGGAACCTAGAAGGTAGAAGACTGGCACCTCCAGAGATAACCGACCAGACAGGAAGTGGTGAAGAAATACTCATTTTTTTTATACGATATATCAGTTATATGTGATGTTCGGTCTGCAAATTACAACTCAACCTGTAAGAAAGGAACATAGCAGCTGTTTGAAAGATAAAACTTACAGCTGAGGTTGGTAGAAGCTTGAATCCTCTGGAGGGAATTTGCTGCCACCTCCTGACAAAACCTCTCATCAAACACTCCCGCATCACATTTACCATGGCTTCTTGTTTTTAATACTCAGAAACATTAAAAAAAAAAAAAAAAACTCATCGATACATTGGGTTCAGTGCAGGTAGACTAGCAGGAGAACCACCATCAAATCAGCCCAAGGAGAAGCTTCCACAGGTACATTCTTTCACTGTCTGTGTGACTCAATGTAGAAAAAATAAAACCAAACCCAAAAAAGGTAGGAAATCAATGTGAAAAAGTAACGAAGGGAAAATTTACAAAAGAATATAATCAACATCATATCTATAAAAGGATTAATTTATGAAAAAAAGGCTTTTAATTAAAAAAAATGACTCACAGAAATCAGTTTTGATTGAAAATGAAAAAGAAAACCACGCCTGCTTAATTTCTCTTCAACGCCATTGAATAATTTGCTTCCTTCTGCCTAAAACAAACATAAAGCTTTGTTCTAAAGAATTGCAGGCAGCATAAACCAAGACAAAAACAACATATATACTTTTTCAACTAGTACAGTAATAATATCGTTGAATAAAAAAAGAACTAAAGTGTGAAGATTTCTGTTTGTCCCTTCTTAGACCGTGGCTTCAGCATCCTCGGGGTCATCCTCCTCCAACAGGCTGTAGGACGCATGACTCTGGAAGGGTCTCTGTAAAGGGTGAGCCAGCAGCTTGGCCATGCAGTTGTGCAGCTCTATAGCAGGTCCACTGAGAGAAACCTCAAAGCGATAACACATGCCCTTTGAGTCCAGGTTACAGAAGGAGGAGTAGTTGTCCTGGAGAAGATATAAACGTTGAGTGAGTCAAAGAGAACTGTAAATCATTCAAGCATCTGGAAAAAGATCTCATTTTTTAAGGTTTTGAGAACTAAAAAAAAAAAAAAAAAACACAAAAAATATCCTGATAAAATAAAGTTTGGAATTTTTTCAGAACAAAACCAAAACTCATGTTTGCAATAAAAATAATATGGCTATTGTTTAAGTCAGGGTCTGATAGTTTTAAAGCTATTAGAGTCAGCTCGAGTCGCAAAGTCACACGTCAGGTTTAAAAAAGTACAATTAACTATTGTGACCATTAAACCATTTCGGTTGTATAACATTTTCATTTTTACCATAATAAAAATTATAACAGACTTAAATTTTCCTTGAATTAATTTTAAGTTGCTTAACTGTTTTCAGGAGCACATCAAAGTTCCTTTCAAAATAAAATGCACCCTGTGCTAAATCAGATCCTCTTGTTGCAGCAGATTTAATTGAATTACAGTTTTATCCGTTGTCTTCTTTTACTATTGAATATAGACATGAGAACATGTGTGTAAAATCTAATCTTTTTTTTAATCTTTGGTTGCACATCCATTAATTTAAATCCTTTAAGAACTTTACTGAGTATATATTTTAAGCTTGTTTTATAATAAGCCACTCTTATGATAAGCCACTCTGACCTCTGGTCTAGGTGAATTGTCATGTGAAAAACTGTCATTCTCACTCAAAAACCTTGACACAAATGACAGAATTGCAGGATGAGACATGAGAGCAACATAAGCATCCATAAATAGGAATTACTTTTTTTTTTTTTTTTTAAACACCCCTGCATTGTTGTACTGGTATGTTTCAGCAACTGAGTCACACCAATTTACACCACACCGTAGTCTTTGTATGAAAGAGTTGTATTGAAGAAGAGAATCCTTTTGATTTTCAAAATAAAACACCATGTGTTACAGTAATATGTAGAGTTCTGGCAAAGTCTTTGAAGCTGCTGCGGTTGTGAACGTGGCGATGGAAGAAAACTGCTATAAACCGTGACTGTGTGCTTTGAGTCTGGGCTTTACTGTAGAACAAAAACAGAGTTCAGATCTTTGAGCTCCACTCACCCTCCAGCTGGTCTCCTCGCCTTGTTCATCCACCCCATTATGTAAATAGACCACGTCAAAGAAAAAGTAAGGAGACTGCAGCATTTTCTGGAGCAAAACACATTAAAGAAAATGTAAATTACAACAACACTGGACAGTATAATACTTCTGGAATGTTTCTTCAGAAAAAAAAAGAAAACTGTTACGTACACTGACAGCTTCAGGGGGGCTGAACTGCAGCGGTCCTGCATGTCGACTGTAGATGAGCAGAGTCCGCACCACATACGGAGGTGGGATGGTCTGAACATTTTCCACCAACGGCAACTCGATCTTCTGACGACTGAAGAGGCACACAGACAGAGCAAATGTTTGAAACATATTACTTCCATATGCTCATATAGAAACGGTCCCTTTGGTCACTGTCAAGATTTACTTACATGACATTAAGGAGATCTTCTAGGTCTAAAAAGCAACAGTTAAGGATAAAACTGCACACAAAAAAATCAGGTTTAAAATTGTATCCACTAAAATAACTTTTTCTAAGTAATTTTATTAAACAAAAGGATACTGAAGGACTCGCACACGTTGGTCTCCAGGTCATACAGACAGCTGCACAGCTCTCTGGGATCAGAGGTGAAGCCTGACAGCTAAGAAACAAATTCATTAGATTTAACATGAATAAAAACTATGTGAAAATGTTTTTGTTTGCAATATTATGAAGAGCTAAACAAAAAAACAAAAACAAAAGAACACATGTATTAGTGTGTGCTCACCCAGAGGGCATCATCGTTGATGACGACAAGTGCAAATTCATGTCGTTTGTCAATCTTATGTTTTGTTCGTACAAACATCTCGATCATCTTCTGTGATATGTTCAAAGCGTTTGTTTTAGATCTAAATGAAAATGAATTCAAATTAAGCACAACTGCAATCATTGGATCGTCAGCAACTTTAAAATGATCAAATACCCATTAAAAGACTCCAGCTTTGGTAGGGACATCTCTTCAGAGAGATCTAAGCAGATAATCTGTGAAGAGACAGACAAAAGCAGAAGAGGAAGACAATTAAAAAGAAAGTCAATGTTTAACTTTTGTTAAACTTCCTCAATCAAAAACAAAAAGCGGACCAACCACTTTCTCTGGGCAGTTTGCTCGAGGAACTCTGAGCTGGTACTCTGCTGGTGGAGGGCTGGACATGGTTAGTACTGGCGGTTGTGGTGTGGTCTTTGGCCTGTCTTTGGCTGACACAACTGAGGTGGACAGTTGTGCAGCTGTGCCGGTCGCTGCTGCACCAGAAGCAGTAGGAGCTCCGGCCTGAGCTGCAGCCACTGAAACTGCGGTGGTGACTGAGCTGGGAGGACTGTCGCTGGTCGAAGCCTCTCCCTCCCCTTCCACGCGGCTTCCCACGGCAGACTGAGCCATGCTTTGGTTACCATTGCCCCCGAGGCTACCCGTACTGCTGCGGCGGTCCTCGGCACCCTCGGGGTTGGAGCGTGTCCGAGGACGAAGTTCAACTGGACGCTCTTCTCCATCTGCCGGGCCTGGCTCTGGTGTCTCCATGGAAAAAATGGGGATTGCTGAAAAATATAAAACAAGTACTTTGAATTGAACAAGTAACAGAAAGATTTCACTTTTTAAAATCTCAAAATCAAACTGTTATCTTATGTTAAATCCATTCAATTCATAGGTTTCAGCTTTTCATAAAATACAATAAGAATTTAAAAATGAAAAGTCCTGTTTATCGTCCTCATCTTTTTGGGGGCATTTTATGTGAAAGAGCAGTACAACCATTCCTCAGAAACATCAACATACCATGCATTCCAATCATAAACGACTTTGAAAGAATTCCAAGACAATGAACAAAACGTGAGCTTTGCACAAAGGGCAATTCTCGCCCAAATCATACATAATATTGTGTGATAAAACTTTTTACAGCAGAAACGTTTTAGTATTTGGTTCAATGTCTTGAAAAAGCCTCAAAGCAGCATAAAGTTGCAAACAAACGCCTCTTGAGCTTGATAAGTTCCACAGATAAACACCAACTTTAGCTGTTAGCTTTCGTTAGCTTGAACAAACACACTACTATAGACTCGTTGCGTGTTATAGAAACAAAATATATGAGTAAAAATATTAACGAAAAAAATATATTCTCACCAGACTGAATTATGACTCGTTCAAGATTTATGTATCATTCACAACGACGCATTTGAAGTCAAAAAGGAACTAAACGAGCAGCTAAAGGTTTGTTTTGAACCGGCAAGATTCTAACCGGAAGTGATACAACCCGGAAGCGAAAGGCATTATGGGCATTGAAGTTAAGGCTTGAGACAACAGGTTTTGTTTTATGTTATCCCGTTATTTTTACGGTTTATATTCCTCAAGCTATACATATATTTATAATATAATCTAGTATAATAAAAATTAGTAATATGGTTAAACCAAGATAAATTACGTGTTTTGTCACTACAACACCGAACCATTAAATTGTTGTATCTATTGAAATAGATGTAGTAAATGTGAGTAATTTCATAAATTTAATTAAAATTGTTACTTGTTCATTGGATGCCAGCAGTTCAGAATGGTGTGTGTGGCGACTGTGGACAAAACAGGAAAAGGCTCAGAGTGAAGAGGAATGGGTGGGGATGATGACTCTTGACAGTTTCCACTTACTTCATTCATCCCAGAGAACAGCAAAGCAGACCGAAGAGAGCAGGATTAAGCTCGGGCAAAATAACTGACTTACACCAAATTTGCAGAAAAGCATATTTGCAGAAAACAAAAAGACTAAAGGTTTTTGCTTTTTCTTCATTAAAAAAGGAGTCTGTTGCCAGCCACAAACCATGGAGGTGAGTCATTTGAAAGAGATTTTTTCCTGTTAAGTACAAGTTTTCCCTGGCATTACAGGTCCAGCGATATTCATGTTTTATACTCTTGAATGATTTTAACTTTATTTTGAATCAAGAAATTAGGTGCAACTAATGTAAATATTATAAAATTGTGTTTTCTTATTTTAAAAATGGAACAACTTTTGAGCTGGATTTTTCATGTTTGCTTAGGTGCTTTTATGGATGATTTATAAGCACTTTATCCTAAAGTTTATGTTACGATGTGGTGATAAGTTAGAAATAACAGCTCTTGTCTGCTAAACTATCCACAGAATGCTGTTTTTGCAACCGACACAGATTTGGAATTTTTTTGTGTGTCAAGGACGAAGAATGTAAAGCATTTTTACTGCTTTTGTCTGCACATGTTTGTGCGGAGTTCATTAAACATGTTTATTTGTTACAAATATAAATGTAGCCTTTTAGGTCGTAATGTTATGATTTAGGCGTTTAGCCAACATGAAAACAATGGATGGCATGTCCACAAATATTTGCTGAACAGGAAGTTGGACCTCAGGATGTTTTAGTTTCCTCCTTTTTCCGCAGTGCAAAACAATAGCTTTAACCAGTCTGAAATCTGCTTATTTGTACTGTAAACTAATGTCATCCAATTCTGTGGTAAATTAACACAATTATTCAGAAGCAAATGCAACATCCTGCTTTATAGGACTCAAGGCGGGTCAGATGTGACAGCCTGAGTGCTGGCTCAGGGTTTGATCAGGAGATGCTAAACCCCATTGACCATGTTGCCCTTGATCCGGGGGGTTCTGATCCAGTCATCAGCCTCGAACCCACAGCGGCAGAGGTGGCTCAGTGTGAAGCTGAAGTAGGCACCCTGCTTAGCATCATCGCTGAACTCAACAAAACAATGGGATCCCTTAAAGCACCAAGGTGAGCAGAGTTTTTGGTAATGTGCAAAACTGCATTTTATATATAATAAATTGGTAAAATCTTAAAGCCAATAAAAAAAAGAATTACACACATCTCCACAATACAGAAATGATACATTTTTACATAAATACCTAATTCTTGCAGTGATCCCGGAGAATTGAGGCCCCCCGTTCCATCCAGACCTCTGGTTCCAGATCTACTGTCTCATCGTCTGGTCAGAAGCAGCTCAGAGAGGAACTCTCTCTCCATTGTCACTCTCTAAACCTCCACTCACTGATCGAGGTTGGCGATGTTTAAACTTTATCTTTATGGATGTTTTACACTACTCAGTAGCAGTTTATTTGGTGCACCTCTGTTTTCCCACCTCTAGGGGGCAGTGGCGTTGTCTGGACAAAGCTGCAGGAAGTTCTATCATCAGTGGAGGACTCCATCAGCTACAGGAGAACCTGGGCTGCTCCTATCACAGCCTCTGATCAGGAGAAGCAAAAAGCTCACCTTAGAGCAGCTCACGAGAACTGGACTAAAGCCACACAGGTATAAAACAGAAAGAAAAAACAACAAAAAAAAAGCTACAGAAGTATGTTCATGATGTCCTCAAAAATGATGATTCATGTATGAACCACAACATGTTATCAGATCAATTTAGATGAATTAACGTACATGTATTTCTCTGATAACAGATGGTGGAGGAGATGGAAAAAGAGTTTGGCATATCATGTCCATTAAGTCTTCCAAAGGAGCAGAATGCAGAGGACCTGCTGTATTTGGAAAAAAAGGAGCCCGCTTTGACATTACAGAATCAGCAGGAGGAACAGCAGAACTCCACCAGCCCCGCAGAAGAGGAGAAAAACAAAGTGGTAAGAGTCTTTTGACCAGTTTTAAGACAAACTAATAATTTCTTTATTGCTAAATGACTTTATAATAATAAAATTTAATGAACATAGTGATAATTTTGAACCACAGCACTGCTTACCTTTAGTTTTAAGAGTACTAGTATACAGAATAAAATAGGTGAGGTGTTTTAGCTTTCAGATCTCAGAAGGTCCCGGAGGTCCGGGAGTCTCTCTCCTTCCTACTTGTGTACGGCTGGAGGTTTTTGTCCGGAATGGGCCTCTCCACCCTACCCCGGTTCACCGTTACCCCACAGAAGAGCTGCACGAGCCGTCACGCCTTTGTCTGTTGGTGGCGATGGGGCGCCACAGGACTCGGCCAGCGCATGCTCCAGCCCCATCAGCCCTGAGCCTGAAACCGAGCGACTGAACAGGTGAGTCAAAAATAAGAAGCAGCTTCGACAGCCGCAGAGTCACAGAAATCAACTAAAAAGAACCTGTATATCAGGATTCTTTATATAACCACAGGAATGCAAATTAAGTAAAACAACTTGTTTTGTCACTGGTTTATTTTGTTGCCTAAATAAATCCTTATGCGATGTAATTACCTTTTTATATCCTTTTCTTTATTTTTTTTTCTGGTAACACAATAGGTCACAAGCAAGTGTTTTTGACTGATCTAAATTATTCCAATCATCTAAAACAAAAGCTCAATTTGTTAAAAATTCTAAACTGTATAAATGAGCACATTATATGCAACAGATGTTAAAACACAAAGTCAAAAACTTGAGTTGAATTATATTATATTATATTATATTTTTTGACCCATTAGTTAGTCAGAAAACACACTTTTACCTTATATCTGTGTTATAGGGGTTCCCCTGGGATGGCAGTAAAACTGGCCATAATACCAAACTATAAAACCACAAACCCACAGCTGAAACCAGACAACACTGCTAAAACTTTGATAGCTCTTGGCTCTTTTGGCTTCAGATGCCAGATTTTGCAGAAATGCTGCAGCATGGCGGGTCTACAAACCACTTTAAAAAGTAAAACTGTTCAACGTCTAATACTACTGTTTGAACTAAAGAGAGAAGATGCCAAGTAGTTTCCACCACTCACTCTAAACCACAGTTACTGAAGTCACTACAGTCGGTGAGAATTTATTAAGTTTGTGCCAGACCCCTATACTGCAAAGCATCAGGTTTTTCCTGGTATTTAAAAAGAAAATGGAGACATAGCTGATGTGCTTTCTCTGACTTTTCAACAAATATTGCTGTTTTCAATTTAGTAAAATGGTTAAATCAATGTCCAAGTTGGTAAGAATATGAAGCCCATGTTTATCCTGATGAATGAGTGTATGATGGAAAAGGGGGAAAAAACTAGCAAACTAAATATAAACTAAGTCAAAACTTTTGAAGACAGTTGTGAAATTGCATTTCAAGACTTTAGGTGCGACATCGAAGCTGCTACAGAAAGCCACAAGCTCCCTGCTCCACACCATACTGATGCATCCACTTGCAGACGACTAATCCATGTTTTTCCTCATCTGAGCTGGTGTCTTTTTTGGCATCAAAACTGTACAGCTGGGTAGGTCCAATATTGTTCACCATTTTTGTTCCATTTTAATGTTAGGCTGGGGTTGTGAGGGGCTGTCCGAGAATTTTTTTAAGTCACTTAATAAACGTGAGGTAAAAGAAGGATACTTTAATGGAAAATTATGTGATGACAGCAGCCAATAAATAAAAAAAATTATAACAAAAGCCAGTTAAAAAAACATGAACACTGCCATAGAATAAGAAGGGATTGCCTACTTGGTTATGAATTTTAGTTTTTGGGGGCCTGAATTAGAATAATAATAAGTTCTGTTCCTAAAGATGTTATTTGGACCAATCCTCCTCCCTGTTCCAGTTAAACATTCAGGGTCCACAGGAAACTGTCTGCCTCAGTAACCTGCAGCATCACCTGATGCAAAGAAAAAAAAATTGTTGAAGTGTTTTTTATCATGAAAAATCAACTCTACTTCTTTCATGATACTGGAGGTCGAGGTCAATGACCTGTAATTAATGAAGACTAAAACAGGCTTTTTACTTTGTTGTCTATTATAGAAGCTTCACTTTGGAAAAAAATTGGTTGCCGAGTAACCGACATGGATGAGTGTGAGT
Organism: Oryzias javanicus; assembly: GCA_003999625.1. Taxonomy (NCBI): domain Eukaryota; kingdom Metazoa; phylum Chordata; class Actinopteri; order Beloniformes; family Adrianichthyidae; genus Oryzias; species Oryzias javanicus. The sequence continues at coordinate 14,402,378 of CM012440.1, forward strand.
GAAAGCCTTGAAGCTCTCCAGAAAAAGAAGTGAGCTAAAGCTACAGAAAGTTGACATTGTGGCACACTTGTATTTCCTTTTAAGAGAGTTGAAGGAAATTAAAAAAAGAGATTAAGCTAAAATGAAAATAAATAAAGGGTTGTGCGTTCAGTTAAACAAGTTTTTGAGGTCATTTGTGAGGATATTTCTTAATATTTCATCCATGCATTTTTTTCTTGCTATCCTTTTAAGTAGTAAAAATGATTTTGAAAGGAAAGATTTACACAAGTATTTCCAAAAGTTGTGCTTTATCCAGTCCCTCAACTTTTCTTTCTTTATTTGTTTCCTTTCTAATGGTTTTCCCTTTCAATTCATGTGCACCATCCTCCCTTTTTCAGATACATTGAGAGGCTGAAGGCCAGAAATGAACGACTGACTGCAGCTCTGGAGCGAAGGAAAGCAGAATCGGAGCAAATGAGTGTTAAACTCAACAGACTTGAGTCCAACTCCTCGACCCTGCAGTTGGCTCTGAGATACAGGTATAAAGGAAATGGACCTGACACATGCTTGCACATTCTTTTTTTAGAGTTATAGACTCTTTATTTGTTAAATAAGGACTGTTCACAGGTCAGCGGTCTGTCAGGAGGCTCGTATGGCAGATCCTTCTGGTTTAATGAGGTTGTGTTTTGTCTTTTGTGACAGTGAGGAATGTGAGGAGGCCTACAGCGAGCTGCTGTCACTTTATGATGCCAAGAGGCTGCAAAACGTGGCTCTGCAGACAGACTCAGCAGGTGTTTGATACTCACCCTAACCCACAGAGACACTGAGACATAGCAGGTACGAAGCTGCTCACACACTCAAAAAGCGCAGTTGGAGTCACACGTTTCTCCTCTTTTTGGTGTCAGATGGTGACAGGCAGCAGAGTGGGAGTCCCTCATCTGAGCTCAGGAGAATGGGAACGGAGGAGTTGTCCACTTCCTTCTCAACAGCAGTGTTCAATGAGAAAACACCGACTCTGTCACAGCAGAGGTGATGCTTTTCTATCGTAAAATCAGAAAGAAAACGTTTGTTGATGATAAAAAAGATTAAAAGTTTAGAGAAAGTTTTAAAAACCTTTCTAACTTTTTGTGGTTTCACAGCACTCCGGGGTCTGGGGATCGAGAAACAGCTCTCCGACAACACATCGACCTTTTGAAGAAGGAACGAGCAGCCATTTCTCTGCATATGTCTGGCCAAGGAACTGGGGCCAAGCTGAGCTCTGATCACAGTCAACCAGCTGGACAAAGATGGGGACATGCATCTAAAGATCTCAGCAAACAAACTGATTCCAAGAGGGAGAAAGCCTCACTGTTTTATGAGCTTATATCCGTCAGGGTAAGCTGCACATCTGTAGTCTGATAGTCTGAGTTTGTTTAGATAAATGTAAAAAAAAAAACAAATCCCTCCTCTAAACTCAGGTACCATATTTTTCAGAAAAGAAGTCACATTTGTTTTCCATAGTTTGGCTGGGGTGCAACTTAAATGTGATTTTAAAAATAGCAACAACCACTGGAGGGCGCTGTAGGTGTGTATATCAGTATTTCTAACTGACAGCAACAGAAGAAGAAGCAATGCTGTGCCCAAATTCCCACCCTTATCCCGACTAAAAACCTAACTAGTGTCATGGATTTTAAAAGCGATTCCGACCCCATGCTTACTACTTTTCATTTGTTTTTCCAAACAACACCGATACGACGTCACAGATTTCTCAAAGTAAAAATCAAATCAATATGAATGTTACACGACATCCATTTGTGACTCCTCTGTGTTCTGATGATGAAAATGTGGATGGTTTATCAAAAAATTATATTTATACACTTTTTTTTTTGCAAAAATTGTTCTACTGCAATACATTGTGGTCTATGTGGCTAATATGGCTAATATTAGTTTATTTGGGTTAATGTGGTGAGCATTGATACATGTACGTTTTTGGGAAAGAAAATTTTAAGTGCACTCGATTTTGAAATTGTAGATTGGGACGTCACTAGAAAATGGCAAACGCACTATATAGCGCATTATAAAGTGCGTAAGGAAGGAATTTGTCCATTGCATCAGTCTTACACCAGGCTTGACGGAATTCTGCAGAAGTGACCGAAGTGATAAAGAGAATAAAGAGTTTTTGTTTTAGCAATATAAAGTGATTTAAAGGGTTTAGTTGACTTGTTAGCATTTGTGTCTAAAGTTTTTGCAAGGATGACCAGATATGTAAGGGACAACCATTTTATCAAGAATTTTATCAAGATTGAATTTAAATGAATGATTTAATTAACATTTTATTGCAGTTGCATACTTTTTATTTCTTACCCATAGACCAAATACATCTAATATATTTTTAACCAAAATCCCTGTCCCTTTTTTACACTCTTCACTCCCAGTTAGCTTGTTGTAGATAGGTTGTCTAGTCTGGTAGTCCCTTTTCAAGGTGAATATGAAAACGTAATTTAGCCAAACACAATCAAGAAATCATAAACACAGTTTTTAGAAAATGTAGAGCACCGTATATTATTGATTTTGTGACTGGAGTCTGCAGGCTGTTGGAAATTCCAAAGTGGTCCACAGGCCGGACTTTGGACATGCCTGTATCTGAATAAGTGTTGTCACAGTAATATTCAAGAATCCTCCTAAGCTTCAAGAAACTAAATAAACATCAATGTGTTACCGTAGTGAAGCTCGTATATATTCAGTTATTATTATTTGCCTTTCAAGATGAAATGTCCATTCTTGTTCCATATTTTGTCATTTTTAGCATCTTCAAGAGCATGAATTTCCACCTCCTAAAATACTGTTTGGACTTCCCAAACACACTGATGTAAAATAAAAGCATATTTTACTACAGTTCTTATTGTATTTGTTTTAAATGTATTATTTCATTATTTAGCTAATTTAGTAATATATTAATTCCAAAATCATGCAAAAACTCTTTCCACAAAAGCAGGTGGGGAGAAAAAAAGCCCACCCCGTCCTGTCAGCAGATTCTAGTCCACTGTGGCTTGTTGACTGAATTGAAAAATGAATAACGGAAAGTTGAACAGAAAAGATAAAACAAAACCAACAAGCATGTAAACTTCCCTCACCTAAAAAAAAAAAAAACATCAGCACATTAGCAGCACTCAAGCCAGCCATGAAGGATGGAAGCTACAGGAGAAGGTCTGAAATGTCAGTGTAATTCCTCCTCACTGATTACATTCTGTTTCTGTCAGAGAGACAGGAATAAGTAACATAAAATCAGATCCAGTCCTCGAGAGAAACAACATTTTTTAAAGCTTTATCAAAAAAAAAAAAAAAAAAAGCATAAACCAACCTTGCACAGATGTTTCTCATAATTAAGTAAAAGCAAAACAGGATTTTTTTTTGTCTGAAAAGAAAAGTCAGTCTAATTTGAAATATATCTTAATAACTGTGTTTTTTTGTACAAATACTTTGGTTTAGGAGGAGATGTCTGATCTGCGAGCTTTAATCCGCCTTAAGGAGAAAGAACTACGGGGTTTGGAGTGGGGTTTAATGGGCCAGAAGGCTCAGGAAGCAGCCGGAGTTTTCATCCCCGAGAGTCTCCAAGAAGAAGTGGAGGACCAGAAGACTGATCAACAGGTAGCTCAGACTCCCACTGCAAACGTTTTTTTTTTTTTTTGCTTTTATGAGCAAATAATACAAAGTCAAGGTGAAAAGAGCAAGAGAGGGCAGGAGCTGGTCTATTGTGGCAGACCTGATTCGAATATGGATGTCCCACATGGGAAATCACACAACTACCAATGCAGAATCCCTTCAGGCCAAGAGGGATATTTTGGTTCCACGAAGTCTTCTCCTGGGCTGTCCTGCCTCTGCAGGATTAATTCATGCTGCTCACCTCTGTCATTGTCAAAAAGACGAAACAGTTTCTTTAGATCAGCACAGTGACTTCAAGTTTTTTTCTCTTCAACAGCTGATCGGGGTTTTAAAAACCCGTCTTATAAGCAGTTGCTATGGACTTTGCAAACTAGCTTTTTTTATTAGTTGTGTTCATCAGCTAGAGCAGTCATCTTCCATGCACCACAGTGTCCTGAATTTAACTGTGAAGTGATCTGAACATGTTTAGATTAATTATTTTAACATGGAATAAAATCATTTAATATATAACACTGGTAAAACACAGATGCAAACATGGTTAGTTCTCTCTTAGCTGTGACGATAAAGTGGGTTGGGCAGTTTAACGGCAGCTTACTTCACCCACCAAATGGATCGATGTCCCCAAAGTTTTTGCAATCTATGTAGTAACAGTCATAGCAAAATCTTAAGAAACCATAGTGCACATAGGTTTATTTGGAGTGTAAATGTAGATTTTTCTTTTTAACATGGAAGTCATTCAAGATTGTTCCCTTCTGAAACCAGCTTCGTATACATTTAATTTTGATGCAAAGTAGGGCTTTTATGCATTCAACTCAACTTTTGAAACCTACCTCTAGTGGTCATTTCAGAAACTGCACCTTTTGTGCTTAAGATTAGATTGCGAATGAAATCACTGTAACTTATATGTATATATATATATGTCCATATGTCCTCTTTCATCCAAAAAATGCTACAATAGCATGTTAGAAACACCAAAAACACATTTTTTATTGGAATGGGGTTTTAAACAATAAGACTGACGTAACCTCTTTTGTAACCTAAATAATTATCTATAATATGGTTGCAAAACTTGCAAAATGAATAATCAGTACAGAGAACAAACAAACAGCATCTGAATTAAAGAACAAATTAACTGTTTTGAATTTGTTAAAACAAGAAAAATAAATGATGATAGATTATTTTTAACTTAAACTGACTGTAGTTACCTGTTGTCCTTCAGAGGCTCAGTGAGAATGCTGCTAGAGCTGCTTTTGAAGGGGACATCACTGGTCCTCTGACCAGACCCATTCTGAAGGAGCTGCAGGCAGTCCTACAAAGGTAAGAATTATTTCTGCATGATGATACCATTTAATTTACAACAAACTCGAGAAAATGTTCTGCTAAAATACAAAATTCCATGTTTTTTATCGTTTGGTCGACTTTTAATTGAAAAGACTTTAATATGACTATCACTTGCAGTAATCCTAAAATCCACAGTAGAAAACACATCATATGTCTATTTCCTGGTTTTTATCTGTTGCTTAGTAACACTGATAGAAGAAAAGCAGACTTTTGATAAAGGGAAACGTTTTTTTTCACACCGTGTGGTTCATCAGACTGTCCTTTTTCCTCTTTTAACCTTGAGTGTTGTTTTTTTTTCTTCTCTCGAATCGCTCCTCTCTCACGTAATTCATCAGATGTGCTCTGAAGTCAAGGACACAGGATGAACGCAAACCTTTTCACACTTCTCACAAAACCGTTTGAGTAAACATCCTCTGTGGCTTAATCAAAAATATGTCTTTAATGTACGCTCTGAAAAATCATTTCATTTTCTCAGAGAACAAGCCCTAAAGAAGAGACTGGCTCTGGTCCATGACTCCCTAAACACTGCACTCAAAGACAACCCCTCACACAGGAAGGACAATGGGGAGCATATTGCTCGCCTCACACAGGCACACAGGTGATTATGATGATAACAACATTGAATTTGTGGCTGTTCGCCTGCTAAACAGGGTCTTATGGGTGTGCTTCTTGCAGCAAAGCACTGAGTTCGTACCGACAGATTCGCAGAAAGTACCGAGAGCAGGTGTGGAGGCTGGAGCAGAAAGTGGCAGCCATGATGGAGAGTCACCACAGCCAGAGCGGAGCAACGAGGGATGCAGGAGAAGCTCTGGAGTGGAGGAGGGAAGAGACCATTTTATGAGATACCTAATGTTATCAGTTTTCATTGATGTAAATATGTTTGTTTAGAAATCTAAAATAGCTTTTTAATATCCATTTCATGTTTTATATTAAGTCTGTAAATCCCACTACATCAAAGAATGACTGAAATTTTTAATTTTGGGGGAATTAAGATGAGAAAAAAAAGATGATAACAAAAAAAAAACTTTTGGTAAATCATTTTTTATGAGATACCAATAGTGTTAACTATGTACTGTTGTGTGATTTTGCAAAGATATTGACAGGAATGTTAACGAAAAAAGCACCTTTTTTACCACTGTCTCAAATTTGATCCACATATTTTTAAAATTGTGTATCTGCAATTTAAAGAATTGTCATCAAATTTACATTTTTTTTAATACATCAAGTAGTCATTATAAAAAAGGTCATTACAAAGTCATTACATAAAATTAGTCATTACATAAAATTAGTTATTCTCCAAAAAAAAAACTGGATAAAATCAGAAAAGATTTTTCCTGCCGACAGTGTTTGATATTTCATGAAAGCAGCCATTTTGAAATGAGCAGGAAAAGCTCTTCTACTGCCCCTAGTGGAACGATTATGAATTACAGGGCAAAAAAAGCATGGACTAAGTTCCAAACAATGGGGTTTTAAGGAAAGTTTGGATCATGCTAATGAGATAGGGGTGCTAGAAAATGTGTGTATCAAATATGATGCCAGTGGTTAATTGATAAAGGAAAATATTTTTTAAAAACATATATGAGCTAGTTTTTCCTGAGACAAATTAGAAGATGTGTATTAGCAGATGCAGTCCTGAGTTTTACAACTGACAGACCAAGCTGGAAACAGGTTCATACGCTCATTTTTTCCCATAAAAGCGATCTCCATAAATTCGCTCCCCGACTGACCATGCTGCAGCAACAAAAAGATCCGAGAAAAGGGGGATGGGTTCTGGAACAATAGCTGATGTGCACAAAATGTTTGGCAAGCTCATTTATCTTGGATCCACTTTCATAGTCGCTCGTCGGCGGCCTTTCACCACTGAGAGTTCAACTTAAAGGTCAACTCATCTTTAAACAACAAAAAAACATTTTTCTCCCTTTATGGAGTTTTGAAAGCATCAAGGTGAGAGGTTACAGGTTTACTTACACGAGATTTCTGTTTCTAAAGATGAAAACATACAGATTAGAAGTGCAAATAATCAATTTATAGGATTGAACGATCTCAAATTTAAACATTAGATTTTTAAAAATCTCTTTAAAGCAATTATAGAAAATCTGAGGCATAGATAAAAAGTACATTTTTATGCACAACCATGACAGCTGATAGTTATGTGTGCATCAGAACTCCATCTAACTCACCTTACTTCCTTCCCTCCATCTTTTATTCCTCACCACTCACTCCATCAATTTTTCTGCCGATAATCTCTATTACATCCCTCTCAATCTTCTCCGAGCTCTTCCCTCATGATCCGGCGCTCCCCCCTTCCAGCCGACCCCGCGTCCTGACCTTCTCAAAGCGGTCATCTGCAGCTGTGACCGGCGGTCAGGAGGTTAAGGCAAAGGTCTAGTGTCACACCCACAGGGTCACAGCGATGCTTGGCTGTTGTGTTAGGCGGTGAATGGAGGGTTCAGAGCGCCAGACGAGGTGGCGAACCCCTGACGCCCTGACTGTTGCCTGAGCTTGCCCTTTCCCGAGCAGAGGTCAACGCAGCGGGTCTGTTCTCCTGATCTTCCCATAGCACCACTATTGTTGTAATAGCTGCCATTAGAGCACATGATACAATTATCATTGCACTTTATGTTGCCACTCTTCAAGATCCATGTTAAGCTTCTGAGTTCATCAAAGGCTTGTAGATGACATGAGTGTTGTAACCTTTGAGTGACTCCGGAATCAAAGACGAAACGATAATGACAGAATGTCCGGCGGGAAGATAATCGATGTTCTTTTCTTTGAAAAAAAATCAAAGTTGCTAAAATCTGTTTTGTAATGAAGGACGTTTAAATATCCAACATCTATAATCTTAAAACACTTTGTGTCTTCAGTCTGACAAATATTATTCATGTGAAATAGTTATGGCTTTTATCTCTCATTATAGCTATCGTTAAAGTATGCGTTTTTTACTGTTTTATTATAGCTGCATATTTTTACATAAAACACTCAGTTTTGACAAAAAAAGTAAGGTTTTATGGAATCATATAATTGTATTACCACATGAGTGAAATACTGCATTGCAAGACAGGTTGCTTAAGAATCCATCATCTTGTTACAAATTTGTGCCAAATCCGTTAAAAATAGGAAGATTTTTGAGACTTTGAACATTTTTTGCTGTATTGTTACATTTAAGCATACATTTATGTGTAATAAATGTGTTGTCATTGTTGAGGAAAACTGAAATAAATTCTTACCTAATGTTTAAAATCACACAATGTTGTCCACATGCTTTCGAATCAAGACTTTTTTCTATGTCAGAGAAGTACATTTTTCCCCATTAAGCTGTAGTGGAGAAATTTGAATATTTATCATTGACTTTAGTTTAAAAGGAGAGAACATTTAAATTTAGAGTTTGTACATAAGTAAATATCTCATCTGACTGACTAGAGTTTGACTAGAATACAAAAAGGTTACATATTTAGTGCTGAACCACCCACACAATATCAATTAGCATGGCATCAGATTTGTTCAAGTCCTAATCAATTATTTTTTTGTTGCACAATGATGTTAATCATTTTATGGAACCAGAACTTGTAATATAAAAAGTAACAATCTTCAAAATATAGATTCCTTTAAACTTTTAATGTGTTTTAACAGAAGCTGATGTTGAGGCTTCGCACTAGATGATGAGATGGAATGGAAGAACCGTCTGTTTGCCTCCATGTTTGTAGACCCCACCTCCCCCAGGTTAGATCCTGTGTAAGACTCTGTGAACGGTTGAGTTTTATAGTTCCTGGGAAAAATACCCACGCCATTATTAGACAACGGCAGCAGCTGTCAATCAGAGTGGGGGTGGATGCAAGCACGCTCGCACACTGGAAGGACGAGGGAGGGGGGTGACCTATGGGTTTCAGGTCAACTCATTTACTCTCTGCGTCCATCCCATTATTTTAATAAGTTGCCCTTCTGTAAGCTGTATCAAGAGATTACAGCCTACAACCGTTCTCCCTCAAAGCCATCAGCTCACCTGTCGCAACCGCTCTATATCCCCTTCTCATTCACTCCTCCTCTTTTCATCCCTCCATCCTCTGCTCCAGCCGCCTCACGGACCTGACACCTCTCCCCCGATTTTTCTGACAACAGTCCGCCCAAGCCGAGGTCAGGGAGGTGGAAGGGGCCATGGCAGCTTGGAGAAGCACGAAAGAGATTTGACCTCAATCAAATGGCCGACCACATCCGCTTTGTCCTCTCGCCCACTCAGATAATGAGAGCAAACAGCTCAGGCCAACAGGCCACCTCTCCACAGACAGCAACGGATAAAGAGTAAAACCTTGTTGCATGTAAGTCCATGTAAGGTGATTTCCATGCTTGTTACAGGATTGCATGCGTGCGTGTCGGTGGATGGAAAAAGTTGCAGAGTGCCTAAAATTCATCAGCTTGATGAACATCTAAAAAGACCTCTATTTATAAATTCTAATCTAGACGGGAGGCATCAAAGCTCTGAAGTGAGCCAGAACAAACACTTTGAAGGGAAATTATTTGGCCAAATCAGTGTTGACATAACTATAATTCACAAGAATGAGATTAAAGACCAACAACCTACAGCTCAACACATCTATGGTCAAGAACATTTAGGAGTAAAACGGAATGATGGAAGATTAAAGTTAAGGTTGAGGATATTACTTCTGAAATTGCTGATTTGTGGTTATTGGAATAAAGCTTTGGATAGACATAATTTTAACTAACATGAAACTGAATTATGTTTATTCCTTATAAAGTTCCAGAACTTCCCACAAAAATGAAAAAAAAAATAAGCAGCTTTTAATTAAAATTTCCCCATTTACAGAGTGTTGAGATATATATTTGATCTCATTTCCACAATGGGACTAGATTCTTATTATCCATAGAATTTAGGACAAACAAGAATTAGAAATGCAACTTGTACATAAGCAAGAGACAAAATTTATAACAAGCTAGTTTCCATTTTCTGTAAAACTTTTTATTCTTAGATTAATTAAGTCGGTCACTTCATGGTTAAATCAGAATTCTTCCATTTGAAGGGAAAGGAGCTTAAATAGTTTCTTAAAGAGTGTCTTATGATGCCTTTGTAAAATGTAACTTCTTTCTATAACTGCATTTGCAATCCATCTGGTATTTTATGTTTATTTTTTTGTTCCATTTCTTCTTTTCTAAGTTCTGAAAAAATAGTTGTGTTTGTGTGGGTGGGTGCGGGGGGGGAGGGTTAATTAGAGCGGAGGGATACAGAACTTGAAGTCTCTTTGCTCTACCCCTGGCTATCCTTACAAAACTTCGAGTTCTAAATCCCTCCGCCGGTAGGGCGAGCCCCGTCGCGCTGTACCGCGGAGGAGAAGCGCTTTTCTTCATGTTGGTGCGCTCTGAAGCACAGAAGTTTATATTTAAGTGTAAGTACCAAATTTTTGGTTTAGCATGGCATCTTTAAAGTTAAGTATTCCCGAGCGCTAGCAGCTAGCTAGCTAACGCTAACTGAGCGGTAATTATTGATGATGTCATCGAGTGGGACTAATGTCTGAATTCGAATACCTTTTTCATAACTGTGTGGAGGGCTAAATTCAATTCAATTTTATTTATATAGCCCAAAATCACAAAGAAAATTTGCCTCATTGGGCTTAAATGTAGGAGTAGGGGAAGAATTCGGATAAGGCCAAAAAAAAAAAGAGTATTAGACAAAGATGTTCAGGAAACATTTAAATAATTAAATTATTAAAGATGTCATTTCACTATTTCAATAATTCAAGAATTATTGACCGTTTTCATTGTGACGTCACAAAAAATGGCGAAAGAGACGTGAGTGTCATACGCAAATTCTGCTCCATGGATTTAGACCGAGAAACTGAAGAACTGAAAGCTGTATATCACAATTTACATAAATAATGAAATGCAACCTTACCAAGTTCAACAGAAAATATACAATATTTATTTCATGAAAGTCCTGCTGAACTGTATTTTCATTTCCTGTCTGAGACCATTCACAAATACAAATTTTAGGAAAGCGCTACTGACATTTACACTTTGATTTGTGAACGATCTAACAAGGGAAAACCAATACAACCAGATAGGAAATTTGTAAAATAAATATGGTACAAACAATTGGGTTGGTTATCTTTTATTATTTACATTAAACTGTATTAAACAGGGTTCAGCCGCAGCTTTGCCATTCTAAACAAAAGGCACTGGAAGGGACTCAGCCCTTTCGGCGATGTGTGACGTCACGTGAAAAGGGTCTATTTGCAGTGTAGATCGTGTCAGATTTTTTTTTTTTTAATTGTAAAAATAAATTCAAAAGAATTCTGGTATAAAAAGCAGCAATGAAAACCTGAGATATTTAGTTTTTTTCAGTTTTCACTTTTTTTCTTCAATTCATAGATTGTGAAGTTTCATTCTCTTTTATTTTGTAGAGTTTGTGTTGTGTTTAAGGCTTTTGTGATTTTATTAAATAACCCAGCGGCCTCATTTGTCCAACTCCTTCCTGAAAATCCCTCACAGAGCGTACCTTTTGTTTCCCTATTAATCAGTGCTACTCACTTCATCCGGTTCAGAGATGCAGGGAGGGAGGTCACCTCAGGTGACTGTCAGAGGCATGCAGCCTCTAAAAGCGCGTCAGAGCATCACAACAACACGGAACTCCACGTACTCCAATCTTTGACACACCAACGAAGGGCAAAAGTGTTTACAGCTTTTAAGATTTCCCAACTTTTCATCCTAAGCGTAGAGAAAGAGTGGATGAGAATAGAAGTGTTGAAGTGTGAAATGACATGCAACAAAATCCCTGGACAGAGGATAAAAACCATTAACAAGAGAGGACAACAACCCTTTTCAATCCGGCAGGCTTGTTCTGAAGTCTGTTGTGCAAATCCACCTGCCCTGAACTCATCTAGAAAAAATGTTCCCAACTACTGAACCACATGATGTGCCACCGCTTTGTTCTGATGTATCAAACTGATCAAAAACTGATATCTTTACATGTTTTTTGCATTCCGACTTCTTTGATTTCAATTGCTGAACTCTAATCTCCATCTCAGTCACGATCAGTGCCGTCCACAGTTTGGGCATAAGGCAGCCACCCCGCTGCTCAGAAGTCAGTAAGATAAAGATACAAGAGATTACAACAAGCTGCAGACACACAAGATCTAATGAGGTCAAAGCAGCTCAGCGTGAGAGCAGTAGATTACAGCAATGAGGTGTTCAGGGGGAAAAGATGGCAGGAGGAGTGGCCTCGACCTAATTCTGTTAAAGCATTTGAGTCGTCCTCAGTGAGCTGATTAAGTTAATTTTCAGTCATGTTAAGCACCTTAGGTGGCCCACAGGCAATATGTGGTATAACAGAGACCACAAATGGGGTGTTACAGGTTGGACGTCTACTTGCAAGATGGACATCGGAGTGATGGAGAACTTTAGGCGGAACGAGTCAAGCGACCCCTCGTTTTTGAAAAAATATTATCCATCTGCCTTAAACACAGCATGTCAACGATAATCTTTTTAGTCTCGGGGCAAAACATTCAGCTAAATTATTTTCAGACTCTGCTTGTTGGTGCACATCTGTCTTCTCCACCCCACGACTCTTTGGTTGTAAACCGTTTTGTTTGCCCAGATCTGAGGGTTTTTCTGTGAACGTCTGAGGACAGTGAAGGTCACAGGTGTAATCATTTAGATGTATTCTTAGCGGGACTCCATGATGACGAGGAAACGCGGAGGCAGAGCTGACCCCTGCGGCGTTGCAGACACATCAAAGCAGATACCAGGAAGGACTTAAGGGTTGTGACTGATGCCATGAAGCTTCCATAAATCACAAGCTAAGAGAAGATTAGCTTTGTAAGTAAGACTTAGCTTGGACAGAATATTAGAGACGGCTGAACTTTCAGAAATGGTTAACAAAGTTGGATTAAATGTTGGGTTGCAACATTAATCCATTTTTTTTTCTCTCAAAAATAACTACCACATGCATTAGTCAGCTGTGACCTCAAGGCTAAAAAGTAGGGCTATGATACTCAGAAAATTATGTTTTAATATGTTCTTGTGGTATTTTTCCTAAGATGGAGGACATATATAAATAAATGATGAATTTAAAATTCAATTTATGAGTACTTCTTTATTTAATTTTTTGTGAATCAGGAGTAGACAGAAAAAAAGTGCTGTTGAAGTTTGAATCTTGAAGCCCTGACAGGTGTTGCAGTCAGCGGGCCACAACCTCTCTGCCCTCCCAAATATTATCCACCATTTAGAGGCTAATTTTTAATGAACTGCCGCTCTGCAGAAACTGCCTTACATTTTATGACATAGTAAAAAGTGTAATATTGGATCAATTAACAAAAGTTCTTTCATTTTTTACATTTAAAAATATTAGATTTGAACAAACTACAGTTTAAGGTTGAGTAAAGCATGAACTCAAATATGAATTTGAAGAAAAACAATCATTTTAAATGGAAAAAAATGACAGAAATGTTGTTAATTGATTTAGTGTTTCACTTTTTTCAGCGTAGAAAGTGGCACCAATTTTTAAATGTTACCTAGAAATCATCATTTAAAAACCACCAGTAATTCTTTTACAATAGATCAAAAGAGGATCGCAGAGGGACTTTAACCAACAATTTTCAGGGTTTTGCTATTTGAACTTTGACATATTCAAAATTCACATAGCATCAGGAAGAAAATGTGTGTTTTAGATTAATTCCCTTTTTTAAAAAATGCTTTGGGGCAACAAATCTTGTACAGTTGGAAAGATCGCTTGTTTCTCTCTAAAATACTGCCAAGTTTGTGCATTTGTGGGATGAGCAGCAGCGCTGACTATAGAGATTGTGCCCATGAAAAACTGCCAAATCTTTTCTGCCAACGGCAACCAGCTCATTCTGCCGCTGAATCTTTATGTGGTGTATGGTAATTTCCAGGTTCTTTCAAACAGGCGCTCCAGCAACGGGCGGATGAGCCATCCCACACACTGCTGTGGGATGGCGTCACATTCTTCAACCATTCGTGGATGTGGTTGGGTTGGTCACTGTGGGGGGAACAGCATGCTCCAGCTGATCCTAGTGTTTAATGGGGTTGAGGTCAGGACTGTTGGGATGTCTTTTCGTTCCTCTCCAATCCCAAAATCGAAGGTAGTCTCTGGGGAAGCAGCTCTGCGGGAACGAATGTTGTTGTCTCAAACTTTTGACTCCATTTGGACCCGGTTGCAGAATCTAATCTCAATACATCTGAAGAAGACAAGCTTTGTTTTTACAGTGAGCGAGATGTTGCCCCATACTATCACACTCCCTCCACCAAGTGATGTCACTGGATCAATTCAGCAAAGAAGTGATCTTTTCCCCATTTCCACCTCATGATCCAGATACTCTGGACTCATTCCTGAACACAATGTTCCGGTTCCAGTGCACGTGCCCCTGACACCAACAGTGAAGGGCAGGACTCCTGGCAGCTCCATGAAACCAGAGATTAGCTGTGTGCAGTCTGTTCCTGACTGGACAGAGCACCGTCTGCCACGTCGCCCAGCAAACCCTGACTGCAAATTTCTAAAAGACAACTGAAGAAACTCGTGGAAAAAGTTTTCTTTTGCGGATATGAAACTTTTAAATGAATCTGAACCTTCAGAGTGGAGATAAATCCAGATCTCACTCAAAACAAAGGAACAACTTTTACACAGTCCCTGTCGTGATCAGTCAAACATGATTCTAGGAGCTGAAACCCACTAACGTCTCCAACACTTTGGGGGAAAAAAAAGAGCCATTTGGAACATCCATTCATCCATGTCTAGTTTCCCTTTGTTCAGGGTCAGGGCAGGACTGATGCCTCACAGCTTTCACCCAACTCTCACACTGCAGTCTGTTTACAATCAGCAGTCAGGTCAGCATTCATGTTTTTGGACTGTGGGGGAAGAATTATATGGGGAATGGAGTAAGCTAGTTCAAGAGGAAGAAATTGATTTAAAACATTTATCTACAATGGACAATGAACAAAAGTTTGACAAAAGTTAAAAAACATAAGAAAAAACTTGTTCTTCTATATATGTTGACTATTCTGAATGGTTATGGTTTGATAGTGTTTATTTATTGTTTGTCGTTTTCTACACCGTTTTGCAGAGTGACAGGAGTTCATATGAAATTTACCTCTGAGTTGTGGGTGGGATTTTTTGCGCAGCTAACCTGCTATCATTTACCATCATCCCTTTTTTAGAACGCTCTCCCTTTACGGTAACTTACAGCCACTCACAACCCAAAGCTAACCTGATGCAATAGAATTGGCGAGCAATAATTAAACCATCTAACAATACAGTTTTGAGCCAGATGGCAGCTCAGACGAGCAAAACAAAGAGGTTTGTGGATCTATATGTCTACAAGTGAATGCATCGGAATGGAATGGAGCAGGAAGCTTGTTATGTTACTAATAGGCTCTTTATTAAAAAGTAATTTTTCACCTGTTCCTGATTCACAGTGATTTGACCAAAGAAATACACAGAAATGCAGTTTAGATCTTAGTTTTCTTTATTTATGTCTTCCATTATTAGGAAAATGGCACAAGAACAAGATAAAAACACAAAAAAAACACAACGTTCTGTGTTGTCATTTGGTGTTCAACGAGATCAGAAAATTTGCTTCCAGTGAGCCTTTCAGAGGAAGTTTTACATGTTAGAATTACACCATGGTAACAGAAGATGACAACTTTTTCATCTGTTTTTATGTATTTATTTGTTAATTTGCAAATTAAAAACCATTGCTGCCAATGCACCAAAGTTAGCTCAAAACCTATTTTTCATCTGCTGTCTCTGGACTGATGGTAACATTTCCTCCCTATAAAAACATAAAATGCAAATTTTAAGTCATAATCTCCTGAATTCTTTTATATTTTTTTTGGTCCCTTACAGAAAAAAAGGTATTTTTGTCGGTGCGGGAATTATTTTTTCACATTTTTTCCACAATTAAAAGTTTACAACTCCATTTTCAGCTGACATGAATGCGGAGCAGATCAGAACAGTCCATTTCAAGATCATTCTTTATTACAGCAATTATATAAAAACAGCCATAGAAATCCGCGGTCAAAGCAAAACGGAGGTTAAATGACATCTGCATGGAAACAAAACTCCAGGGTTTCATCTGCAAGAAGGAAACGTTTATCTGATGTCTGTGACCAGAAAATAGACAAAGCAAAATTTCAAATAAAAACTGAAGGTCAAGTGTTTTCATATTGTAGCTCAAAACTGTAACAACGGTTTTAAAAAGATGTTAGTTTGAGAAAATAAAAGCTAAGCAGGTCACAATTTAGTCTTATTTGCTTCAAACTGAGTTGTAAAACTTTTCCAGTAATTCTTAATCAATCATGTTTGGATACTTATCTCTACACAAAGAAAGGCTTCACTGCTGCTACAGTAAACAACTGAATTGACTGTTCAACAAACGGCAAGAGCAGGATATCTGATGAGAATGACAACAAAACACGGCAAATGGGAAGTTTCCCACCATCTCCAACAGGTCCTGGGAGAAGAGGAGGGCAAGTATTGATTGGACACCTTGTGTAGCTGTGGAGCCACCCCAGCAGATGTTTTTCTTGGCCGGTTTCACTGCCTTGTTTATTTTAGATTGCTCTTTCATGCGCTGGAGGTCAAAGGCCCGAGGAGGGCAGCGTGTTATGAGGGGCAGGGGGAGACGGGGGACGATGATTTTTCTTCTGGCCTTTGGGCCAAAGGGCACTAGGGCTAATGAAGAAGGAGCACGGAGTCACAGGCTCCTGCTTGTTCACCCAGAGTTACTCCTCCGAGTTAAAGGTTAACTTCAGTTTTCAAATTCCTCTGCTTTTAACTAATGCAGTGCCACACTCTTCAGCTGTAACAGAGTTCATCTGAACCCGCTCAAGCGGAGGTCAAACGCCTGTGTACAAGATCAACATGAAATCCTGCTGGCTGTGGAATTCCTGCTGGTTTGATCGGTCATGTTTATCAAACACGTTGCTATAAAAAGCCAGCACCGGCAGCAGTTAATTTTAGCAACAGGGCATTTCTGAGTATTTTAAAGATCATCTGAGATCTGTATATACACTGGTACTTACAAAAATCGGTTAACCAAAAAAGGGGTTGAAAAGAGGACGCAGTTATTATGCTAACATCTTTAAAATGTTAAACATGTCGGAGTAAAAGAAAAAAAAAGAGGATGGGAGCGTAAGTATGTGGCCTGGAATGTCTGTTTTTTTTCTTTTCCAAAAGCAGGTTTTACAGACGCCCCTGAGTTTACCTGATAAAATGCTAATCTTACGTTCAAACATGATGAAAATTCAGCTTGGGTCCAACAGCAGACCATTTTCTAAAAGCTCCAAAACCAGCGCTAACACAAGACAGGAAAAATGAATACTTTCATGAGTTCAAGATTGTGGACTGAGAGCTAATTATCTCTGTCCAGCTTCAGAAAAAAAAGACCAACCCCAAGAACATAATGGTTTTGTTTTTTTTAACATGTTCTTGTGGTATTTTTCTATGCTGACCGACACGACTCACATAAACGCAAAAGGCTCAAAACAACGACAAAAGCAGATGAAAAGACAAAAGCTGACAACATGATGACAAAATCCGACAACATGACGACAAAAGCCAAAGCACAACGACAAAACCAGACAACACAACGGCAAAAGTCGAAGTAAAATGACAAAAGGCAACAATACTACAACAAGAGCCAAAGCATTGCGTTGTGTTGTCTTGTGTTGTGTTGGGCTTTTGTCGTTGTGCTTTGACTTTTGTTGTTGTGGCTTTTGTCGTTGTGCTTCGGCTTTTGTTGTGGCGTCTGTTGTTGTGCTTCGACTTTTGTTGTCGCGCTTTGGCTTTTGTCGTTGTGTTCTCTGCGTTTTACTTGTGCTTCAGCTTTTGTCGTTGTGTCTTTTAGATTATGTGAGCCATGTCGCCCAAAGCAGTGGACGCAAAAACATATTTTTGGCACAAATGGAACCCCATAAAATTAGGCGTGAAATAGCATTTCTGAGTATTTTCTTATTCAAATTGTGAATCAGGAGCAGACGAAAAACCTGCCATTTGAAAGAGAGCTTATGTGTGTCGTGGAAAAATTAACTGGATGGACCACGAGCTCCATGCTCCGCCCCATTCTGTGCATCCTCTTGTAGACGACTAAATCCATATACGTCTGAATAGCTCCGATATTGTTCACCATTTTGTTGTTATGTTGGGATGTGAGGGGCTGCAAGCTAGCAGAAGAGTGTGCAAACAAATAGCTCAGTTATGGATGATGGGAAGAGAGGCAGGTCTCTCTGAGTCGTGCCCACAACTCAGAGGCAAATTTCCTGCCGCTCTTTAGAGGCTATGTCCTAGAAAGCAACACATGCTTTTTGATTTTAAGATAAAAACAACACAATTGTAATTAAAAGACTACAGAGAAACAGAGAAGTGTGCAGATTTACAGCTTCTGGTAACAAATGCGAAATGACACAACTAGCCTGTTATTATAAAATAATCCCTTACATGTAATTAACTGTTTTTGTAAGTATTAACTTATAATCACAAAATGAACTTCCTGCAGGTTTATATGTTGTAACAGCTAACCCACCTACACATCATTGCCCTTAAATTGACAAAACTCACAACAGCGGAAAAAAACCCCTCAGATTTTCTGACCTCCACATGATTTTGCTCATTTTGATGTTGAGTTTGGCTTCAATTTTCCCTTTAACTCAATTTGTTGCTCCATTAAGCCACACAGGCAACAGAGCTGAGCTTCTGCTGGTTTTCAAAGCCGGTCGCTCCTGTAGAAACATGCAATATCTTAACACCCATTTACCCTCTGCTTCAGTAATGCAAAGTCATGCTAGTGCTGCTGTTGATGGATTAGATTAACGTCATGTCTCCATCAAAACAGTCACCGTGATATTCTTTTTAAACTGTGCACTCAATTTTCTTTATACTTGTACATTTAAAATTGCAGATATGTTTGTAATTAAACAAATTAGGAGATTCTTTATGCAGCTTTCAGATGAACAATTCACGTCAATGACACTGGACTCTGGGAGGGCGTTCAGAACGAACAGACTTCCCAACAGCCAGCTCCATGCTGAGATCAACATTCCTGACCTGCAGTTTAAAGAGCACACACACTCACACATATGAACACACACAGACTCACAGGTATGTGAGGAACACATGTTCTGTACTTACGCAGAAGGACGCCTGCAGAGATTCTCCGCTTCAGACTCATACTCTCACCTACAAACCAAGCCAGGCAAAAAAACATACAAAGTCAGTGATCTGACCTCCGTTTCACCTTCTGCTGTCTTTTGTGTTTTCTCCACCAAGTCGACTTTTGTTTACACAAATTTAATCTAACTTTTGGAAGTCAAAGTTGATCAAAAATTATGTGGTTTTAAACACTGAGTTAATTGACATAATGGTCTCATTTTGATGTTGGTCTGCAAACGATAGTACAGAAAAATCCCAATTTTTCTTTCTTTTTTACGACTACAGTGAATCTAATTACAGTAAAGTCACTTTTTACAGTTTTAGTCTGGTCACAAGGTTTTGATAACAAGCACCTGAGCAGCCCGTCTTCCAGTCTTTAACCCTCCATTCGTGGACAGTCTGTGAAAATATTTTCTCAGTTTTCAAAGAATTCAATAATTTTATTAGACATTTTACTCATGTTTTGTTGTGATTTGAATTTAAAATGTGTAGCTACAGGCTAAATATTTGTGCTGTCAAAGCGGAAAGGTTTTATGATTTAATGAAGTTTTTTTTTTTTTTTTATAGCTGCAACATTTTTGGAAAAACTCAAAGGTATATTGATTTTTTGGCTAAAGAAAAAAAAAATCAACAAACCCAGGTTTTGCAAACCGCAGTTGTTTTTTTTAACTCCTGAGATAATGTAAAGGACAAGTGAAAGCTTGTAGCTGCAACCGGTGCCAACAGCTATAGAGCAGAAGTTCAGCTGGCTTATTTACAGCAGAGTTTTCAAGGTAAACCGGAGCGAGAAAGGTCCTCATGACTGCTTTTGAAATACAGTATTGAAAAGTCCAAATGTGTGAAAACCTTTAGACTTTCTGCTTTTTTATATGTTTCCAACTGAACCCTCAGTCAGCTTTGTAGAATAAGAGTGGCTCAAAGGTCAGAGCTCTTATAACACATGTGCACACTGCAGCTTACAAGAACGTACTAATTCAACTTACAGCAACTTAGAGTGGTCTCTGATAACCTCTTAACCAAACAAAAGGCCCACCCATGCACAAAGAACCCCACTGAGACGGAAATAGCCTGAAGTTACCAAAAGCTCACATTACAAGGCTTAAAAAAAAAAGAAAAACAAGCTCAAATCTTCTCCTTTTCTGTCAGCCTTTTAATCAGCTTTGGCTTTTGAACGTCCCCTAAAAAAGAAAAAAAGTCTTCTGAAGACGGAACAAAATGCTTTGTCATATCAGGGGAATTCCTGCAGAAACATGTGATGAGCAGACATGTTCTGGTGCACAGAGGCTCTTCACTGCAGGCATGTTTGGGAGCGAATACTGTGGTTGTTTTTCTTGCTGCGTTTGGAGGCGGCTATAGGAAACCTTGGTTGGAGGCTTGAACTGTTTACTTTGTCCTCCTCTTTTCATGAAGACCTTCACATGACAAAGCTGTTGGTATGGCAGCAAACGCAGGCCAGGAATTCCAAAGGAGCTGTGCCGACTGCCAAGACGATGGACGAGTGACTCAAGCAGGAAATCACACTTAGATTTCTCAGACTAATGGACTTTAAATACTTTGTTAGGTCACCAAAATCAATAGTAAAAGGAACTGCCTAAATGAGAGAAGAATTTTTATTTTTAGTGTTATTTTTGTGGTAAAAATAAACATTTGGGTTTGAACAAATATGTTTCATTTTGTTAAAATTGAAACTTAAGAAGAAACAAAGCTGTTGCATTGAGAGAGGAAAAATGACCGATTGTCATTTCCACCCTTTCTGCCCTTGAATAAAATAGTTTGACTCCCAAAAAAATCACTGCAATTACTTTATCTTTAGAAACGAATGGTTGTTTTAGCCTTGAAGTTAAAAAAGTGTAAATGATCATAATTGTCTTTTTGTAAATTATAAACATGCAAAGAAATGGCATGACAAGTGTGTTCAGCAGTCTGTGGGGTAAAATGTAATTAAAAAACATATAATGGCTTTTATGTTTATCTTTTACTTGTTTCCCCCCAAAAATGTAAAATTTATATGTTAAGGATGAACTATTTTGTCAGAAAATAACATATTTTAGTTCTACTTGCTATAGTCTGAATGGGGATAACTGAATATATGGAAAATAAGTACAGTTTTAAAAACTATCTGAATGTGGCAGCTATTTCTGGGCAGTATGACCATACATATCATGTGGGAGATAGAAAACTGTCTATCCTGCCATTTCTCTTCTATAGTTTCTATTGTTTTTTATTTTTACTGCTGAACTTTTGTGCAAAAATGTGTTTTTTCTTAAAGAATAACTGAAAATATACTTAATATCATGATATATATTGTTATTGTGATATATAATCATCTATATCTATCACCATATACAATTTGTTCTATAAATCGTCCAGCACTAGTGGCATCTTAAAAACAAGATAATAAATACATATATTTGATGAAAATAATCCATATTTTTATTTGCATCTTTGTTTCCTTTTCAGCTGTGATGTTCCTGGTGTGCAGTAGTTGACTTCTCTTCCTGTTTTTTGTGTAATGTGATAGTCTTTTTAAGGGACTATGCAGCTCTTCTCCTCGTCTCTATCTCTTCATCTAAACTTCTCTTCAAACAAAGTGGTAGGGTTAGGACATGTTTGATTTTCTTCAGGGATTTACTTTGCTTCAGCTTTCAAGAGTGAAGTGTGAAAGTAAACTAAAATAAAAAGAAGATTGTTGTAGATGTTAGTCGCCTCCCGTTTGACTGAAGGTTTCCGGATCATCCGGTGTAAAGGCATCCTCAGGCCCTGGCATGTGGACAGCTGAGATTACTGCAAGTTTTACTGAAATAAAGCAAAACAAATGGAAGACAAATTGAATGATTGTTCACATTTAATGCTTAGAAAAGAAGCAAACAATATGTCCTGCAGTGCACAACCACATGCCTTATTGTACACTTGGAGGCTTGAGGGGGCAGCTGCAACTTTCTGAGGATTTTGTTGTGATACCATATTTTATTTGTTATTTTTTATCTTTGGAATCCTGTTTGTTTTGAATAAATCTTTGTTTTTATCACTGGTACCTTGAAGTCCCACTGATCATCTTTTGATCTATTGTAAAAGTCTTCTCTGTGGCATTTAATTACGATCGTACCATTTTCAGTCAAAATAAAGAAAAACCTGTTGTTTTCTAGGACATAGTTTATGGAGAGCAGCAGGAGTTCAGGACTGAGATCCTTCTGTTTACATGCTCTCCCTGTAGCTTACAGCCCCTCTCAAGCCCAACCTAACATTATCGGTGCAACAAAAATGGCAACCAATATTCGAGCTATCCAGCCATAAGACCTAGAATAATGACACTTCATTCGTGATGCCTGCTCTGGACTCTACATGCCACAACGAATCACACAACAAACAGTTTTCTTCCATTTGCTCGTGTTTCAACAGTTACATTTGGCTCATTTTGTCGTATTTGTATATTGGTAAATACTTTTACGTCCTCCAGGCCTCACTTAACTCATATATCAAGGGTCTGTGAAAATTTGAAATACCTCTCTGTTTTATTATTTTTGTTGCATATTTATTTGACAAACTTGTGATTTTAGTGCATGGATTTGCTTTACACCTGCCTTTTTTGCCTGTTGGCCTAAAAAAAGATCTTTTGGCACATCCCGTCAGTGGTTGCCACAGCAAATAAGCTTTCACTCTTTTACATAGGCGTTTTGGAAGAGAGTTTTATGTCGGACGCCCTTCCTGACACGGCCTTGTGTTATTTTGTCTGGGCTGGGGACCGGCACAGACCCAGACTCGGGCCCCCTTGTGGCTCTATAGCAGGGGTATTCAACTCCAGGCCTCGAGGGCCGCATTCCTGCAGGTTTTCCAACATACCCGGATCTGGCATGCTCCAATTGGTTGGAAACACCTGAACCAGGTAATCAGTCATGAGTAGAGTTTGGATATCTGGAAATTATGCAGACACTGTGGCCCTCGAGGCCTGGAGTTGAATACCCCTGCTCTATAGTTAGGTAGCAGCATGGAGAGTCTTGCCTAGGGACCCACACAGGATTAAGCCATTGACTGTGTATTCACTGGACATCTCAACCCCTCCCCTCTTGTGTTCCAAATAGGAAGTATCCGCTTAAAATCCAATAGACTTCCATTAAGAAATAGACATTTATTATTGAGGCATTTCATTTTTCAAAATAATCATTCTTTCTCTGATGACTTATTTTTATATTTGTTTTTAAGATATTTTTTTCTTTATCACAAGTTATTCAAGTTATAGAACTGACCAATCAGATGCCTCAGTAAAGGCATGTGGTTCCCGCTGGCCCCACCTCAAACATTGTATTAACAGATTTTCCCGAGGCGCTTTCAGTGGAAGGGGTGTGGACTTCCAAGAAGCTCACTCATGATTGGCGGCAGTAGTTCCTCTAAAAATGTGAATTAGGACTTGGACTAATCACTGTCAACTCGTTTCAAAATGGCGGCACAGTGACGGCTTTGACCTGCTTTCATAAGGGCCGAAGGCATTTCTGTGACGTCAACACCTCGCTTTGTCCAGTGAATTAATAAATGTCTATAGATGAAGCTCATCACGACCTCTGGGAAGCAAACCCAGCTTTCTATAGATAACTAACTACATTTTAAGACAGTACAGTTTTGAGTCAGATGCCAGCTTTAATGAGGAAAACGAAGACGTACACGGATCTATTTGTCTGCAAGTGGATGCATCAGAATGTAGTGGAGCAAGACTAGTACAAGATTTTACAAAGGCCAATTTTTGTCTGCTCACTATTTGAATAAAGAAATACTCAGAAATGCTGTTTTGAGCTTAGTTTTCTTCATTAATGTCCATTGTGAGAAAAATGCCCAAAAACTGGATCTTCACTGGAGTTGGTCTTTAAAGAACTTTCGAGTTGTCAGACTTCTGTTATAAAATCCTTGTTTGGAGCTTTTTTTTGAAAGTTTTCACTTTCACAAAGTTGATATGTATTAAAGACCCTCTTTCGTGAGATTGTAAAGAGCTTTTTGAAAAGCGCATGCAGACTTTGGTGGCATCCTTCACGCAGACCTGTGAGTGTGTCCAGCAGGTGTGAAAAGGAGCCAGCAGCGTATCATATAACCTCTGACAAGTTGCTCAACAACAACAGGCGCTCCCTGTTATTATTGGGTCAACAGTCAGAGGAGGTCTTTTGGATTAGAGCGGAGAGGAGAACATGCGTGTGAGTGTTATGCACCCCCCCTAAATCCTCCTCCTCCTCCTCTCTTGCTCCTTCCTCTTTGTCTTACAGCGGAGTTGAGGTTAACTCCCCCGTGCTCCCAGGCTGGCCCGGGGGTCAGAGGAGAAACAGGCAGCCAGTCAGGCTGCCCGGCATTCTTTCTGCATGCATGTGTGTGTGTGTGTGTGTTTGTTTGCATGTGGCTGCAGCCCACTCTGTGCTCTTTGACTCCACTGGCCTTATAAGGCATCCAGCGCCATGGCAACAGCAGGGCTTGAATAGCAGTGTCAAATCCCTCAGCCCACAGACGCACGCTCACTCTCCCTAAAGGAGGGAGCGAAGCAGAGAAAGAGGAGGCGATCTGTGGGCTGATCTCCGCTGCAGCGTCTGGCTTTCACTACAAGCTCTGTGACTGTGTTTTTTTTTCTGTGCTTGTTTGCCTAATTTATTCCTGCCCAGGCCAGCAAAGGAAAAAGGAGGAGAAAAAAAAAAAAAGGACGAGCAGCAGAGTAAAACAGTAGACCCTGACTCACTGACAGGGAATGCTCCTGGCCTCTGGATGTGGTGGACAGGCTCTGACAAAACAAGACGTGGAACGACTTTATGACGCTTTGAAAGAGGAGAGGCGACCGTGGCGAAGGAGATTTCCCAACCCTGCTTTAGTTTTCGGCTTGTTTTTCTCCGTGACATTTGATCCCCTGACCTCGGTGGCTTTGAACGAGTTGGAGGGACCACAAGACTTTAATCTCAGAGCAGGAAGAGGAGGACGTCTCTGGAAAACTTTGTCACTGCAGACCTTCTTCCTTTAAGAAAAAGGCAGGTAATGAAGCACTGAAATCTTTTCCTCCAAAAAAAAAAAAAGCTGATTTTTGATTTTTTAAAGACTTTGAGGGTTTTGTTTTCCTCTTTGTTGCAAGTGAGTCTGGACCAGAACTGTGTCAGATCAACAGATAACACCTCAGCACGGCAGGAACTGGTTGGACTAGTTTAAAAGTTGGAGGAGAGGGCAGGGCAGTTTAACCCTGCCTGAAGGAGAGCTGTGTTTTATTTTTCCTCTCACCCGCCTGTCCTTCTGGGAAAAAGTAGCAGCTGAAAAAGAGAAGCGAACTGCGCCTTTTTCCATCCGAAGACCCATGGTTTTTATGTCTGCGCACCATGCCGAGGGATAGGTGAGGCGTTTTTTTTCTCCTTTCATCTGGTTAGACTGAGATAGAAAGAAAGTGAAAGGGTGGAAGGAAGGAAAAAAAGGAGTAGAAGGAGTCAAAGTGTAATTTACTGTTTCCTGTGAAAAGGAGCAGGGCTGCACCCTTTTCCTCCGGCCTGAACTCTGAACCGCTCGATGTGGCTGAAGTTTTCTCAGAGCTCGGGAACCATTGATCAGAGGTCAGGGCAAAGAACAGAGGGGCGAAACTAGAACAGAGAGAGCAGTGGGATTAAAGACGAGAAGGGAAAGGACTCGGGGAAGGACCTTCGGGTCAACCCAGCCAGACAGCAAAGGGGTGAAAGGTCAACACCAGTGACAACGTTTTGCTCCACTTCTAAAGAGTTTGACTAAAACAAAAGTGCTCTGGTGGATAAGTCGCCGTTGAGTCTGGATTGAGGAGAAGCCGGTGGGACGGGGCAGGTCTGTGTATGATCCACCCACAGGGCTGTGTGTCTCGGAGAATATGGCCATGGTGAGCGGGGGATGGGGTAACCCCAATGGGGACACTAATGGACTGGGAGAGAAGGCTTACCTGAGAAGGGAGGAGGAGGACGGGTCACCTCAGGCGGGGAGCAGCGACGTGGACGTGGCGGACGAGGACAAGGGCTGCGTGGTGGACTGCGTGGTGTGCGGGGACAAGTCCAGCGGGAAGCACTACGGCGTGTTCACCTGCGAGGGCTGCAAGAGCTTCTTCAAGAGGAGCATCCGGAGAAATCTCAGCTACTCCTGCAGGTACGAGATTCCCACAACGCTTCACTCCTTTTCTTTAATTCACAATTCTAATGGTTGCTATAATTGCATCCTGACAAACTTCTCAGCATTTGGAGGCGCCTGCAGGTGGGAGTTGGTGTGTCAACACGTTAGATTACAGTAAACAGAAGCAGAAAACTGTCCTTTACCTGTCTACAGCTTCACTGCTCTCTGTTTTACCAAAAGAGATCCACTCAGATGAACTTAAAATGTTCTTGTGGCATTTTTCTGATGAATAAATGCAGTCAGAAAAAGCTTGTAATGTTGTGTCCGAAATTCTCCACTATCCACTGCATAGTGCATTATAACGCAAAGCTGTCCAAATCTACAATTGCAAAATTTCCCAAAATGCTTTGGGAAAAACCAGTGTGCATCGATGCTCACTACATTGGTAAATATAATATAGATCACAATGCATTGTGTCTGAACAATTTTTGTAAAAAAAAAGATGTCTCTCAATATAATAAAAAAAAATATCAACATTTCTACATCAGACTACAGTGTATTCACAAAAACACATTGTAAAGTTGTCGTATTTATTAGATTTTCACTTGATGAAATCATACTTATCGTTTAAGAAATGAAAAAAAACTTAGCGAGCGTGGTGTCCGAATTGCTTTTAAAATCCAGGGCACCAGATAGTCCTGGAGTATAGTTTTTAGTGGTTAGGTATGGGAATTTGGCATAGCCTACAATTTACAAAATTTCCCAGAATTATCTGGGAAAAACCAGTGTGCATCAATGTTCACCACATATGGGAATATGGACCACAATGCATTGCGTTTGAGCAATTTAAAAGAAAGTATTTTTAAAAATAAACCATCAATGCTTTCATCATCAGAACATCGTGGATTCCTAAATACTTGACGTTTACTTCTTGTATTGATTATGTTGAATGGTGATGTCATATTTGACATTCTCTGTTATCATCCTCTTTCCCCCTTTTTTCTTTACTCCTCATCTCTAAAATCCCCCTCTCTTCTGTCCTCTTTATTTCTGTCTGGTCTAACAAGAAAAAAAATGATAAAAATATAATCAATATAAATAAAGTTTAACCTAAATTACAAAAGAGGTTTATACAAATATACAACTTGTGTGTTAGAAGATCCATAACCCCCTATTGTAGTGATAAAATATGTCCAACACAAGAGCCCTTCAGCTCTTAACTGTTTGCTCAGCTGTTGTACAGGACAAGATAAGAAAAAAAGTATTCAGCTTTTAAAATCCTGCACTGTCATTTTTGTAGTGGTTAGGGAGTAAGAGGGAATTTGGACATAGCCTAAGTATGATGTAAAAATGACTCCGGCTTCCTGCTTCGCATCCACTAGTAGACAAATAGATACATCTACATCTTTGCTTTTTCTCAAAACTGTTCGACTCAATAGCTTTTATGTAATTTTTGTAATGCGATGGAAATGTTAGGCTGGGGTTATCAGGGGTTGTAATTTGCGTGAAAGCGTTTAAACTGATGGATGATGGGAAATAGGGGCGGGCTTACTCCACGCCAACAGTTTCGCCCACAACTTAGAGGTAATTTCGTATTAAACTTCTGTAGAAACGATGTCCTGGAAAATCACAGATTTTTTTTTTTTGCTAAATTATGCATAACTAAAGATGATCGGAGTTGGACTTTAAGTAAAATGTGAGGATATTCTGTAAAAACAAGTTGTTTCACACCATAATCACATTTTGAATGGAGACAGCAGCTCATTTCTCACTCAGGAATGATGCCTTCCAGCCTTGTTTAAGTCTAAAGAAGAAAAAAAAAGGAGGAAAAAAGAACAGAGGAGAAAGAGAGACGGCAGAAATGAAGGCCTGAAGGTTTGTCATGTGAGGATGGATTGCCTCAGAAGGTCAACATTCCCATTATTCCTCACTGCGGGAACATAATGCTGCAGCTCGCCCCTCCGCCGTCTGACTCCTCTCTGTGCCGGAGTTGTTTCTTCCACATAATGATGCATCACCCCTGAATGAAACATATGAATATGTATGTTTTCTTCGGGGTGGGGGGGCTGAAAAGAGCCTTTCTGTGAAACGCTGGCAGAACTCAACCTGCTGTAAAAAGCATCACGAGGGCGTGTAACGGTGATGATTTACAAAGGTCACGGGCTTTTCAGCCATCACGCTGCTTTCACCGGGCAGAGATGGGGGGCAGGGAAGCCGTTCATACACATGAGCATAAACTTTATGTTTTAAAAAAAGGATTTTTGGAGCTATCGTCCAAAAATGATATTTTATTTTGCCTCGACAGATCAAACAGAGATTGCCAGATAGACCAGCATCACCGCAACCAGTGCCAATACTGCCGTCTGAAGAAGTGTTTTCGAGTCGGGATGCGCAAAGAAGGTATGAGAGGCGAACGGTCACAAAGGAAATGTCCATGATTAGACTGAAGAACAGGTACAATCAAATGTGTACGGGTGGCGTCAGCTCTGCATCATTTATAACCAATGAGCTAAAGGTCAGGCTTAATGAAGAAGGTAACGCTGCTAATAAAATCTCATCACTGCACAATTCTCTCTAGTACAACCTCCTTTAGACATTTGATTTATTCATAATATTCACAACAGTTTGTGAACAGTGAATTTTGAATAAAACTGAAAAAATGGCCAAACTCGAAGAAGGTTTGCAGATTTAATTAAAAAAAACAAACTCAAAGAGGAATTTCTTTTTGGAAATATTGAGAGGCAAGTTTTGAATCTAAGTAAAGAGTACCTAAACTTGAGAAATGTTTGCAGATATAGCAAAAGCAAAATAAAAAATCCTCAAATATGAAAATACTGAGAGAAACAAGACATTTACTTGAATTTAATTGCAATTTTTTTATTGATAAAAAGCTTTTTGAATGAAATTCCAAAGAGTAAAACTGTCTCTTTGATTTCCTCTGATGACACTCACCATATCATGGAACAATATTTCCAGCTGTTCTCTCATTAAAGTCGGTTGTTTTTCTAACGTTACATAAGTCCTCTTGTGTCAGATGAACATTGGCTGCTCTGCCATACATAGTGTGCAGTGGCGTGGCAGCGAGCCAGGAGCCACGTTAGGCCCGGTTATTAATGAACTCTGCTGACCGAGGCTGTGACGCAGGTTGTACCGTTTCCACATACACCTGGAAATATCAAGGTGACCTCTGACCCAGTCTGCTCTATCCAGTTTAAGGAAGATCTAAGCAGTAAATTCAAAGCATGTGTGTCAGGCATAAATTCATTCTTATCTTTGGAAGACTTATTTCTGCTTTATTGTTGTGTTACGAAATTCATTAAAAGTAGGGAACAAAGAGTTTTATTGTTTTTTAATTTAGGAAAATGTCAAATTTATGTTCGGATTAGATTAGCATTTATCTTAGTTTTTACTGCAAAAATACTGTTTATATTTTAAAAATTAAATAATTTATTTTAACATTTATTATGGTGGTTTCAACAGATACATTATGAAATGTTATTTAATAGGATTGGTCAGAATTACATGAATAAATGTAAATGAATAAAAGATCCTTTACCTGGGCTTCTTACAACATAACGTTTTTGCTCACAAAAATAAAAATAAACTAGAAATATAGCATTACCTGCGATACTGCTAGTGGGAATGCTGTCAACTGAATGTGGCTGCTGAACACGCCAGAGCTGAGTGCTGAAAATGCTGAAAAATATTAGCTAAAAGTTAGCCAAAAAACTAGAAAAATTAGTAATTTTGACCAAAAAATTTTGCTAAACTCTAAATTTGCCTAAAGAACTTTAAAAATGTCAAATTTTGACCCAAAAGCTAGCATAATGCTAAAATATTAGCTAATCTTTAAATTACAAAAAAGTAAAAAAAAGAAATGTATAATTTTGCCAAAACAGACTGCAACCTCCAAATTAGCCTAAAATGCTAAGAAAACATCTAAATTAGCCAAAAACAGCTAGAATAATGCTAAAATATTGGCTAAACTCCATTTCAGCATAAAAAACAAAAACAAAAAAAAACAGAGAAAAATGTATGTTTGCCAAAACTAAAATTAAAGCTAAAGGCCAATTTACCCTAAAAAACAAATAAGCCTATTGGTGAACTTTTAAAGTTCTCTAGCTAAAAGTTCACAAGTATTAATGGGCATAATGTTTTTCAAGGATTTGAGCAATTTATATGACCTATCAAGCAAATTTTGCTCAATATTTCAAAAACTATAATGTTTATAAATATCAAAAGTACAAGCAGTAATGTCCTGAATGTTTTGATACCAACATTGCTAAAATTGGTGAAAGGAGCCAGGGAATCACTTAAGTATTCACACGAAATCGTCTTTAATAACAGTTGTTAGTAAGTTAAGCTAACTTTGTTTAGGTTTTTTTTAACCCTTTTATTGTGTTCGGATCAAAATTAATCAATTTTCACACTTTAAAACTGGTAGATTTTGAAGCATTTTGACATAATTTAAGGGTTAAACTCCAGAGGAATTAACACTTTAGAAGCCTTTTGTGTCATTCTATCCTTAGTAAAGTTTTCATGGTAGAAAATGCTTGAAATGAAAAAAACTATGCTAATAAGTCAAAATATAGATTAAAGACCACAACACAGAATGCATGAAGACACTTGAAAACATGATAAATTATTAAAACAAGTTAAAACTAATAAGTTTGAGCATTAGAAAATTTTTTGGAAAAAAGTCTGGATATAACTTACCTGGTTAAATAAAGGTTTAATAATAATATATATGGAGACAAAACCAACAAGAAAAAATATCCAAAACTTAGATGCAACTTAGATGCTAAAAACTTTCACCTGAATCATTTAAAATAGATTTTGAATCTATTTTACATCAAGTAAATCAATAAAATATAAAATCACATCAATCTCTATCATCTTGTATACTTAAAACATTTAAAATACAAGATATGTATATTATGGTTATGCTGCAAAATGCATCTTTTTTTATACTTCTACCTTCAAATGATTTCACTTTTGGGTCTGTGTTCTGAATGAGAGCTCTCCAGTGACTCTGCTGTGTCTCCCTCAGCGGTCCAGCGGGGTCGCATCCCTCCGTCTCACTCAGGAATCAGTCCCAACTCCCTGTCTGGGGGAGTCGGAGGTACCGGTCCAAGCCACATGGGGGCGGACTACTTCAACGGGCAGCAGGTGTCAGAGCTCATCTCTCAGCTGCTGCGGGCTGAGCCGTACCCCAGCAGCCGCTACGGGGCCCCGTACGCTCAAGCACAGATGCAGGCATCTGCGAGCGGCTCCTCCGTCATGGGCATCGACAGCATCTGCGAGCTGGCTGCCCGCCTCCTCTTCAGCACCATAGAGTGGGCCAGAAACATCCCATACTTCCCAGAACTCCCAGTGTCAGAGCAGGTTGGTGCGCTAATCAGCAAGAAGGGTTTTAGTTTTAGTTCAAATGTGGATTTGAAGCAGATTAAGAGTGATTATTGTGAAGTCAATAACTGATGTACAGTTTACATCATTTGCTCCTTCCCCCATAGGTGGCGCTGCTGAGACTCAGCTGGAGTGAGTTGTTCATCCTGAATGCAGCTCAGTCCGCTCTGCCTCTGCACATGGCTCCTCTGCTGGCGGCGGCTGGCTTCCACTCTTCTCCCATGTCTGCCGAGCGCGTCGTGTCCTTCATGGACCAGGTCAGGGTTTTCCAGGACCAGGTGGACAAGCTGAACAGGCTGCAGGTGGACTCGGCTGAGTACAGCTGTCTTAAGGCCATTGCGCTCTTCTCCCCTGGTGAGTTTAAAAAAAAAAAACATACAAACTTCTTGCAATATTTTAGTAGAAAATAGTTTGGAGTAAACTTCAGGAAAAGTGGACACCAGTTTAGAGTATTGGTGAATTTGACCTCTGACCTCAGCAGATCACATGAACCACTTTAAACTAGCATCTTGGCCACTCAATTATTTTGTAAAAGGGCTTTTTTCAGGTGTTTCCCCTTAAGAAAATACACTTTATTTATGTTTTTGTAGTTGATTTTTATTTAAAAAAAATTGGGTTTTAGAATATTTAGATTACTTCTACTGTGTTCATTTTTGACTGCAGCACACTCAAGTTCCTTTAAAAATAAAACACATCCTGTGTCAAATAAGATCCTGCTGCTGCAGATTTACATTTTCTATGAATATCACTTACTGTCATCTTTTTATCAACTATAAGCATCATATCATTGGTGTAGAATCTTTTTTTTTTTAAATAAATGTATATACATGAAATAGAAGTTTTATCAATTAAAAAATAATCTACAATCCTGAAAATAAACTCAATTTTTTACCATCAATTTTGTTCAGTTTTCTGACATTAAAACACTTAGCTAACTGAAAAAAGTACTAAAACTGCAAATCTATGATTTATTTAAAGTATTTTCCTTCAAAGCCAAGAGCTACAATGAAAGGATACAAGAGTGGCTCTGCAGCCTCAGGTTGCAGACTCTTAAATTAAGAGAAGTCAGACATATTGCAGACTCATTGATGTTTCCGTCATGGTTTGTTAAATTCACTAAATTTGTTTCTCAGTAAATAAAAAAATGACATGAGTGAAAAGAAACACAAAGCCTTTTATCTGTCTTGCAGATGCGTGTGGCCTGACAGACCCCGCCCACATAGAGTCCCTGCAGGAGAAGGCCCAGGTGGCCCTGACCGAGTACGAGCGGTTGCAGTATCCCAGCCAGCCCCAGCGCTTCGGCCGCCTGCTGCTGCGCCTCCCGGCCCTGCGCGCCGTGCCGGCTAACCTCATCTCCCAGCTCTTCTTCATGAGGCTGGTCGGCAAAACCCCAATCGAGACGCTGATCCGAGACATGCAGTTATCAGGGAGCTCCATCAGCTGGCCCTACGCTCCAGGACAGTGAGCCCCGCCGGGCCGCTGAGAGAGACAGACTGAGATCAGATTGGGAGCGATAAGAGCTCACAAAGATTTCAGCGAAGAACAAAGTGAATGTCATGAGCACAGACTGTGGTTTCAGTGATTTAAAAGCCTCTTTAGGGTCACCTTTTTTTTTCACATTTATCTCTGTAAAGTTTGGTTGGAAAGACACCAAAGACGCTTTCAGGGAAACAGAGTGTTTGATTGTCTCCACACATATTTATACTGCAGCACTTGTCCATCTTGCTCTTACCTCTGGTGATCTTTGTCTCACTCCAAGTGGGCGGGGCTTTCATGAAAATGCAGACTTTCACATGAGGACATGTGCCTCTTCTACCTCCTCTCATATGACCCCTAATGTGACTCCGTTTGAACCCAGGCTCTGTGTGTGAGTGTGTGTGTTGTCTCTCCTTTGCTGTGTTGTCAAACTGCCGGGGCGGATCTTTCCATGAACACAGATCAGATCGTGCAGAAAGTTTTGTGGGTCTTAAACATGTGTGGGCCAAACGAACAGATTCTGTTACACATCATATTGGTGAGTCCAACACACCGCTTCTTACAAAATAAACAAAAGTGCATTTTGTTATGTAGATGTATATTTTGGACGTTGTTAAAGGTTTGTATTTCTCAAATGCAGAGCTCTCCTTTCTGTTCGGTACATGCGGCGCTCAGAAACCCGTGAACTTGAACGCACCCTGGTGGTTTGGACAGTCACATCCCTGTCTTATATTACCTCAACGTTTTATACAACCAAGACAGAGATTGTATGATAAAACCATCAAACATAAATAAGGGATCAAGTGAGGCAAAAAACAATTTTCCTGAAAAGTCCTTTTTATTTTCCGCCAAAATGTTTTAACTTGACACCAAATGCTTGAATTTAAACATTTTTTTCTGAGTCTGTTCAGTCATTTTTGATTTATTTCTAACTTTTTCCCCTCTCTTTTGAAAGCATGATGGGCAGAAGTCAGATAACTGCTGTGATCATGCAAAGTACTCTTGTTGAGATGTGAACATTTCGGTATGTCTTGATATAATTGGTACTTAGAGCTTTGTGACTATTGGTGCCATGAACTGCTGCTCCGAAGTGTGAACGAATTCAGTGTCTTGCCAAAATCAACTGACTGAAAGAAGAGGAAAGTGTAATAAACAAAAAAAAAACCGTTTTGGTTGATTTTTTTTTTTTTTTTTTGCATTTTGTGACAGAAAAAGGACAGATGTTTATTATCCCTGATGCTGTCAACGTCATTACCTACCGCTTTTCAGCTACATGACTGTGTAGTTCACATTTTTAAGATGAATTGTATTTCTACAACAACGCTTAAACTTAAAAAAAAAAAAAGTTTGGCCGACTTGTGTTTGAATGTGTGTGATTTTAAAAATAAAAGTCTGCGCACAGCTGTTATTAAGAACAAAAAAAACTTCTAAAAACATTTTTGTTGATTGATCATCACTCTTAAATACAACTTTCTTTTTCTTCTCTCATTTTCTGTTGTGAATTGTGTTGGGAGGGTGAGTAAGTTTTAAAAAATGTGTTTGCTGCGATTATTTTACTAAAATGTCAATAAAAAATGTGGCAGGCTGCTGTGCCAACCTTTGCCAGCAGAGGGCAGCAGCACTTTTCCGTTGCTGAAGGTTGGATGGAGACTTCCTGCTCTCTGCTGGACATAAAGCAGAACATCCTTCCCCGACAACAACAAATAAATCACACCCTACATTTTTTTTCCTTTTAACAGAATTAGATTTGTTTATTAGTTACATATTAGACAACACAATTCATGAAAGTTACAATAATAGTATTTTGTTCCATCAAAGAAAGTAAATTCTTACAAAAATAAATGGCTTGCAGAGTTTGTAAAATGAAAACAACGTCCTTCATGAAAATGCAAATAGAGGTGTTTTTTTTTTTAAGATTTACAGTAATTTCTTTATTAATAAAATTAATACAAAACTACAGTAGATTTGAATTTTTAAAAAAATTACGAGAAACATCTGTGATAAAAAAAATAAAATACATATATAAAAAACATTTTGGTTAATCTTTTTAAATTTGCATAGCTTCAGAAGATTTTGAATGAACACTGATTTCTTACCAAAAAAAGTCATAATGAGCATTTAGCCTTTATGACATTTAACCCTTTTACACTGCAGCCCAAGTGTTTGTTCTTTGATTTACTATAACTTTTTAATTGTAAACACGATCAAATTCCAGCAGATTCTGAGGGAGAAAAATCTACTGGAATAACGTCGATCGTGTTGAAAAGTTACAGTATGTTAAAGATTTTTTTTAAGTGTCACCGGCGACTCCTCAGGTTTTAAAGGTTTAAAAAAACTTGAAGGACTGCTCAAACGTGCGTACTGTAAACTGGTTGTGGGAATGTTGTACAAATTGGAATCACTGTAGTTTTGTACTATATAAAATACAACAATGGCACCTATTCTTTATTGGTCAGTTTGTGCCCTTTTTTTTGGTTTTATCACAGTTCTTATAAAATAAAAAAAGCTAAAAATAGGGAAAGAAAAACAGCTACAAGGACGCAGCAGCAGGCAGTGCACTGACAGTTAGGTAGTTATGAACACTGATGATCTCTATTTTCAAAGCTCTAAAGTGGCCCCTGCAGCCCGCCACACCCATCGCTACAACTCCCTACGGCGGCGCTCCGCCACGAACCGGTGGAGACCGAACAAAGCTGCAAACCTGCTGAGCAAACAGCTGCAGAGAAGACTCTCGATCTTATCACATGTGACTTTCGGAAGTTGTTCCCCCACCCTCTGGGATGGATTTGTAGCAAACACTAACGTAATGTTGAGAGAACTGGAAATGAATGAAAATGGTTTGTTCTATTTTCTGCACAAGTATTGACAAAAGCAAACAATCAACAACAAAGAAAACGTGTAGTTTGTGTGTCCATGTGTTATGGGAGAATGCTGTAACTTTGGTCCGAGTATGTGACAGTCTTTGCAGGATTTTGGAGTGTCTTGGCTCACGTCTTTAAGCTGTTACAGAGTGGAGCGTGAGGACGGAGGAGCGGCTTCAGTGGTTTTTGTCGTATTGCTTCACCATGCGTTTGATGTGGAAAAGCTTGCGTCTCAGCCTGCGACACTCTCTCTTCTTCGACTGGTATTCTGGTGTCTGTAAAGAAATCAACAGCAGAATATCAAACAACTGACTCTAAATACTGTGGTAACACCATCTAATGCTCTGTACACACCGGGCATTCGAGAACGCGATAAATGTGGGTTCTTGATGGGGGTGTGACGGATCACAAAACTCACAGTTCAGATCGTGTCACGGTTTTAGGGTCTTAGGCTAGAGAGCTCTGTTCCCCACGCTCAGGCAGAGCTGATGGCGATCGCTTCAGTCCAGGCGCCTGGCAGATCTAGAGAGGTCTACTGTCCAAGCTGTGGATCCCTGGGAAGCGGAGCCTACTCTGCTTGCCCGTCGGCGATTAGCTGCCTGGCAGCCCGGAGACCTGCCGCGAGTGCCGTAGCACGTGGGATTGCTCTAGCTTCCTGAGTTTATGATGTTTTTCTTATTTTTATCGAGACAATCATAAAAGATCCCCCAATTTTATAATTTATTTAAAACCGCAATTATTAATTTCTCATCCATGATAATTTCTCAAACGGTGAAAAGGGTGCCACCCATACATCACTACCAAATCCCAGTTCCTGATTGGTTAAAGTGCAACTAATTTAACTTTTAACACGCACTCAGTGGCTGCACGTTTTGTACGTAGAGAAAAAGGACTTAAAACGTTTCGTCGTGATGCGTGAACAGGACGCGGAAGCCTAAAACGTGCAAAGATGCACTTTTGCAAAGCCTTTAACTGGAAGCAGTCACTTGAACGCATGTTTCCAATCCCGGTGTGAACGTAGCAGAAGATTACTTGGTTAAAAAACTCAATAAACATCTGACCTGCTTCAGGTCCTTCAAGTGATTATATTCGTCTGCAACAACCTGGAAGAAAACCATCAAAAAAACAGTTAGTCCAAAAACCATATATTTCTTCTGACTGAAAGAGCTTTTTGAGCTCATAAAATTAATAGATAGCAGAAACAGAAGAGATCCGACACGTCAGACATTCAGAAGATTATGTTTGATGAAAAGACAGCTGACCTCCACATCAGAAAAGCATAGATACGACTTGGACTTGAGCGACAATAGTTCCAGACTCAGTGAAAGCTGCTCTACTGTGTTTGAACTTTGAGCTAAATGATTAGATACTAAAGTCAAAGGTAAAGGTGTGAAATTAATAATAGGGATGAAGGGAGAGCGTCCTGATAGGACAAAGAACAAAGACAAGATCCTGCATGATGTGAGTCACAAAGTGAAGGATTGATTCCTGAAAGAGGGAGGATTTTCTGTGGTTTTCAGTGCAATTTGCTGTTATCAAACCTGGTATTTGGAGGAGGTGTCGTCCAGTGTGTCCAGCTGACGACTGAGTTTGTTCAGCTGATCGTTGATGTCGTCCATCTCGGCACACAGCCGCTTGTACTCTCGAAGGTCGGCATCGAACTCCCTCTTGTAGTCGTGACGCTGAGAATCTGTCATGATTTCGGGATACATGCTAAAGGAAAAGAGTCAAAAAAACATTTTAGCCTTAAGAAAGACTGAAAAATATGTTTTGGTGTCTGAATTGAATTATTTCTGCATGAAAAATGCAATAAAAACTCCTTTGACTCCCCACCCCCCTTGTACCTTTGTCCCACTTCTCTGAATGTGTGAGTACAATGCATGAAAAAGGGCATACCTAAGAGGATTAACAAAGACCGTGCAGTTTTCAGTTTGTTTTGACACCTTTTTGAACAGTTTAAAAGGCTTAGAAGTCAAAATGCGTTCTGACTTTAAATACTAGAAAATAAACGCCACATAGCTGAGCTTCAAGTTATTGACTCATGTCTGAGAATGCGGGTTTGAACCTGTGGGAGGTCCAGAGGACCTGCAGAGGTTTCTGACAAGTTCTTGATAAACCCTGGTTTCATCAGTGACCCTCGCTGAAGACCAGGTCTCACCTCTCCCATTCCTCAATGTCCAGCTCATTGCCCGTCTCTCCTCCTGTGGTGTATTCTGTTTCGTACTGGGACTCGTCCAGCTCGGGGTTACGCCGGCGCCTCTTGCCTCTGTGGGCGGAGGGCCTGCGACCTCCAGCGGTCTCATCTGAGGGGCTGGAGCTGGTTCCTCCGCCGTGGGACACCACCTCTGAGGGCCTGCTGGTGGCTCTTTCTGAGTACCTGTGAGGACAGGAAAAAAATGAATTTTCATGAGGCCAGACTGGTCAGTTGCTTACTAAAAATAAACCAAATTGCCTTAAATTTATGATTTCATAAAATATTGATGAATTAATCCCCTTGAATTCCAGATTTTATACATTTTTCTAAGACATGTGTCAAAGTCAAGGCTCAGGGGCCAAATCCAGCCCTCCGGGTAATTATATTCAGCCTTCCAGATCTATTTCATTGTTATTAATGCCCCTTTGTTATCTTGCACTCAATTGTAACTGCTATAACTTTGACAAAATATATATTTTATGGATAGTAAAATATTGAAAGTTATTTAAGGTTTAACTTGATTTATTGTGGAATAATATTCCTGGTTTTTCATTATGCCTAATTGTTAAAAAGTTACGGTTTAAAGTTTAAAAGATGGACATTATGCTAGCTTTTTGGACTATTTTGGCATTTACTAAGATTTTTTAGGCTATTTTGGGGTTTAGCTAATTGTTAAGTCCCCTGGGGTAAATCTAGCTCGAGTCTAGGGGGGAGGAGGGGACAAGAACAAAAACTGGACACCAAAAGTAAAGAGGAACACAGTTTATTAAAATGAATGAAAAAAATGTGTCATGTAATGAGAACAAAT
The DNA here is from genome assembly GCA_003999625.1 of Oryzias javanicus. Lineage (NCBI taxonomy): Eukaryota > Metazoa > Chordata > Actinopteri > Beloniformes > Adrianichthyidae > Oryzias > Oryzias javanicus. The sequence goes on from CM012440.1 coordinate 14,441,329, forward strand.
AAACCAGTGAGCTGGTTAAGAAAGACGACAAACCAAAACGGAGTTGGAAGCTCAGCCAAAAATGACAGAAGTCAAGGAGACTGCTGACCCAGGCATGGTGACCGTTGGAGTCAGCAGCTCCCTGCTAAGACCTGCCTAACAAAACTACCTAAAGAAAAGAAATAAACAAAGCCCGCAAATCAGAACTACCAAGGTCCAACTCCAAACTAACACAACAAAACCCAGTAATTTAAAACTGCTGAGGACAAAAAGGGTAAAAGAGACAAACCCAAAAGAGCCCCACACCAACTAAAACCAGCCTGCTGCTCTGCTCCCCACCTGACTTGGTGTGGCCCCCTCTGTCTTAAATAGACAGCTGGTGGCAATCAGGAAACATTGGCCACACCTGTTAGGTGAGGCAAAGGGAGTGGATGGAAAGAAGGCCAGGCAGCAACAGGAGGATGTAACGCTAATATTTCAGCTATTTCACAATATTTAACAATTAAGAGGATAGTTTATTAAACCTTTAATGAATCTTTCAGCTTCTGTCCTTCATTAGTTTCTGGTATTAAAACAAGACTTAAATCAAATGAAGTTGGGATCTGAAACAAGAAACTATATGTTTTCAAAAGATAACGTTTCGGTCTCACTGGCTCAAATATAAAAAAGTACATTTTTGATCTCAACTTTACTAAACTCTGACTCCATATAATATAAATTAACGACCAATCAACTATTAAATTAGATGTAGACTATTTTAATAGTTGATTAGTGACTAATTGTGGCAGCCCTAATTTTGAAGTTTAGCTATTTTTTTAGCCAAGTGCTAGCTGTTTTAGCTAACACAAGTTTTTTTTTTTTTTTATGGCTAATTTGACATTTAGCTAATATTTTAGCTGACTATCAGCTTCAGCGTTTTTTGCTATCAATTTTAGCATCTTCAGCAATCAGCACTAGGATCTTCAGCAACCAAATGCAGCTAACAGCATTTACACTAACATTATTGCAGGAAATAGTATATATCTAGTTCATACCTATGTTAAAAAGTCACAGTTTTAAAGTTCTAATAATTTAGCTTTGAAGTGTTCAATAAATGTTTATCCTGTTCGGCCCGCGACCTAAGGTGTGTTTTGGATTTTGGCCCCTTGTGCGATTGAGTTTGACACCCCTGCTTTAAGAGTTTTATGTGAGAAAAAGGGATCAGAAATATTCTTAACACCTGAGGCGTCGCCAGTGATGCTTATACGCAAAACTTTAAAATATTGTAACTTTTCAACCATTAGCATGATCATGCCAGTAGATTTTTGAAAAAGAAAGAAATCTTCAAAATCTACTGGAATTACATTGATTGCGTATACAATTAAAAAATTACAGTAAATTAAAGAACATAAACACTGAAGTTCTGTTGCTAAAAGGTTAAACTAAAAGGGAATAAGTGACTATAGCTGAAAATGTATAAAAAAAAATTTTTTTTAAAGAACTCTAGGACATTTCCCAGAAAAAATGGAGAACAATTGAAGGTTATTCCTGCCATATGGATCCTCTCAGTAACCAGGAAGCAGGTACAGCTCTTAATAAGTCCCGGACAGAACAAACTCAATTTGTGGGCTTGTAGGGATTTATGGAGGAATCCAAATCCAACGGCACAGATATTACAGGTTCTTATAGAGGAGCGAATCATGTCAACAGAACTGCTGTTCCCCAGACTAACATTCCTCTGCTTATGAAAGACCAGCCCTGTTTACTTTGCACCAGAGGAAACTGCGCTGCACTTTGAGTCGCCTCAAACCCGGTTTCCCCTCAGAAATAAAAGGATTTGGTCGGCGCTGGCATTATGCACATAAAAAGAGCAGCCATAAACAAAAGAAAAAAAGAAATATAAAGCAATAATGCAATATAAGGATAAATAATTTAAACAAATTGTTGGTTAGTTTGGAGAAATGCAAATGCATTAGTTCACAAACATCCAGCTTATTCTACGCCGCAGAGATTTCAATGATCAAGGGCGATTATTCCAGCGGAGGCTCAAAGGTCGCGCACAGCTCTCTCTTGTCGGCAGGGCAATATGTTTTTATGGGATTTAAAACAGACGAGTGATTATACCTGCTTCTGCAAGTCATCACTTTAGACTTCCACTCACTGCTTTACAGAACTCAGACTCAAATATTGCAGCAATATCTAAAAGAAAAATGTAATAACGCATTTTTTGCACTGTTCTGTCCTAAAGATGTTCTCCACATTTTTTCCATCCTCAAAGTACTGAAACACTTTATGTTCTAAGAATTACATATTAGTGCAAAGCTGGTATAAAAATGGCTTTTCTCAGCGACAGAATCAGATGATTCATGTTGATCACATCCACACCTCACCTGTGTAGTCCTGCACATCAGCTGGGGGCTGAAACAGGAAGCTTCACTGACACTTTATTTTGAAGAATTCGTTTACTTCTAGTGATTCGGCTTTGTTTTAGTGAATAAAATCCAACATTATTCAGTATTTTAGACCAATAAATACATCATTCCCAAATAATACCTTACTACACTCTACTATATTTAGAAATCAGCGATCTTGGATGTTGCAAATATTCGTACTCAAAGCATGTTTACATTAAAACAAGTTTACTTTTTTTTTTTTAATCTTCACTGGTGACTGTGGCAGACATTAAATCCTGTCCACCTTTGTCATGGGAGGGATCACACATCAGTGTCAGGGTGGGGTCACCTGGACCCCATAAGAGAGCACAAGGGTTAATGAAAATAATATTTAAAAAATGACATACTGGTTTTCATCCCCGCTGTAGGAAGTGCAGTCCACCTTGACAGGCGAGTAGGAGATGACACTGTTAGCGGAGGCGTTGAGAGGCCCGCCCCCTTTCTCCGACACCAGCAGGGTCGGGGCGTCCTGAATGCTGTTGCTTTCCTCCACATTGTTCACCTACAGCAGACAGGAAACAGACGTAAGGAACGGGCTCAGCAGATACGGAGTCAAAACCTAAACACAAAGACTACAGCACAGCCGGGGTAATTCCCACTGATGCCCGCTTAAACAAACACTTTTCCCTCATTTCCTTTTAATAGAATGTAATAGATTTGGTTCTCTTAACCCTTTAAAACCTGAGGCGTCATCACCGGTGATGCTGAAACACAAAATCTTCAACATACTTTAACTTTTCTACCGTTAACACAATCAACATAATTCCAGCAAATTCAGAAGGAGAAAAACGGCGGAATCTGCTGGAATTACGTTGATCGTGTTACCAATTACAAAAATTAAAGTTAATCAAAGAACATGAACACTGAAGCTCCGGTATGAAAGCATCAACTAATCTGAGCAACAGGTTGAAAAAAACTAAAGTAACAGAACTTTTTATTTGATGCAGGAAATGAATCCTTATCTAAAACTATTTTACAACAATCTAAAAAACATGAACTTCGTTTTATGCTATCCATTGTGTCTTGCTGTCAGGACACCTGGAGCGGATCTCCTCTTCCTCTGTCTTCAAACAGCAGCACACATGCAAAAACAGGCATCTCGCTCAGCATTTCATGGTCTTTCCTGCCAGGCCAGATGGTGCAATTCCTCACACTGAAGCCTCGGGGCGGCTCACTGTTTGGTCAAGTGCTTTGACCAAACAGTTGTAGCAGTGAAAGCTACGTCTAAAAACAAAGCCTGTTCAATGAAAGCAGCTAAACCCAGGGTTTTTGTGCAGTTCCAGGCTAGTTTTCGGGAACAACGAACAAGATTTAAGAAGCAGAAAATTCTCTAATAAACTGAGACTGGGCTACTTTTTTGTCTATCTGGTAAAATGTTAGATTATAAAAGTGTGCAGCTTGGGGAGAGGCTTACCCATCGGGAGGATTTCCAGACAGATATTATGATGCAAGAAAAGAATAATCCTAAAGATTTACTATGCGCTGCATATCCCAGTCACGTGAAAGTCAGAAAAAAAAAGCTGAAAATGGAGTCCATCAATGTGTGTGCTGTCCTTAACCTCTTAACCCCACCGAGGTACCCTTGAGCAAGGCATATGACCCCAAATGACTTCAGTGGAGAACACAGTGACCAGATCTAATCGGATTTTTTTTAAAAACAAGGTGTCCAAGGAAAATAGGAACAAATACCCTTCTATGTGTTCCATTAACTACTAAGTGTTTTATTTCTAATAACTGGTACTTAAACATATGTAATAGCAGAGATCTTTCCGAGAAAGCATTAAAACTGAAATCAAAGCAGAACAAATCAAATTCCCAAATCTACTTCACTTGACTGACACAAATAAACAGAAAGGACATTTGATTTTTGAGAGAAGCTCTAATCACCAAAACAGTGCAGCCATTTTCCAGATGAGTTGAGACCCACCTGTGTGTTTTTACGGCTTAAAGAGCATTCATCATATTTACCCTCCAAGGAGATTATGCATGAAGAAGGGTAACTCTTCATCCAAAAATATCGGATGCTGCTACAGCCTCAGTGAAGGTTTGCTTTTGAGAGAAAATGAGTTTAGTATTTAGAAAAGAGGGATCATGGTGTGTAGTAGCTCAGTCTAAAGTTCACACTACTGTTGTGGTGGTGTTAACCTGACGTCCTGGAATGGTTGGTGTGTTTCGTGGATTAAACTGCATTTTTTTTTATGACAAAAAGGTTATGTATATTGTTGCTGGTTAAGACAAATATGCATTCTTTAGTGATGAGCCAAAGCTTATGGGAACATTTTATTTAACTTTGTGGCAATGGTTGAAAACCATTCGCTTCCCAAGATAGTGACACCTACAGGACAAACTATGTACATGTGCAGTTTGGCTCCTACACAGTGGATGGAGTTGACCCCCCACATTCCGTTTTCAAGTTTAAAGCTAGAACTATGTTTCTAACTAAAATCACCACTAGGGGATGGTTTCATGAGGTAGCAATTTCTATTGACTACCATATAAGAAAGTAGAAAATAGAAGTAAGAACAGAGTGCTTTAAATATATTTTTGGATGTTTCTTTGATGTTCAGTTATGGCAACTTGACTATACAATTAAACTTAATGTCCATCATCCTGCCCACCTCAGGGTTCGTTTATACCCATCACAATCCTAAAGGTGACAAGAAGTTGATAAATGTCTATGAATAAAAGTCTGGAAGAAACAAAACTGCTCTTGAAGCAGAGAATAATTTATGAAAAAAAGTCTATACCAGAGATGTCAAGCTGCATTGCTCAAGAGCCAGTGTCCTGTTTGTTTTCTAACCAACCCTTGCCCTTGCAGCTTTATGTTGGCAAAACACATCCGGTTCAGATAATCAGCAGCAGGTAGGGCCAGGATAACTAGAGAACCAACAAAAACCACAGCTCTGGAGGACTGAAGTTTGACACGCTCGGTTAATGTTCCGTCAGAAAAGAGACAGCAACCCAAGTAGGAAAGCTCTTGAGCTTTGGGAAGATCAACATAGAAGGAAAGATAGGATACGAGGAGGGAGCTGAACCTTTGATCACCATGCAGATGTACAACATAATTCTAGAGCACTAATGCATGACCAAAAAAACAGAGAGTAATTGAAGAGACATGTCCTGAAAACATGACACAGGAGTTTATATGTTAGTATCAAAAAGTAACTGAAAAAAAACACAAATTCAGTTGTTACTGCACGTCAATTTTCTGTTCTGCCTATTTAAAATAAAAACAAACAAAAAACAATATCCAAACCCTGGAAAGTAATTTATTTATTGCAGAAACAAAAAAGAGAAACATCCTCGTTTCCAAGAATACACTTTAGTGACGCTTCCCTCTGCACGCCACTCATTGTTACACCATCCTTCTAAATCAGTAGCTCCTTTTCCTCTCTGGAATTCCACATCATATTTTAGCCTTTAAGTTTATAGATGACTGTCTCTCTGCATGCCGCTCCACCTGGAACAATATTTTCACGTTCTGACCCTTAACCACTATCAGGGGTAGTGTGTTCCTCTATGGTCTGAACTTAACCCACACATCCAAGATGTTTTCAGCCTAACCGACAAAGATTTATAGACGTGCTTATTCTGTACATGTTTTTCTATCACGAATAAATCATTACTGGGATTCCTGGGATTTGTCCTTTACATCTTAGATGGCGTCATAAAAAGCTGAATAAAGTTGGGTGACATGTCGAGTCAACTGCAACTGTAAGTAGGTTAGTGGGTCAGTCTACCTGCTTGTTGCCATTTATTTGAAGCTGGTCTTTAAAGTTAAAGGTAAGGATTTTTGGAAGAAAAGGGCTACTTTCTGTTTCAAAGGATAATCATCAAAATCTGAAACAGTTGGACTTCTGACAAAAAAACTGTAGACTATAAATTTCCTTTCTACCAGTCCTTCTTGATTTGATTTTATCACTAACAAATAAATAAATTACAATCTATATTCCTTTCTTTACATGTAACCTCCTTATTTACAGCACAAGTGCTTATGGGTTGGTTCCTTTATTGACTATCAATCGACTGTTGTGCATTTTTAAACCGCTGTCAGCCTCTCTGTGGATGTTTTAATCCATGGAGGTTTTCTTTCTCCAGCTGTGGGGCATTTCAGTACACAGACAGACCCTCTCAAGCCTGCTCTGGTGATATCACACAGCAGAGACAATGCCTCCCCCACCCCACCCTGGCCGAGCTCAATGAAGGCCGTTTGTGAGGTCATCCGAGACAGCCGAGCCTTGCTGTGCTCCTGAACAGTCAGGTCCCATGTCAGGCCAGTCCAGTATAGCACTGTCATTATGAGGGAAAACTATGTCAGAAAAAGAATTTTCTTTTAAAAATAATTACTAAAATTATACTGTCCTATGCTAGATTCAAAATAGCCTAAATATGACCTTAATGAAAAAATAACAAAATACATCTGTCTTTGTGATCTAACTGAGTTAAAGTGAGTTTGTTAGAACAAAAAAAAAAAAAAAAGTAATTTATCCTTTATAAAAGGTCACCAATCTGTTTTTTTGGCCCACTTTTCACAGTCCTGTGCAAATAACCAAAATCCTTTCAGGTGCTGCTCTGTCACAAAATTGTAATCAAGTTTAAGCCTGGCTTGTAATGGGGAAATTGAAGCTTCTTTTTATCTTTTTCTCAAATTGCTATGGCTAACTTCAGCAGCTGTGCAAATCCTGCAACATGACCCAATTTGGAAACTGTCATGATTCAGTGCTTTGGTTTTGTCATGTTCTGTTTCCCCTGTCAGTCTCACCACATTCAGGTTAACCATCCACAGCTGTCTTCATTTAGTTAATCAACCTCAGTGTATTTAAATGTCTGGTTTTCAGTTCTCATGGTCAGGTCATCTGCTCTTCTATGTTCTGTTGCCTCACTGGTTTGAGCTCCTGGGTTTTTGTCATGTTTAAGTTACTTTAGTAAATGTTTCTGCCACCAAGCCTTGTCTCCTGCATTTGGGTCCTCCACCACCATCCCTGACAGTATGACCTGACCACCTTGGACCCAGCAGGAGAACCTTGTCCACGCCATGCCACACATCGCCACGCCATGCCAGAAGGGGTTCCTGTAGCCATCTTCACATCTGTCATCTTCCACCCGTTCCGTTCCTGAGGGGGGACTGTTGGGGCCATCCGTTCCTGTTCTTGTGGAGGGTCGCCGGGGCCGCTCCTCTTCATGTTCCTGTCCCCGAGGATGGTCGCCGCTCATCCCCCTGGTCTGTTTCCGGCTCTGGAGGAGGGTTGCTGGGACTGCTCCCCTTCATGTCTCCTGTCCCTGGGGAGAGTCACCAGGACCGCTCCTCTCTTCTGTTGCTGGAGGGGTTTCATTACCCCTCACGTCCGTCTGGCTGTAGGACCCCTGTTTTCTGGACTTGAGTTTTTGTTCCAGGTCCCCTCCCCACAGGTGTTGGGCATCTGGGATCTGCCCTTTTGGGGAGGGGTACTGTCATGATTCAGTGCTTTGGTTTTGTCATGTTCTGTTTTCCCCTGTCAGTCTCACCACATTCAGGTTAACCATCCACAGCTGTCTTCATTTAGTTAATCAACCTCAGTGTATTTAAATGTCTGGTTTTCAGTTCTCATGGTCAGGTCATCAGCTCTTCTATGTTCTGTTGCCGCACTGGTTTGAGCTCCTGGGTTTTTGTCATGTTTAAGTTACTTTAGTAAATGTTTATGTTTCTGTCACCAAGCCTTGTCTCCTGCATTTGGGTCCTCCACCATCCCTGACAGAAACATTTGAGAGGTTTTATGGTCACCTGTCTGCAAGCTGCTGTGTTTGGATTTCACCACACAGAGTGACATGGATCACCTCCAAACAAGGTTCTTTATAGCTCTTTAGAAGGAAATATTCTCGATGTCTTAACCAAATCAAGTTTGCAGAGTTGAACCCTGCTGGCAGGTAGATTACTGTGGTCCAAAAACTGTAATAATTTAACTGAGGACTCTAAAAGCAAATGATTCCATTAACAGTAAGACTTGCCCCGAATCAGAATAGCTTCCCTACCCCTAAGGCTTCTCCCTATCCCTATATTTAGTCCAACAAGTGGAGAGATATGAAAAGTGTTTTCAAATTCAGATGTTACTGCTTGATCTCAATGACGCAAACAATAGTCAGCAATCATCTACATTTGGGCGTAGCAGCCAGAACTCTGAAAATAAACTACATTGGTTTTAGAACTTTAAAAAGTTATGCAAAATCAAAAACCCAATCACATCTGATTTTAAACTTCTGTACTTCAGAGCATACCCATGTGAGGAAATGCGGTTCTCCTCTGCATCGATCACCCTATCAGCATAGGGATAGCCAGCACTAAGTCGCTACAGCTCCTCCATTAAAAGAAAAAAAAACACTTTGGACATTACTACAGCTTCAAATGCCCATACTATTGGTGCAATAAGGTGGGGTAGGGAAGCAATTTGGTTTCAGCCTTGTTCTTGCATGCAGTACAGTATAAATAAACCAAAATGATTTGTTCCAAATCTTTGATTTCCTCTTCCCTCAACTAAAAAAATAACATCGATTTACACCCTTCAAAAAGTCTGCAAGAAAGCCCAACGAGAACTTCACTGGAGGTATGCACTTGAGCTTCTCATCAGGCCTGAACGATGAGAAAAAAAAAAGTTCCTGTTGTTGCAGACAGGCATGCAACTTTGTCTTGCTTCTTACAGAGACCAGGGTGTACTAAGCCTTGCACTTTTGCATTTATTTGTCTTAGTCAAAAAATAATTTAAAAATCCTATGGCAGAACTTTGTTTTGATTTAAAAAGGCCTTTTAGACCGTTTTATATTTATTTTTTCTTAAAATATGAAAAAATAGGAAAAAGCTTTAAAGTTACTTTTTACAGTTATTTTTTCTGCCAACTACCTGCATAAAGTACATTTTTAATACACAGATGCATAACTAAATCCTCAAACCAGAAAACTGGATGGACCGTAGTAAATTATTTTATAAACAAGCAATGACTGGATTGGTCCAAAGAAGCTGCTGTACCTCCTCCAAGAAATATGGAAGGGAAAAGACTTCAAAAAAGACATTTTACATTTTCATCACAAAGGAATTGGTCGAATTTTTGAAAGTTTGCAGTTTGCTTCATGTCTAATTTTACAAGCACAAATAGTTTTAAATCATGTGAATATGTAAATAGGCCTGAGGATTAAGTAAACTTTAAGGAGCTGCTGTGAGCAAGGACAATAAAAACGTTACAAGAAGGCAACCCAGCTCAGAAGGCGGTGAATCATTTTGATTTAAGTCAGCAGTGTTTAAAGTGTGAAGCAAATACAAGGAAAATGGTAACACCATTACTGGAAAGCTTGAATTGTGATGTCAAAGTGACATTAACTTCCTCGAAACCTGCTTTGCAGTAAAATGCTCAACAATATTTGACCACTATTGACTGACACCATAATTGTTTCCTCTTCTATTAAAATAAGACGGATGTTGAGCTGTTAGTTTGAACAACTTGAATGTCCTTTAAAAGCATGTATGAGCAGCATCAAGAGGATTGAAGTCCCGCCACAATATATTTTTCTCTATTGTAAAATCCCTCGCAGCGGTCTTTTAATTAAGATTATGCTGATATTTTCGTAAAGTATGACATTAAATAATATTTGAGATACATTTTCTTTTAACAACAGAAATTCTATAAAAACTGTTCTTGAAGTTTCAATGTAAGTTCTTATCACTCCTACATTACCATGCCTGCAGGAATTCCAATGACATCAGTGCGCATAACTACACTGTTAGATGCTAATGTCGGTCAGAGGATTTTGTTTTCCGGCCATAGGAATCACCTCTGAGAATATGAAGCTGTACTGTAGGCAATAACATAATCTCTTCAAAACAAAAAGCTCTATATAATCCAATATAACCATATGCCTGCTTAAAGCTGCCTCCTCTCTACTCTATCCCACAGACACACCAACTCACAGCTTCCTCTGAACTTTTATTGGTAAACGTAATAAAAGATTGAGATGGTTACGGTCACTGTGTTATTGTGTTGTTTTTCTAAATCCATTTCCTTGATTTGTGAAACCCTGGATTAATCTGAGATCTAGGTTGTTTTTGGATTTCCTTTTTCCTGTTTCTAGTAATTGGATTTCTCCTTTACTTCCCATCAGTGCGTCACACCTGTTTTTTTTTTTACAATCAGCAAGGCTGCTTCTCATTAGTCATTAGTCTCTCTAGTCCATTTGCTTTGATATTTTGACATTGGCTATGTCCAAATCCACTCCCTAACACCTAAAGCACTATACAGTACAGAACTATTGAATGGACTGGATTTTAATGCAATTCAGACACATGCCCACTACTTTCCTTTTAACCCCTCACCCATTTACCACAGTAAAAATCGAAAAAATATGAACATTTTATAAAGACTATTTCTGAATCCACTGAGTTCTGATAAAGAAAACTTGGTTGTTTTGTAAAAAAAAAAAAATTGACACATTTACTTAAACCATCTCTGGGCAGATAGAGATTTGCAACAGCGAAATGCTAGCATAATGCTAGTTATTTCTAGTTTAGTTAGCTTATTACCGGTACATTGCTTTGAAAAGTTCTTTAGAAATAGAGCTGGTGTTTATATCATATTCAAGTCTTTAGTGGTCACTTATGGGCCCAATGTTACAAATCTTGAACATCTCAGAACTCATTGCATGTGAAGGTCTCTCTCAAAAAAGTCAGAATTGTATATTACTACAACATATGATAATTTTTCCCAAATATCACGTTTTTTTCCTGTTACTAAAACTTAATTTGTCTCTAGGAAGGTTAAATGACGAATCATTAAAGCACATTGCTTTGAGGTTTGTAGACTAGTGTTTCTCAGAGACTTCCGGGAAAGTTCAGACAACCCAACAAAATGGTGAACGCCCTATAGTGAGTGAATTCGGACAAAACCATTGTCTGTTCATTTCCCTTGTTGTTAGACTTTTAGCTATGCTACTTAATCAGGGAAATTTTTCAGTGAAAAAATAAAGCTTTTATTCTCTTCTTGTATTAGATTCCTGCTTTGTTTTCTGAGTAACCTACACAACGTTGAAGTTGATCAGGTGAAGCTGTTTAAGCTTATCTTTTTTACCAAGTTTTTCCCTAAACAATTTTAATATATTCCTATAATCTTGATACACGTGTAAAATATTATTTCAGACTTTACACAATGTAAATTTGAAACTAGAATCACAAAAACTAACTTCCCAAAAACCATCTGCAGGAAACAACAGAAAACTGGACAATCTGGCAGCAACTAGTGTTCAAAACTTTGTTTTGATTTTCTAAAATATATCTAAGCTAATCACTACTGTCTGCAAGCAGTGACGAGCACTTAGTTTTCATTCACAAAAACAAAGTGTATTAGTACAACTTTAAAACCTTTGTATTTGTTTAAAAAAAGCAGAGCATTTAAATGCTAAAACATTCAAGTAAACATGCTTCAAAACATGTGATACTTGTGCTTTTCAAAGATTTTTTTTGAAGCACGGAAGGTGAAAGAAATGATTAACTTCTCCCTCAGGTATCAGCCTTACATGACTAGCACGTTGTTGACATTTGAAAACACAAAGTAAGCTCTCCAGAAATCACCTGCCTGCTTACTATCTCTGCAGGTGGTTAATGATTCCTTAGAGTGAAACCAGGCCGTAGACCCACAGCCCATAATCACAGGCTGCAATCAGCCGTGACCCTGAACAAAGTGACTCATTGAGAGGAGACAGTCACTATAGTGCAACTATTTTCCTGCTGGATTCTCAAAACTGATAGAAGGCTTGAGAAGGATCTCCTCTTGCACTTTTAGCAAACAAAAAGCCGTAAAAGCAGATGAGAGTTCACTAGTAAAACACTAGTTTCAACCTTTAGAGTCATCTGACAAAGTCAGCTGTTAAAAACAAACCAACTGCCGGACACACCTCATAAATGGCTCAGCGTGGCTATTTACTGCATCTGCGCCACCACAATCACACACCTATATTTATACATGATGACAACCTAAACAGAAGAAACACTATGACCGGCATGACCTACATAGTTCCCTGCTTTACCTGGGAAAAAAAAAGACTGAAAAGTAATGTACCACTTTGGCAAAACAAGAGTAATTTGAGGCAGACAGGAAAAGGATATAGGTCACTTTGTCGGCAGAATATTTTTATCACAATGCATTGTTGTTGATCATTTCATAATCTAATCAAATCTGCCAGCGAATGCTGTATTCCATTTTTGTTCCGGATTAAAACACTGTGACCCTGATATTTCTGACTGCGAGCTTTGCATGCTGAGCTGAAGGTCAGCTTAGGTTAAAAAAAAAAAAAATCAGATTTGTTTTAAAGGAATTCAGTGAAATTTGTAGACAATGTTTTATTCTTACCCATTCCTCTACATCCCTGCCCTCCGAGGCCTTTCCTCCGACGAGAGGCTCGTCCCAGTAGATATTTGGCTTTCCGTAGCGCCAGATCTTCCCCCTCGTTTTGTATGCGAAGAAAGCTGCGACCCCCAAAGCAAGCACGACAATGAACCCACAAACCATAGCAACTCCCTACAAAAGCAAAAACACGGGAAGGACATTAAAAGGGCTCCACGATAACGCTGTCTTATCAAAGTACAAAAAGTACAGGCACAAACTGATTTTAGAGTTTGCACCAAAAAAAAGCTAATTATGTTTTTGCAACATAGATGCAATAAAAATCTAATGAAAATACGGTATAACAGGGGTTACTTCAGGTTTGAGCTTGTTTTAAATAAAATACATGTATCTTTTGTGTTGTTGATCAAACAGAAAAAAAGCAATTTAAAAAGAACACGACAAGCTTACGTCAAAGGTAATTCTAAAAGGGATTTTACACTGCTTTATACAAATTTAGACTGGACTTCTAATGGATTATAATCAGCCTAAAAAGAAAAGATATTTGAGGGATTTTCCGTTTATTGAACTAGGTTACGTTGAATTAAAATTGAAAAAGTTGATGTCAACGGGAGATTGTTCCGACCTCCTGTGGGTCCACGAAGCAGTAATGGTACAGGTATTGGTTGTATATGGGGAAGCCTCCCACTCCTCCCATCTGAGAGTAGCTGGTCTGGTAGAGGTTCTGACACATAATGAGCATCGGGTTGTATATGATGTTGGAGGAACTCTGGGCCATGGGGTTGACACCAACGATGTAGACGATGTTAATGATGACCTGAGAGAGGCAAAGGATAAGAAGTGCACAGATGTATTCAATCCCTCCGATAAAATATCAGCTGATGCAACAACTAATAGCTCTATCTGGAGAAATGTTGCAGCGATGATGCTGACTAAGCAGAGGCTGAGGGTGTAGAAATCTATTATCTAACGTCCTGTACTGAACATACTGTAAGTGCAAAGGGAGCGTTTGAAACATAGACTGAACTACCAGGAAGAACAAAAAGATATGATCCACATGCTTTTTTTAACTCCAAAAATGCTTTCAAGATTTTACCAAAAACTGAAATCAGAGCTAAATTTACATAAGTTTATAAAGATAAAAATTATGTGTTTATATCATTTTTTATCATTTTCTTTAAAATAAAAACATGTATTTTCTGAATTGTTGATCAAAGTAGAACACAAAGCTTTAGATAACCAACTCTGATCTGAGCCTGTCTTATTGAGATTAGAAGAGAAAAGTTTCAATTATGTTCATATTTTCAAATATGTTTCAGCAACTTAAAAAAAAATATGTGAATGTAGAGCCGTGAGGATACACCATGATGCTGGTAAAATGCCAACATTTATAAAACAGCTACAGCTCACATTTCTTAGAGATAAAAATATTCCTAAATAATTAAATGACTTTTTGCAGGTGTAAAATTCCTAAACGCTCATATTAGGGATAATAAGTCTGTGAAACTGATATAAAGGTCTCATTAAGCATGGTAACTGCTAGAGTACATGTCAGCATCAGTGTTATTATTTCTTGATAAGAACATTTATTCTGTTTTCCAAAAAAAAAAGGTAGCTCCTCCGCACAAAACCCAACAGGATATGGTTGGAAAATGTAGCTGTGATGGCAAATATCCAGACATAAAGGCTAACAGGTTAACAGTGCACAATTTTATATTAAGTTTTTCTAGCGTGGGATATAAAGGGATTTTTACAACACTTACAGCTCAGTTAAAATTTAAAGTATAGTGGTCCCAAGCGGACTTGAAACCTCAAACAGATTGCCTTAAAGAAACATAAGTAGTTGGTTATTTATTTTTTTTTTTTTTAGCAATTGTCTTGTCAAAGTCCAGCCACTAATTAAAATGTGGAGTTTTTCTAACATAGTAATACACAGAAAATGCAAAGAAAATCTTTAAAAAACAGAAGCATTTCTGCAGAAATTTGTTTACAAATACATGCAAAGCTAATAAATTCTATTGAATACATTCAATTTATTGCCAATTTCTTTCCCACACAGCTTGTGTATTTTCCTTTAATTTAGTAAGTGAGAATGTTTCATTTGTGATATTTTTGTTTTTTCAGCTGCAGTTGAACCAGATTTAAAATCCACTCCTGCCCTCACCTGAGTTTAGAAAGTGGTTTATGGCAGTCCCAAAAGTGGCTAAAAGTTACTAGATGAGATCATCAGATGACTTTCATGGGCGAGCCACATGCATGTAATTGCTGTAAGGGAGAGGAACAATGGCCATGTGGGAGAGAAAAAAAGTGGCTAAATATGTGTGGAACTACTAATGACAGTTTTTGGTTGACTTTGCCTTTTCTTGTCACAACCGTTCTCCTTTATCTAGATTTGGAAAGAGCAAAATTATGTCATAGGAGACACTCTGGGGGAGTTTAAATAAAAACCTCCTTAGTGAGGAGTTGCATACAGAGCTTGATAATTAATTCAATTGTAATTACATGCAGTCTAAATGCAGACAGAGGGAATTGTAAGTTTAGGGGGAAAAATTGTAGTTGGGAGTCTAAAAAGTTGATATGCAAATTACCAGTTGGAGGCATAATTCATCCACAGGATGGTTCCAGCAAAGGATCAGGTGGAAAACATTTGCCAGATCACTGAAAATTGCCTCTGTGTTTCAGCTTCCATGTGAGGAGCAGCAGAAATACAGCAACAAGCTACAGACCATATCATTCTGATGACATTCTGGTCAGTTGAACCCTTCTTGGTATATATGCAAAATTAATTTGATTTATGATTCAATTTAATTCAATAAAATATGAACCCGTGCTTAAATTCCTCATTCCAAAACCACATTTCACAAGTTCTAGAAAAACTTTTACATAGCTAGTGACTTAACATAAGTGAGGGTGAAACTATGATGGATGAACAATGTGTTTGGATGGATGAATCATTGATGGATTTCATCAATCAATACAGCATTTTAGTGACTTTTTTTAACCTCTTCCTAAAACATAGAAACAAAAGAAGAATACTAAATGAGTGTTACCTGCAGGATTGACATGATGACGCAGCTTATCAGGACTGCCAGAAAGAACTTCCTGGTGCGAACTATGTTGGATTTAGAGAAGCTGGCAATGAAGAAGCCCATTGCTCCTACGAAGTTAATGGCTGCCATGGCAATCATGGCCGTTTTAGCAGAGTAAGGAGAAATGTAAGAACCATATCCATATCCACCTCCGTAGCCCCCTCCGTAGCCCCCTCCGTAGCCCCCATAACCCCCATATCCTGATCCATAACTGCCTCCCAAGTATCCACTGCCGTAGCCTGCGCCAGAACCGTAGTAGCCCAACCCAGAGCCATATCCATACTGGAAGTCCCACATGAGGGTTGAAGCCACGCAGGCAAATATGGCGACACACATTATTATCACTGCAGCCATCATAGCTTTGACAATCCCAGGAGGTGAGCGCCATTTGTAGAAATGCTGTGGTCTGTCCTCGATGTAGTAGGATCCTGGTGGAGGAGGGTAGGCATTGAAATCACTCTGATTGCCATGAAAACTGCCCGGAGGACCGAAGCCGTTGTTGGATGGAGGCGTGAAAGGAGGACTGTAGACAGGCGGGCTGTCGTAATGCTGCTTGTCAAACATGGCTCACGGCTGTCCAAATCTGTAAACAAAAGCAAAAAAGAAAAACGAAATCAGGTAAGGTCAGTGATGCAGCACCTGACATGACTAACTTCACTTATGAGACATAGAACACCTGGATAAAGATATCTTTATCAAAATATTGATCTATTTGTGAGATTTCCATTTTTCTAATAAGTACATTTCATTCTCACAACTGCATTTTTTTCCCTCAATCTCCACCACAGAATCTACCAGATACCAAAGTTCCATGTTAGCTTCCTTGTTGTTACGCTTTTGGTTAGTTACTCTCTTATTATTGACATATTTTTGACAGACATCGACTTATTTTTTTAAACGTAGTGAATCCGCTGGCATAACTGCTACTCTTTTTGGGACCGTTTTCCATCAATTCTGGTATGAAGTAGCTCTATGGGGGCATTGTTTACACGATCAGCTGTTGTCGTATAGTAACAATAAAATGCCACTTGGCAAGCAACCACACATCGCAGGAGAGGCTAAGGAGACTGGGGTCCTTCACAGTTTGGAGGACTCAAAGACTTTTCTATCATGGCATTGTTGGATCTGCCCTCTTCTAAGTGAAGATGATCGACAAACTGGTGCAGAGATCCAGCTCCGTTCTCCCCTAGAGTGTTTGACTGTGGTGGGTCAGAGGAGGACGGTTATAGAAACTGGAATCCATTGTGGCCAACCCTCGTCATCATCGTCTACATATGGGTGCACTGAGGAGCTCCTTCAGTCAGAGGCTTTAACACCTCGCTGCAGGAGGGTTTGCTTTTGCGAAGATTTCTTCCTGTCAGCTATTACACTCTACTAAACCTAAGACATTGGACAATAATTATTGTAACTATATTCTAGTACTGTTTAATAGACATGTGATTTAGGCCCCACCCACCAACGATAGCTCAGTGGATACTGACCACCCAACTATGGCTGAAAATGGGCATTTTTTTAAGAAGATGGTTAAGACTCAGTGCTCTTTTTGACAGATTTTTTTGTCAGTGAGTGCTGTTCTATTACCCTCATTCCACACATTTTATTGGTTATAACCATTATGTTGGCAGTAATTTTGCATCTTTAAAAACAATAAAGTTAGAAATATATAAATACACCAGATCATTGCTTTCTAGTTTCAAGAACATTCAAATATTTGTAAGGGGTGACTTTTTGATCCAGCAGAGCCAGAGCCAGAGCCAGAGTGGGGATGTTGGTACCAGGAGAGGGAGACAAGCCTAACAACACTGTTCTTTTTGTCTCTTCGTCTGTGGGAGTCTCTCTCTGATCCACAACAGCAAACAACTTTAAACATCATTTAGTCCAAATTTCCATGTTCTGCAACAAATCTCACAGAGATATGCATGGCTACTGTATATATAACTTGACAATGCCCATTCTTTAGCATGACCCTAACAGGGAGTGGGCGGCCTTCTTGAGTTTGACTGAGAAATCAACAGGACAAATTTAAAGAAGAAACCCCCTCCAAAAAAAGAGCGCTTTACATTTGATTTAAAGCCACACAAATGTCTAAATCTTTCTCCTGCGCTGCACTGTGACACAGACAGTGACTGCAGAAACAGGCCTCCATTCAAGAGTTCAGACGTGCAGACAGACAAACAGCCGGCAGCCCTGCCCTCAGGTTCATAACTCTTCTGTGTGTGGAGCGGAGCTGCAGGGAGCAGAAATAAAGTCTCACCCTGGAGCCTCCGTGTCAGAAACCTTCCTATTCTACCCTCCTCTGCTCCCCTCGCGTACATAAATGCTCCGTCTCTCAACCCTCCTCCCCTGTTCTCTAACCCCCCCTTCCACAAGTTTCATGCCTTTGTTTTCTGAGCAGAAGGGGCAAAAGTCACAGCGGCTTGTCACAGGAACAGTGTTGCCATGGAGCCAGGATTTAAAAGAAAAGAAAAGGAAGAAGAAGAAAACAAAGTAAGAAAATTGAGGCACTGTCCAGGGAGGATTGGACAAGGCCGCCTCTGTGCAACTACTGAGGAGAGAAGACAGGTGTGTGCAATAGGGGTGTAACAGATCACAAAACTCATTTAGGGTCACAGTTCAGATCAGTAAAAAGAGAGAGAAAAGAAAACAATACAATGATAAAGTCCTAAAATAATTTATTTTGAAAAGCTTTAAAGCATATATTTCCAAAAACGTTAAGTACTTCATAGCATAAATATACACTCACATACTTGAACTTTGAATATAAACAAAAATGGAAAAACATGTAGTTTTTGGATAAATTTTCATGTCTGGAAATCAAATCTATAAAAACTAAGAGAAAATAATGTTAATTATGGAATTTCCCCATTTTAAAAAACGTCAAAAGCTTTTTTGATTCTGGCTTAAAACTTTATAATCATAATTAAAAGATCACTGGAAACAATTTTACAATAGAAGAACATATGGTTGGAGTGGGACTTTAACTCAATTGAAAGTTTTATTTTTGTTGTTTTTAACATGTTCTTGTTGCATTTTTCATGATGGAGGAAATTTATTTTAAAAATATGCTTAAAACTGCATTCCTGAGTTTTGCTTTTTTGTTAAAACTGAATGAATCAGGAGCAGATCAAACAATACCATTTGAAAAAGCTTGGAGTTGTTACGTGCTAACTGTTCTGCTCCATTCTGATGCATCCAGAAATAGATCCATTAATATTTTCATTTTCCTCGTCTTCGATATTGCTCACCATTTTTGTTACACGGCTAATGTTAGATTGGTGTTGTAAGCGGCTGTAAGCTAGCAGGAGAGTATAAACAAAGGGATCATGGGAAATTAGTACAGGCTTACTTCCCCACCAACAGTATCACCCACAAATTGGAGGCAATTTTTTAATAAGCTACTGCTGCTCTGCAGAAACTGTGTCTTAGAAAATGACACATGTTTTTACATTCTTGCCTAAAAACAGCATAATAATAATTAAAATCAAACTTTATTTATAAAAGAGCGCTTCTCGTGCTTGTGCAGCTCGAAGTACTGTATAATTAAAAACAGAAACAAACAAATAAATTAATCAATAAAAAAAGAGAGAAACCCGGTCCACCCTCTACCCACCCCCCTCCCATCATAAACACACACAGACATGACCCTACAAACAATGAATACTTACAGAAGTTTAAAAAAAAAAAAAAAACCTGGTCTTGGCTCTGCTGTGATGAAACAGTATATTGGGGATCTATTCATACCAGGAGCCAGCTCAGGCACAGGAACATCGCCACAGTGCCCACCCAGACAGGGGCAGCAGTGGGGTCCACTCCACAAGTTGCAAAGTCAGACCCCAACCGCCCCGAAGGGGCAACAACCGCAGCAACGTCCCTGGACAGAACCGGTAACCCCTGGCACAAAGGATTCCCAAAGGAAAACACTGGGGCATAAGATAATAAAATGTCATACATAAAATGTATGTAAAAACATAAAAAATATCATTAAATGCACAAAATAAAATTAGATACTGATAAAAAATATATATTAAAACTTAATAAATATCCCATTTAAGACTATCTAAAAGCCATGTTAAAAGAAGGTGAGTCTTGAGCCTCTTTTTAAAAACCTCTATGATCTTTGCGGCAGGCTGTTCCAGAAGCAAGGACTGTAGTGAGAGAACGAAGCCTCAGACCAATGGGAACATTTTAATAATAGATCAAAAGATGATTGGAGTGGGATTTTAGGTTTTATATTAAAATTAGAGCATTTCATAATTAAAACAGCATTTCAGCAAAAGCAGATACAGCATAGAGAGAATTTTGACTGAAATCTTTTTTCCTAGAAAAAGTAGCAATGGGAGTGGCCATCTCAACAGTAGGAGTAGTAGTAGTAGTTTTAGTTGTAGTGGTGAAACAGTTATGTTTGTCTAAAGCTGGCGCTTACTCGTCCCATTCTCAAACTAAGCAGCAACCACAGAGACTGGTCCAAGGTCTCGGGTCAGGTCAGACGCCCACAGCCCAACACAGCCTGAGCTCCACTGCAACACAGAGACTCTATCATCCACTGCTGATAATGGAATTTCAGTTCTACAGTCACATGTCTTACATCTATCAAAAACTATTAGGGTGGAAACCACTGCTGCCTCGCAGCCCACTGACAAACACCCAGGAGTCAGCAGACTTCCTCCTCCGAAAAACACCCAACACTGGAAAACCCTCTGGAGCCTGAAAGCAGCATTTTAGAGGGTTTGTTTACATCTTATCCTTTTACTCTGCTCACATTTGAGACCAGTGCAATTGATTTGAAGTTAAATAATAATAAAATAACTGTCTTACTGATCGTGAAATTAAATAACAAAAACTGGATGAAATATACATACAGTTTGTATTTATAAATACTTGCTTGCTGCTTCATTAAAAAAAAAAAAAAAAAAAAAAAAAACGAAGTTAATAATACGAGAAAAAAACGTGGTCAAACCTTACTAAAGGGAATACAAACTAAAGATTACATTTGAAAGATAAGACAAAACTTTATTAGTGTTTCATGATAGTGATAAAGTAGTCACTATAGTGCCTTAAAGACTGTATGACGTGAGATTTCCCCAATAAACTATTAGTCACGGATATAAAATGAGAAATAGCAATAAAAACGTGGAGTGTTATTAAAATGAAACAAAGCCTAAACTTTATATTTTAAGGAATCCTCTACAGCCAGTTATTTTAAGAGGTTTGAATCCAGGTTTTATCGTTTTCTGGCTGGGGTGTTGTTTGCCATCTATCGCTATGTGAATAGAGACCCACCTGTCCAACTTACAAATCAACAAAACCTCAGTAAGAACTCCAAATGCCTCAGTACGACCGAAAAGGTTCAAAGATAAGTCAAAAAGAAAGAGAAAAAAAGATGGAGTCTGGTTTGAAAACTCAGCCCACCTTAAGAGTGTTCTTACCTGAACACTGGAGAAACAACACTTGACCACCGTCGGTTTGTGTTTCTTGATAGAAAAAAAAATATTATTCCGTCCAAAGTCTTTTCTCGACTTCAATGACAATTTATGCTCAAAAAATAAGGCGATTTTGGGGGGCTAGGTGTCCGTTTTTAGCGACTTTAAATCCCGCTCGTGCCAGATTCAACGGTCCCTCACAGCAGCCTCTGAACAAGTGCTTTGTTAGTCCGCGGTGATAAGCCCGACCGCACAGGACCGCAGCACTGCCACCTCTGGACCGCTGGAGGTCGGACTTTCTGCCTTAAATATTTTTAATAACCGCTCACTGCTCAAAATCCCTGCCCCCAGAGGCAAGCAATATATAATAATAATTTAGCAAATGTATATTGTTTATTTTAACAAATAGATTATTTAGTCATCTTTCCGCCAGATAACATAGTCCGAAAAAATGTAATTCAATTAAAAGAAGGCGCTATTTAAAATAAAAAAATAAAAAAAAAAAAAAGACTTGTTCATTTACAAAACGCTAAAAGTTATTACATGTTCTAAATCAAAGGGGTCAAAAGTCATGAATATTTGCATCCAGCAATAATCAATCACATAAGCATGCAGCACTAGCCATGATTTTTAAAGTCTTTTAGGATCTGTGTCCTGTGAAAGTGTTATTATTCCTCTATTAAAGCCCAGTAAATATCGAACTGGTTATGGTTATAATTAACTTTGTCAAAGCAGAGTTTCAAAGTGATTTAAAGATGTATGCATCATTTTTAAAACCACTTAAAAATAAAAACCCCAGAGATGTGTGAAATAAATTCAGCAATCAATAGTTTTTGTTTTTATTGTATTCTCCTCATTTAAAGCAGCTGCATGGCTCAGTTGGCTGTATGCAGAACTGGTCCCTGAGAATCAAGGTTTCCGTAGGGTGCGATAAGCTTAATCCAGTGTGGATCTCTAGGCAAGAAGACCTTCACACTACTGCCTATTAACTATGTAGCCACAGGAGACCCGAGTCTGTGCCTCCCTGTGCTGGTCCCCAACCCGGATGAAAAATAAAGGGTTGCAACAGGAAGGGCATTTGGTGTAAAGCTCTCCAAACCACCTGTGTGAATCACTGAAAGTCTGCAGTCATTATAAGGCAATGCAAGTTCATTTGTAAAATAAACATTTAAAAGCAGCTGTTCTCAAGACTACAAGTTACTGATTTGAGCTGCTACAGTTCAACTAGGTTTCTTCTGTCACTGTCAACCCGACTAAAGAATCTGGCTTCATCCCAACCAAAGAAAAAAGGCTATCAAGTAAAATCTTTTGGTTTTTCTTTAACCGGTGAACCAGTGAGGCATTACATGAATAACTCAGGCCCAAAAGGATTAAATTGCCCACAGATTTGATAAAACTTTCCATTTTTAAGCGATATTCTTGTCACAATAGAGTGGGATAACTGAAAACAGCCCAATGATGTAACAGAGACTACTTAATGCCAGGTTGCACAAAACTGACAATTGTTTTGCAGCTATAATTTGCCTCAGACACCATCTCACTGAATGAGGAAAAATAGTTTTGTTGTGTCACATCTTAACTGTGAAATTAGGAAGGAAAAAAAACTTATGTTGAATCAGTTTGAAAGCAAACATTTAAAAATGTTTAATAAATCACAGGCTTCCAGGCTAAAAATCTTAACCTGTGATCTAGAATCATTTCAATAAAAAGAAAATGGAGTATTTCTTTGACTAGACAAAAAAAGTGTAATTCTTCAAATTAAATTAAAAAAAAAATTCAGAGTGGATGTAAAAAATAGATTTCATATATAGCACAGATACGTTTTTGATTCCATAGCAAATTTTTAAAGGCCTTAAAAACATAAAACAGCTTAATATCATTAAAAAACAAACTTATTTCAAAAGGTCAAGGGATTTGCAGCATTTTTATAATAAAACACTGAATTAAAAATCTAAGTTGCACTAAATATTATTTGTAGGATCCTTTAAACACAAATTAGATTTGAAAATAAGTTTATACTTTAGTAAACTAATGTGTATTGTTTAGGGGAGAGGGGTTGGTAATTTAGTGTTAAAAACTGATCAGTTTAATACAAGTAAGTTTATGAATTTTAATTTCATTTTGGAAAAAAAAAAAATATTTTTAATCAATTAAAGTATTCCCCTTTAGATCAATAAAACAACCATATTTGAGATCAAGAGTCTGGATCCAACCTGGAGGTAACTACCTTCCTTTCATGGGGGCGTGGCCAGTCTCCTTTCATTTTTCCACCACTAGATGGCGCTTCCTGAAAACACAGCAAACCTTCCCCACTGACGCAAAGTGATTGAAGTACTTCAGAACTTTTTACACGCAGAGTGAATGAATTGCAGGGAGCTCAGCACAGACACACAAACAGCTCCATGACAGGGTGATGTGATAAAATTTTCTTTATTCACAATTAGAGATCTGTCGTCGTCATATTTACAAATACATGTTGCAAATAGTTACACCAATAAACGTAGAGCAGAAGCACAGTTCAACCCTGGTCTGAACATCCTCGGAAAGAAAGTCTCCAATTAGAAACATTGTAAGAAAACGCAGTGCGGTGGATTAAACTAAGCTGGGTCCTCACCAAAACAAGTTCCTCTCTTTTTTTAAATAGGAATAACTGGACAATATTCCCTGCTGTGGATGGTGGTGTGCATAAAGAAGCACATGGAGTCCTGGAACACATGGAGATGTGCTTAGGTGTCTGAACCACCCGCTGCACCGTTAACGCCTCATACTCTATATGTTGGGTAAATGAAGTGATGGTTATGCTTTTTGTTTGAAACAAATTTTCAAAGCACTTGGACTGGTTCCTCTCACGGAGTCCTCCAAAACCTGCTCGGAGGAACAAATAAGCGCAGCATTTACAACCAGCTACCATTTCAAATCAGACTCATTAGAAAACAGAATCACAAATTTTGACTATTTAGAAGCCAAGATTTGACGAGTGCAGTCGGACTTTGACTGCCTCCTAAAGTGACACTTTAGTTACCGATTTAAAGTTTAAACGTGAGGAAATAAAGAAATAGCTTGATTAAAGGAAAAAACAATCTTTTGTTCCTTCTATTCTTGTAATGCTTTCACAGAACCTTCTAATGACAGATCAACTCAAATATCATAAATTCTCCCTGATACACAATAAAAAACATCCAATTTGCCTATTTAAAAAAATAATAATTAAAGACGGGAAATGACCATGATCAGAGACTCTTCATTTCCTCTGAATTCTTTTACTCTATGGTCCATACTTTTATTCTAAACAAAACTGTTTAATCAAATCAACTTAATTCCCTTTTTTCATTCCTTTTTGATGGGACACTTTTTTTTAAATCTTTTTTTTGGACAAGACTTAAGACTTTTATTGTATAAGTCAACGAGGGACTTCAAGAGTGTCCCTCTTTCAACTGACGCAAGCAAAGAAGATGAATGCCGTAATTTCTGTTAGAACAAGAGGTGAAAAAGAGCTGCAGTTTGGGTAGTTGCTACTGACTTTTGATGGCAAATCAAAATGACAATACAAACTTTTGCTTAAAGCATTTAGACTCAACAGCGCCTGATTACTTTTCTAAAGGATCAACTGCAAACAGATGCTTAAAACTCCACCCAAACCTTTGAAAGCAGTTTTGTTGTTGAAAGGAAGATCTTAAACGTCAAACAGTTGCATGATGGGAAAAGAGGATTTTTTCCTATGAAAATAAAGGTAACTGTAAAGCTTAGGGAGGATGGCAGTCTATATTTTAAATCTAAGAACAGCAGGTTTTCGGACAGAAAAATAAATCTAAAAAAATAAAAACTATGTCTGTTTGTAGATGAACAGAAATGTTTAAAACAGCCTTTTTTCCTGATCTTGAAGACTCAAATAAGAAACAGAAGGGCAATTATCCCAGCTCTAGCTGCTCGTCTTTCCAGCGACGTCCATGTTTACAGTGAGTTTAGTCCATTGTAGTTTTGGAGGTGGCAGAGCGCACACACCAGTACCAAAAAAGAAAGCGGCCAGAGAGGAAGACGCATAAGCAGGTTGTGCGAACAGCACGGTCACACTTCACTTTCAGATGAGCAAACATCCACATGCACACTCTCAGACACACAAATTAAATTCAGTAAGCGTTTGTCCGATTATAGAAATTGTCAATGCGGAATACTCGCTTGTGTTTTAAATATTTTACTTTAAAAAAGGCACAAACTATGATTTCCTGGTAAATTATTTTGATGTTAAATGTAAAATTAGAAGACTTTTTTTTTTTTTTTTCCCACTGAAATGAGGATTTTTCAGCCATAACTCAGGTATAAGCGTTCTGAAGGACTCATCCTAGATCAGTCTTTATTAAGTTGTTTTCTTAATGGTTCATTTCAAACCCAAAGGTCTCCACTGTAATTGGTTTTCTTCCAAAAGTGCAATAAGAGCCTAACATCTGCTTCTCGTTCTTCCACAGTACCTGAGGCCAGTGACTGTGCTACAAAGACCACATCGACAGATGAAAAGAAAGTCAAAAATGAGGAAAGAACTGAACTCCAGAACACTACAACATAAAAATAAACTTTCAATGTAGGGATTTGACTTCAAAAAAACCAAGGTTTTGCTTATAAAAGAGAAAAAGAAAGAAAGAAAGAAAACATAAACCTTTCTGAATTCTGTTTTACAGATGAAATGCTTCCTGTGTCTCTCGTTAAACATCAGCATTTTTCACCTTTTTCCTCTTCACCTTGATCCCCCCCCAAAAAAAAACAAAACAAAAAAAAAACACACCAAATAAAAGAAAATTAACAATTTCCTACTGAACAGATTTCTTTCACTTGAATGGTTTCCCCTGATTAACTGACTGTTCAAAAAAAAAAAAAATACATGTTCGTATGTCATTTGTAATACAACCACATCACTCCACTGTTTGAGTTTCATTGTTACAGCTTTTGTACTTTTCCTCAAGCCCCCGTGTGGTGATGCGGAGAGGTTCATTCTGGTCTAAAGGAATCAAGAGTCTGTGTGTCGTCAGTAGGACTGCAACATTCCTTCCATTCGGCCACAGCACTGAAAATGAGAGAGCTGGAGAAGTGGCGTGGGGATGGTGGTGGTGGGAGGGGAGGAAAGGTGAGGGGACAACTGGAAAAGGAACAGGGTTTTTTTCTGTGTGTGTGTGTGTGTGGGTGTGTGTGTGTGTAGTTGCTTCCATTTAAAACTCGACAGTGACCACAATGTTTCAAGTTCTCTCGAATCTTCTTTTACTTGTGCCTCTGGAGAGCTTTCCTCTTTCTCCGTTTGAAGAAACAACAGCACCTGCGGGAAGACCAGAATTGCTTTAGGAAAACAAATAGTTCATTTAATGCCAAACTATGGACTATATGGTGAATCTAAATCCTTTAACTTTCTCAATTATCAATTGTGCATCTTGCGTCTAAATTCTAGTTGTGCTTATTGACCTCAAACTGATTTTTATGTGGAAAAAGACAAAAAAAATCTATAAAGTTCATTGACTGAGTAAGTGTGACAGCACTCACAGAAAACGACTTGCTTACTGAAGTCAATTCAGTCACCATTTATTTTCACGGTACGAACGCCGCCATGTAGGGCTCATTGCCTGAGATATGGTCTCTATGGCAACCACTCTTGCCAATCAGGAGTGAGCTTGTTTGAAGTGCACAACCCTACAATTGAAAGCGGGCTCGAGAGAGTCCGTGAGTCAGACATTCCAAATGTTTGATGTGAGACATTTGACTGGCTAATTTATGAGTTGAATACCTTGTAAAATACCATGGGGAAAAAGTACGATGAGAAAGAATATGTTTAAAAAAAAAAAAAAAAAGCAAGAGCAAGAATGGTTAGTTTGACAAACATAATGACTGAGTAATAACTATTTCTTTATAAAACTTGGAGTGGGGGGTGTGACTCACTCCAGTTTTTATATACAGTCAATGATGAAGCTGCATCACTCGAAGGCATTATTGTCTGAACCCCAGCGGAGTGATACGTACTACGCTTCAACATATAGAACTGCAAAGGCGATTGTTTTTGCATTTTGTGTGTTACAGCTGAATAATGTTGAGAGCAATTGTGAATAAAGTTTGATTTATTGTGTTGTTGAAAATCAAAGAGGTGCACATGAAGTTCAAAACGCAGTTTTAGAAATCAATCCATCTGACCTACTACCTGCCTCTTGGCCTTCAAGGCATTCTGGGTAACGTAGTCTTAAAACCTGCTTTAATTTTGACTGAAAATTAAAGAATATTTTTACATTTTTATTTCAAAATTGTTACTTTTTTTCAGTTTAGTACACCGATGGGTTGATTTCCCTCAGGGAAAAATGTAAACTTGAATCAACGCAGTGTTCATGTGATGTTTGAAAAATCACACATCAATGTAAGAAAACATCAAAATCTTCCAACGCGAAATAAAAGGAGAATGACGTTTTGCACCTAAAGAAAGGTCAATATATTTGTAGTGCACCATCTATGAGCAGAGACACCTGAATTACAGGGAAAATTAAACAACTAGGACAAACAATTTGATTTTTTCCAGTTCGGCGGGCCAGATTAAATTGCTTCATGGGCCGCAGTTTGCCCCCTTTGCTTTAGATGGTGTGTGAGGAAAGCCACATGCTTTAAATGGTCAATTAACGATAATAAATAATAACAAAAATGAATAATAAACAAACCACCCAACGGTTTTGTATCAAGTAATACTTCAGAAAATGCACAAAGTATTAAGATTCGATTTAAGTTACACTAAACAGAATATTAGTTTGTTGAGTTTTGATCTGAGTATGTTCTATGAGGAGGCTTCTTGCATACTTTGTTTCCTCGGCCACTTCAACCTCGGTGGGAGCAGTGATGGGAGCGTTGGAGTGTCCAGCTGTGGGATCGTCTGTGTTCAATTCGCCGTTTGTTGAGCTCATCACCTGCGTGGTAAGAAAGACAACTTTAAAAAGCTAACCAAACCGTGTTCAGGTAAATGGTGTCAGATGACAGCATTTAAGCAGATAACCTGAAATGAGCCAACTAAAGCAACACCACAGAAGTTCAAAGAAAAAGCTTCACATGTTCTCATGTTCTGCTTAAAAAAGGAACTTTAAAGGAGGTTTTGCCTGCTGTGTTACTTTCTCAATTATTTTAATAATTTTGCGCTATGTTCTTGTCTTGCCATCTTGGCAAAACCTTTAAAGAAAATTGCGATATTTTGAAAAAGTTACTATAAAAAGGCAAAAGTTTTTAGAGGACGGCAACTTGACTCAAATGCTAGACGCGTGAGAATTTAGCTTCTGTTTCACGTCAAATAATCTGAAAGTGAATTTATTGTTTGCCTACAAAAACAAGAAAGACACAACAAGGAAAACCTGTTTGACACATGTAAACAGAAACTGTCAGAAAAGAGAATCTGTGGCTTAAAAGCTGCAGTTTTAGAAGCCAACACCAGGTGGGGCGTTTGTGCCACAATTTTCTGAGAGACAGATTCATGATGAGACATTATGGGCACATGGAAACAAACAGAATATTTAAAATGGTATTTCATGTAAAGAATATACATAAAACTTGAGCTATTCATGGGTTTTCTTTGTTTTTTGAATGTCCTTTTTGTTTGGCCTTAAGTGCTATCAGTCTACAAGCAGCAAGAACTACACACAGGGCTCTAGAACTCCAACATCAAGAGTCAAGAAAGACCACAAACAGGCAGAGAGTCAGTGAAAAGAGGGGGAAAAAAACAGACAAAATTATGTAGATTCATGCAGTAGCCAGCAGAGCAGCAGCAGTAGCAGCAGCTGTACCTGAACAGAGCCCCCCAGCCGCTCAGCTGTGAGGTGCGACCCCAGAGTCTCCTTATTGGTCACTGGAGTGGGCTGAGACTCACTTCCTTTGGGCTCAGGCGACTTGACGCAAAGAGCAAAAAGGGTTGAGGTCGATGGTCGTGAAGTGGTGAGGAAAAAGAGGGGAGGGCAGAGGGTGGCGGGTGTGGCGATTTAGGGGGTGAGGTAGGGAGAGGCATTGTGGTGAAGGTAGGTAGGTGCAGGAAGAAGTGTTGAAGGAGTTGTGATTGAATGGGGATGGAGGAGGTGGAGGGGGGAAAACAAAAATAAATTATAGAAGACATCTCCCAAGCAGAAGCAGGCTGGTTAAGACAAACTATGTTAATAGGGGGAAGTAGAGGGAAGCATCATTGTATATGAAGCTCAGATCAACACACTAAAAAGTCATGCAGGAATAAAAGAAAACAGCCGTGATCATCTCAGCTGGAAATGACTAATCAAACAACAACTAATGTGTTCTTTGGAAAGCTGCAGTAATTGCACCACTGTTAGGTAACAAAAAAAAAAAAAAAAAAAAAAAAAAAAAAGATACATTTTCCAGTTGTTAACAGATCAGATTTCTATTTTTGACACTTGGCTGGGTCTTTCAGTGTGATCAGGCTGTTTTATTGTGATGTCAAATGTTTTCACAATCACGGGCAATGTTCATGGTACAGAAGGATGTGCTCTGCCAGCATTAAAAAAAAAAAATAATGGCAAGGTTTTCCTGAGCCAATGGCATTAAATAGAGAGCAGTAAAAACAGGATAGAGTCCACTGTAATAAGTCAGCCATAAAAATAAAAGGCACTCCCCTCTACAGCTTTATGGGAAGCAGCAGGAATCGCCAAACACAATAAAAAAGAACTATCTGCACCATCACTGGTGTCTATTATACTTAGTTCATGAGTAACACTGTGGAAAAACAAACTGAATTTCCTTTTAAAAAAAAAAAAAAAAAAAAAAAAAAAGATTTAGATAATATGCTCTCAGCAGAATCCACTTCATACTTTGTCACATAATAAGCACATCACTTGTCATTACTGGTATGAAAATGCAATTTGCATTTTCAAATCATGCATGCAATGACTGGCACTTTAGGGTGGCAAAGTGTGAAGAATTGGGATTTTTTTCTCTCCGCATTTTTGTCGACTTATTCAACATTTTCATGGGTATCTATGTTTTTTCCATTTAAGTGTTCCTGGCTTTCAGATTCTTCGAGGAAAGGCGATGAGCAGGAAGTAAAGGAGCAGCTCTCTGAAGAATGTTGCGTGACATGATTGGCTGACTGGTCGCGCAGTCAGGTGGTGAAACTGGGCGCGGTTTCTGTTCTGTTTGATGAACTCACCTGGTTTTTTTTTTTTGGTCGGATGTGTTGTTTTGTCTCTGGGCGGCTGGGGTGTGTCACTGGGGATTTGGCCTATCGGCGTGGGCTAAAAAAAAAAAAAAAAAGAAGCCACAAAATAACCACCTTATACTGACAAAAATTTTTACTCTTCTAATTTTCTTTAAAAATAGGGTTTGCCCCAAAATAATTATAAAGGTAACAGCAGGACGTGGGGGAATGAGTAGTTTCGGGATGGTGCACTTACAAGAGATTTTCCAACCCAGTCGTACTCATAATCAAACACGTATCCATTCCGGTCAAACAGATCGGTGAAGAGCTTCCTTAAATACTCATAATCGGGCTTCTCAAAGAAGTCAAGCCTCCTAACATAGCGCAGATAGGTGGCCATCTCTTCTGCAACAAAAGAGAACATTCTTTGAAAGGATCTGAGAAGGAAAAAAACCCCAAGGAACTGAGGAGGAAACTGAAGAAGAGCCCAGTCGCTTCTACTCACCAGGAAAGCTTTCACAAAGAACTTCAATCGGCGTTGCTCGTTTGGTGTCTCCAATCTTCTGATACCTCTCCTTCAATGTGTCAGCCTGAAACAAAACATATAATATCAATATTTGTTGTATTCTGATTAGGAGGAGTTCCATTTCCAGTCTGTCAACTTCGGGATGAAAAGCCAAAGAAACAGGAATAAATGTGAATTTTAAAACTAAACACCTCTATTGAAATTTCAGAATACAACATTATAAAATATATTTATGGTGATGTGCCCACACAATTACTCATCTTAATGCCACAGAGGTGTCACTTTTCACCGTGGAAGACAACAGTTGAATTTAGAAAAATATGAAAATATTTATGACAAGACATGCATTTTACAAGGTATCTGTGAGGACGGAGAGGGCCTGGAATCCGAATACTTAAGTTTTAGACGAGTGAAATGAGCGGGATGAACTACTCTACATGGGGGAGGCACGACAATCAACTCATCTGGGAGCCAGGGGGGAGGGGGGAGGACCAGAGACAGAAAGGAGACAATATATAACTAACAGTCGTGAGACGGACTCCTTACAACCGAGACCAGTGTATATTTGGGGTAAAAAGCCAGTGTGAGCTCCCCGGTCACTGACGTGCTAGCGCTGCAGCCCGAGCTGCCATTTCACAAGAAATTGACAAAGGATTCTTCATTACGTCCTCATCTAAGCTTCACATCAACAGACGACAGAATGAGGTCCCGTCAGTCTGATGCTCGAGGTGGACTGCTGTGCTCTGTCATTTATGATGCATTATGGAGAAGAATGAGATACAGTTTCCTCTCATTAGATGCTATGAACAGGTTAAAAAGTCAATTCCAAAATGATTGTTCTCCAGATTAGGTACAGCTCTGTGATTTCCTCTTATTGTTGTTCTAATGTTTCATTGGACTTTGACGTTATTATGGCGTTATGTGCTGCGGAGGGCCTGTTCTGGCCCGAGCCAGGAGACATCCCCCACACTACATCCCTCACATTCATCTACCGAGAGCTTCCACCCACACAGCAAATGTTCAGATGCCTTCTCCTCTCTGCTGTTCCATGCACACCTTAGGTAATAATGGGTTTAGAAAGAAGAGCAACTCAGATCCATCCCATACATTTTTCATTATCAACTGTAATTGCACCTTTTATTTTAATTATTAATTAATTAAATTATTATTTTTTTTATTATCAACACTGTTAAGGTACAAACCTACAGGAGACTTCCTTTAGCAGTCAGAGCAAGCAGACGCCTCCCTATATACATCAGAGACGTTTTAAGGTTTAATTTAGGTCTGAATTTTGAGCTAACGGGAAACACATTTACTGAAGCTTAAAGGTGTTCTAGGATGAACTTAAGAGTATCTTAAAAATAAAATAAAAAATAAAAAAAATAGCTAAAAGGAAAATATTACATAACAGATGTAAACAGATTTGAACCTGCCCACTATACACTGTGTATAATGTAAAGGATTCCTCTCACAGACTTGTAACAAAGTTACATTTAAATAAATTACAGCTGGTGTATTTTGACATAAAACTAAGTTTATTTCAAAAGAACTGAGAGAAAATTCATTAAAAAAAAGAATTATCTTTAATATTCAATATCTGAGTACGCTAAAACTCAAGGAACCATCACAAAACAAAGTTTTTATTTTTTTTTACAATGTGAACAACAGAAATGAAAGAAAAACTATTTGTGTGTATGGAATAAAGTCTGCTGAAACTAAAACATTTGCAGAACACAGATGCTTATCAGTAAACATCCCACAGCAGTACCTTCAGGCCCTGCCATGGGAGGCTGCCTCGGAGGAAGTACATGAACATGTGACCCAGTGCCTCCAAATCGTCCCTTCTGCTTTGCTCTAGAATCAGGAATGAAAACAAGGTCAAGTCTAAAGTTAGCTGTAGATGACAGTGACAGGAAAATAAAAGGGAGATAAAACGAAAAAGAACATCAATGACTCCCATTTTAAATATGAAGAATAGGAACAAGAAAACTAGATTTTTTTTAGCTAACCATAAAACGTACTTATTGGTAACAAAATGATCTAAAGGCTCACCAATGATCAGAAAAAATACTTTTGAGACACATTAATTTGATATTTCGTCTTCAGCATCTTATAAGCCTGGTAGCAAAATATATGCAAACAAATGACTAATATGGTGAATATGATAAATCGGCAGACTAACCCTTTCCCAGGTGCGTGTTGATGCTCATATAACGTGCCGTTCCAGTCAGACTCTTGTGCTCCCGGTAGGGGATGTGTTTTTTGGTCTCAGGGTCTATATATTCTTTGGCAAGACCAAAGTCAATGATGTGGATGGTGTGCTGCCTCTTGCTGCCTGGCCGCCCCACAAGAAAATTCTCTGGCTTCACATCTCTGTAGATCAGACTCTTTGTGTGAACATACTCCATCCGTGTTATCTAGACAAGAGATCAAAGATATTTCTTAGAAAACAAATTCAGGCAACTTTCAAAAGACTTACAAAAAAATGGAAACACCTATGTGGTTATTCCCAGTGAAAAGTCTATGTAAACGTGCGCTTCTGGCTTCCGTGATCAAAACACAGATCACTACACAAGTTTTTAGGATTGTTTGCAGCCTCTACATATAAAACACACATTGCCATTGAGCACATGTTGCAAGTTAAACCAGGTTAAACTTTGACCAATCAGGGACTTGGATTTGGTAGTGGTGCCGGGATGACATCCCCTTTAATTAACAGAGGTACAAACTGTCAGAAAATTTGAATTATATGACACCAAGTCAGTCATATATTGGAATAGAGCCGTTTAAAAAAAAGTTAAAGTTCCATTAGCTGTCACACACCTAGGTGTGTGAAATTTGTTCTCTGGATTTGACCCAACTCCTGGGAGGGTGGTGAGCTGCAGACACTGCTGCGCTCAGGAACCATTTGGTGGTTTAAGCCACCCATTCAACCCCTTAATGCTGAGAGTCAAGAAGGGGGGCAGTGGGTCCCATTTTTTAGTGTTTGACTCACCCTAGATTTTTAACTCATGACCTACCAGTTTTAAGGCAAACACTCTACCACAAGGCCACTGAACTGCATGGTGCAAAATTTGCACCGCTTCAACATTTTGCATCAAACCTCTTCCAACTGAAGGTGCCAGTGGAAAAAGAAGACTTGTCCAGTGTGAACACAATGGGCTAAGCACATGTTTAAGAATAAATATATATAGCGTATTCAAGAAAGTGCATCTAATGAATGCCCAGAGTGTGCATAGCTTTGGAAATCTGCAATACATAGAAACTAATTAGGATGTTTTGGGATAATTTAGGCTTTTTTTTATTTCAATAAAAACAAACATATAGAAAATGTTTAAAAATATATAATCTGTGATTATTTACATTTGAACGTACAACATTTTATTACAGAGGCCTGTTTTCACATCATGAAACAATGTTTTGTCTTCCCCTTTGAAACACTTGTTCCACCTCTGGTGCGGCTCCGTGACTCCCCCACCGTAGGCATCACAGACAGAACCAAACGTTACGCCATTATGGAATGAGCCATTTTATAGAAGGAAGTGAGGTTCAATGACGACACCTCAGAGGGGAAACCGAGCAGCTGTATAGAGGGGGATTCCAATTGAAACAGCTGACACAGACCCAACTACATTAAGCTTCTCCTTAAGGAAGTGTCAATCGTGTTTATTAGGCATGAGGACCCTATTCAAGAACTTTAAATCCTAACAGTTCTTCAAATTTCCCAGTTCTTACCAGCTGTATGGCTATCATGAGGACGGTCTTGAGGGAGAAGGTGCGGTCACAAAGGTCAAACAGGTCTTCTAGACTTGGCCCAAGCAGTTCCAGGACCATGGCATTGTACTTCCCACAAGGACCAAAGTAGTACACCTGAGGGATTCCCTCTGCAGTCACACACAACAACAAAAAGAAGGAACATTACTTCAGTCTTAATGCCAAAACACTTGATCAATACAATTTTGGCATGTAATTTCACAATTCAATCTCTTAAAATGTCAGTTTACAAAACTGTTCTGGTTTAATAACAAGTATTTTTTTCACTAAAATAGAGGTATAAACAGAACTTTAAATAAAAATGAATTTTTGCATAAAAAAAACATAACTGGTGTCTGCATTTTTGACCTGTAAAAAACAACATAAGTTACTTTAAAGGAAAGCCGATGTATGGATATATTTAATTATGTTTATTTTCTAAGTAAAGATTGAATTGCTATAAATGGTGTTGACTATTGGGCTGTTAAGCTCAAGGGTATTTATGTGTAAATATCCTAGAACAGCCAGAAAAAGATTAAAGATACTGCTGTGTCGATCGATCTTGTTTGACTTTTTAAAAGTTTGTTTTCTGCTCTTAGGTCAAACTGTGTTATGGACTTCTTCCCCTACATGTTATTGATATAATTTTACTGACAGACTAAAATGGTTAACAACAGTTGTTTTGAACCAAGAGTAGGAGGTTACTCTGTCGTTCCCTGTCTTCACAGCAGTAGCGCACATACAGTCACCCAACCCATCCAACATTATGACAACAATATTTCCAAGAAACAATTTATTAACCCACAACAACACAATAATAAAGATCAAAACTAATGTACAGAAAAAGATGAACATTTGTTTATTGCTGTTATCATTGCCCCGGCGTTCTTGAAAATAAGAATTATAATCTAGATCATTTTTGTTGAATAAATGCCAAACAAATTCTGAATATTTTGCAGATTTGAGCTGGTTGGGGCACTTTCCTGTTAAAACAGATGCCAACAATCCAATATTTGAGAATATGGTGATAAATTTATTTAAATCAAACTTGTGCCAACTATGGCCATCCAACCAGGGTGAGATTTTAAGCCCTTCCGCTCTCCTTGGGGTCAGATGGCTCCAACCACATATTGTTATGCGATTTCTTCCATGACAGGGACGAAGGGGACAGGATTTTATGTCTGCCATGGACATTAGTGAAACTCCGAAATCAGTGAAAAAAAAAAGTTCAACGCACTGTCCTGGGTTCCAGAACCCACAATGTAAACAAGCTAAGGAGAACGGAAGGGTTACGGTGGCAGCAACTGGTTTAACAGGGTAAGTTCATAAGAGGAAACAAGCGCAAAGTGTTCTAAGAATCAATACAATCACTACTCTTCTGAGGCACTAATAGATAAGAAAATACAGTGTGTCTGGTGGTTTATTTAGAGCTTTTAAGCATATGGACAAATATCACCTTGTTTTTCTCTGGTTGCAGTAAATACAAGGAAAATCATAGTGCTTTAGTTTACAAGAAATATGTTTTAAATTTTCTTCTGAAATAAGATAAAAGGGAGTCAGGACAAAAATGTAGTTGATGTGGGCCATGTGCTGCTGGTATAAATAGCCTTTGCTCCACAGGCACACCTATCTCTGAGTTTAGTGAAAAACTTCTGAGGAATGTGAGATCAACCTGGCTGGACGAGCTACTTTCTACTGGTGCAGCAACAGTACAACAAACTGGCTATGGAAGGTTCCAATACAGGTCATTGTGACAGATATAATCCAATACCAAAAGACTTTTGATCCATTTTCAAAGCTTTAATTATGATTGTGCCATTTTTAGTTTAAATCAAAAAACCTGTGCTGTTTTCAAGGAAAGCTTCTAGTAGTTCATCAGAAACTAACCTGAAATGTGGGCAGGAATGTTTGTATGGATTTAGCCTGACCTAACTCCCCATCATCCCTTGTTATCACTTTCTACCACTAGCTCACAGCCCGTATAACCCCAACCTAATGTTACTGCTGCAGCAAAAATGGTGGGCAATATTGGAGCTATACAGTCAGCCAGCTTGGATGAAGAAAAACAGACGTACATGGATCTATTTGTATGCAAGTGGATGGATCAGAATGGAGCAGAGCAGGGAGTTTGTGGCTGCTGGTTGTAGCTCCTAAATAACTCCTACAAGCCATATTCAAATTACATTTTTCCGTCTGCTCTGGATTCAAAGCGATTTAAATATAGAAATACTCAGAAATGCAATTTTAAGCTTAATTTGTCCTACATCATTGAAAAAATGGAGGAAGAACAAATCAAAAACACCAAAACAATATTTTAATTGAAGTTGGTCTTTAAAGAAATCTGAGACTCTTTCATCTATGATACTGAGTATAAATCTAAATAAGAGAAAGTGATGCAACTATGATGAAAAATTCATAAATTCCCACTTAAAAATTCCTCAACTTATTTTAAAAAGCTTTACTCTTAATGTATTCATGCAAAATGACCCAGACATACCCTAACGCAAGCGCTCACAAATTCTCCCACCTATCTGCACCTTAGCGTCCAGGATTTCCTAGTTGTGGAGTCCACAACAGATGAAGTTGTTACAAGTGATGACAGGGAGGGAAACTGACTCATCAAAGCTTGGCCCAAATCTAGAGGGCAGTCAAAGCACAGTCATCACAGGAGGGGAGCACAGTACTGTACGTTATAATCTCCTGCTGGTGGATATGAAGAATGAATGAGCCTATTGAGGAAAGGCTGGTACGAAAATACAGATGGTAAAAATATTGATGCAAAATTGACTACAAAAAGTAAAACAGTAAAATCACAAAGGAAACAATCTCATTTGGATATACCGGTATGTCTATTACAGTGTTATTATATAAAGCAATACATTATACATGCTTCTTTTGGCATTGTGGAAAAATGCTTTTATGCAATGCTATCACTGTATACCATTAGTGGTACTCTGACCCCCGCTGTCTTGACAATTTGAGACAATACCCCCCATTGTGTTTGGAGGCAGGCCTTCTCGTGCGACAGAGGGAAGGCTGCATAATGGTGGCAAAAGACAAAGCTGCCCCACAATGAAATGTCAGAGTCAAGGGCTAAAGAGCAGAAGCCTGGAGAACAAGGCCAGGGAAAAAGAAAGGAGAATGAATGTGAATGAAAGATTTAGATTATGGAGTGCACTGAGAGGAGGACTGGAAGAAGTGACTTCCATTAAGCCCAGCGCTCTGGAGATGCTCTTACAAGACTGAAATCTGATCGAGGCTCAGGGCTGCACAGACTGAGCCAGGAGATAAAAAAAAATGTAGAACAACTTAACAGCACATTAACTGTACAAGCTGCCATGAGGCTGATAACCACTGGAGAGAAGTGAGACATGAGAATTGAAAAAAAAATTGTATTAATAAACAGATATGTAACAAAAAGTATTTGTCAGCATATTTTAGCTGGTTTTCTTATTTATTTTTTAACCTTTTTTGTTTGTTTTATAATGGAAAATAAAAAGAACCATCTGGATTTGTTATTTATGCATCTTAATATAAAATGCGATTCCAGAGGTATTTAATACAATATAACATTTTAAAAACATGCACAAACTGAATTTAATGCACACTTGATCAACCAGATGTATTTTAAAAACTTTTCTTTAGTGAACTGTTTGGTTGAAAATGGGATTAATTGTGAGTTAAAACACAGAATCTGCATTTAACTTTGAAGGTTATGAAGAACATTTATGCAAGCAAATCCTTACTGCTTATGGATAAGTAGAGCAACGTCTACATTGTTAAATCAATAATTAAAAAAAATAAATATGTGGTACACATCAGCTAGGTTTTACATGACTAAAACCAATTTATTATTTCAAAAAATGTATATATTTTTCTATTTTGCAAGTATACCATGTATGGCTTTAAAAAAAAACCTTGATGGTATATTAGTAATATTTATGTGCTACTAATAAAGTAATAAAAAGCATTTTTGGAATGTGGGAGGTATTTGATCATCAATGGTGAGCATCTATGCCTTTTATGTTGCTGACATATCACAGAACACTAATAAAAGGCTTAATGGGTTGCTTGAAAACATCACAGGCATCCACACATCCATCATTAGAAATGATGCTCAGGAAGACTGGCTGTATAAACAAAGTCAGATTGCAATGGCAAAATGATAAAACCTGCAGACTAGCACTTAGAACCAGTTCTCGTCCACAAGTATTCTGATCTGTTCGGATTAGATTATTGCTTAAGACACTGTAGGTGATTACCCTAAAAAAAATTCAAGAGAAAATAGTTCATTATTAAAGGAACAAACAAAAGTACATTTTGTTCCATAAAAAGGGGAATATGAGAACTGTGTATTTTAGTAATAACTTTGATTAAATAAATCATGAAATAGTAATAGTTAGATCACAGGTTGACACAGAAATCATTCCGATGTCAATATATCAAACAATTTAGGAGATAAATGCAATGAAGAGTAATTTCATTGAACACTGTTTTCTATTGAATACAGAAGAACTCTTTTGGTAAAAAAGGGTATTCCTACAAATGGCTAAGGACTTGATAATCACTGGTGGAATGGTATTCCCAGAAGCAAACAAAACCCCCAAGAATTCTGTGAGTTTTTAGAAAATGTGTGAGGTGGAATCCAGATCTCCAGCAGCGGCGATCTGTTCAGGATAAGAGAGAATTAACAGTCTGCAGATAAGCTCCTGATGGGCGTTAAGCGCCGAGTAGTTCATGCAATGACATATTTGAAGCTCTTGGGACGGCCACGACTAACGGAGTCACATGTCCCATTTAGCCAAGTTGACAACATAAGTAGATTCAATCTATCGCCTTGATTCCTTCAATGCCAGAGAGTGAAGTGAGCCTTCCTGCCCGGTCATCATGAAGCGGTCAGATATAAAAAAAAAAAAAAAAAAAAACTTTGAGTAGCAGCAGCTGGCTGTGCATCATTTTAAAATTTAGATACAATCAGAAGGAACAATCAGATAAAAGTCAATTTGTCCTTTAGTGATGACTAATTTAGGTCTACCAGAAACTGCTTTAATTTTAGTTTCTCTATACGTGCTCTAAATTAAGTTTTTTGGGCAGGTTGTTTTCAAGGCTTGACATGGGGGGGGAGTAGGAGAAGAACAAACTGACTAAAAAGAGTGGTTGTCTGTATGAGAAAAATCCAAACGCAAGTTCAGTGGTGTAAAATCTTCAATAGAGAACTACCAAAATAAAACCTGTGCTGTCATCAAGTCTGCAGTAACCCAATGGAAGTTTCTCACTTTGACATCGATTTATGCTTCCAAAACACATCTAAAAATATTTCTCCTGATCAAATTAGCGAGGATGATTATTTCTCAGGAATCCAATTTAAAATTATTACAATTTTGGACCTAATACTTCAAGATGGACAAAATGTCAGGCTACTCTGACGTAACTTTTATTAATGATGTATGCAATAACTGGCCACTTTATTAGGCACATATGTACAACTGCTTGTTAATGCAAATATCTAATCAGCAATTCATTAAGGGAATACAGACATGGTCAGGATGATCTGCTGGAATTCAAACAAAGCATCAGAAAGGGTAAGAAAGGTGATTAAAGTGAATTGTTTTTGGTACCAGACAGTAGGGCTGTGGATCGTTGCTTCGGTGGCGATCTGATACGATTCATGGATCAAGCTCAACGATTCACGAATCAAACCACGATTCTTACTTTTAATATTATGTTTATTGCTATGTGTATGACTATTATACTAGATAGAGGAAAATTTAAATTATTTGTATTAAATCACCAACATACCTTTATTTAAAAACAGTAGATCAGAATCAACAAAACTGATTAAAAAAAAAAAAACACACAAGATTCAGATAGAAAGAAATTTTGTTTGTCATTTTAAACTTTTTTTTCAACCTTTTGGTTAAGTTCAGCAGTAACATAAACAACATAAAAAGGATTTAAATTGCTGCTGTTTTGTATCATTTAACAACAAACTTGAAAATGTTTTCCACAGTTTTCTATCCTCAAAGTTCTTCAATATTTTACGTTCTAAGATTTACATGTTGGTGGAGAGGCTGTATAAAAAAAAAGTTGTTTTTTCTGCAGTAGAATCAGCTGATTCACGTTGATTACATCCGTCTTTCAGCAGCGTGAGGCTGTGTTTCTTCAGAATAAGCTGGTGTTTCAT
This sequence comes from Oryzias javanicus, assembly GCA_003999625.1. Lineage (NCBI taxonomy): Eukaryota > Metazoa > Chordata > Actinopteri > Beloniformes > Adrianichthyidae > Oryzias > Oryzias javanicus. Next base: position 14,482,206 of record CM012440.1, read on the forward strand.
AAATTGCGTCAACTGTTGAGGAGTTGCCACAACCAAAAGAATGTAAACACTGGAGCTAAAGCTCTGATATTAAAGCTAATTATATTTTTCAGAAGTTCTGTCAGTGAAGAGAACTTCAGTCTCCGTTTTTGAACGGGAAAAAGCTCTTGCTAGTTTTACTTTGAAAACCGGAAGCTTCACCGTCACAAAGATGCGTTTACTTCCGGTGACTACCGTGGCTCTTTCGGCTTTGTTTTAGCTCGTAAACTTAAAACCCTACATTAATCTGCATTTCAGAGCAAAAATACATCGTTCCCAGATAATGTTTTGATCACGTTTTACTGCAATTTACTCTATTTATAAAGATTGCAAATCAGCAATATTGGACCTAGCAAATACTCTTACTTGAAATTTTCAGGAGAGATCACAAATATTCGAGCACCCGGATACTCGCTACAGCCCTACCAGACAGGCTGCTCTGAGTATTTTGTGAAATGCTGATTTACTGGGATTTTTACACATCACCATCACTAGGGTTTACAAAGAATAGTCAGAAAAAGAGAAAATATCCAGTGAGCGGCAGTTATGTGGGTGGAAATGTCTTGTTGATGCCAAAGTCAGAGGTGATGGAAAGGCAACAGTAACTCAAGTAACCCCTGGTTACAACCAAGGTCTGCAGAAGAGCATCTCTGAACGCACAACCTTGAGGCAGATGGACAACAGCAGCAAAAGACAAGACTAGGTATCACTCCTATCAGCCAATAACAGGAAACTGAGGCTACAATTCACACACAATTACCCAAAATTGGACAATAGAAGATTGGAAAAATGTTGCCTGGTCTGACGAGTCTCCATTTCTGCTGTGACATTCGGATGGTAAGGTCAGAATTTTACGTCAACAATGCAAAGGCATGGATCTAGCCTGCCTTCGAGCTACGGTCAAGGCTAGTGGTGGTGGTGGTGTGGGGGATATTGTCTTGGCACACTTGCTTACAGTGCCACAGCCATGTCCTTCTCTTTATGACCACAGATCCAGGAGGATAAGGTGCCATGTCATAAAGCTGGAATCCTCTTAGACTGCTTTCTTGAGCATGACAAGCTCACTGTACTCAAACGGCCTCCACTGTCACCAGATCCAACCCGTTAAAGGGGCTTTGGGAGGTGGTGGAGAGGGAGATTTGCATCATGGATGTGCAGCTGAAAAATCTGCAGCAACTTTGTGGTGCCATCATGTCAATATGGACCAAACTCTAAGCAATGTTTCCACGACTTTGTTATATGCCACAGAGGATTAAGGCAGTTCTGAGGACAAAGGGGGGTCCAACTCAGTATTAGTTAAGTATACCTCAAAGTGGCTAGTGACTGTACATTTTTTGTTTAATTAGTGCCAATCTAAAATACAGTAAACATGGATGTTATTCAGGTGTAAAATTAGAAGTCAGATTTGAATTACATACTAAATTTAGAAACAGCCTTGTAGCATGTCGGAGCACACCCAAGTCAGGAAAACATGGGAGTATTTCTGACAAACTGCTGGCAGGACACGGTCAATTACTGAGGCACAAGATACTACAACAGAGGGGAAGAGAAAAGTCATCTATGCAGACGCTATAATGGCCTGAATGCTTCCAGAGGCTAAGCTATTAATAGTCGAGGGCTACCCTAATGCCCCAACTCCTTATCAACAGTGGGAGACTTCTGCTCCAATACAAGAAGCCAGGAAGCTGATACTTGTTACTAAATTTAACCAAAACACACACACTCATCATTTAACAAAATGAGAAAAAAAAACTTGATAGAAATTAAAGAATCATTGAGGAACGCAAGGAACAAACAAGCAAATTAAAGTACTAAAGTAGCAGAAGTTTTCTTTTTCTCTGACAATATCTTTCGCAATTTCCGTACCCTTCTGTTTTTGTCACCGAGACCAAACATTTGTAAATGCACAGCTGAGCAAACATTAACATCGGTTCATCACAACATTTTGGAAAGGTTAAACTCTAGATTTTAAAAGAGCTATTGAAACATACATTTTTGAAGATGCTCTGCAGTAGATTTATGTGTCTGGGATCATTCTGCCACTAATAAGCTGTTCTGGGCAGCGCTTAAAGGCAGGAATGAGGCTGGGTACTTTTGAGGAAGGGATTAGAAAACAGGAAGCACATTTTGATAGCATCCATTAAGTCCCACAGATGTGGAGAGATAAAAACAAACCTTTAAAGCATATTTTGTTTTAAGTGGATTGGTAACTGCTGAAGATGCATTTACTAGATTCGTTTTCTGTCTAGATTCTCTGAGAAAACACTCCCTGAATCGGTAGAACAAAGAGGAAAAAACTTTTCAAAGTAAAAAAACACATTTCACATTGGTTCAGACTGAACAAAAGGGGCAGTACACATGAACAACTAATTGTATTCACCTTTGGAAACCTAATTTAGGAGCAACATATTTCTTAATATCTGATCAGGAAAAACAACCCAAGAGTTTCCTATTTGGCAGTATGACCGCTCGTGTCTCCAGGAGCAGTGATTATCCAGAGCAAGAACATTTGGAGATTATTTATCAGCTCAAGTCCCATTCAAATAAGGCCTGAGAAAATACTGAACTGATTCCCTTTAGATGCAAAAGTTTATCCTTAGATTTAATAAGTTGACCTAAATATATAGTGAATATTGTTTTTGAATTGTTTATCAAAAACAATTCAGTTTAATACTGGAAATTGATTGTCACACAACAAAAAAAATGTCACGTAAATAAGCTGTTTTGGTACTGAATTTTTACATTAAAATAGATTTTAAAAACTGTTTTCTTAACCAACATAAAATAAAAGATACATAATTTTACTTAATCAATACTGCATATTCTCAAATACAGATCGTTTCAACTAATCAGTGTTTTCAAATAGGCCTTATGAAAATTAGGAAATGTAAACACAAATGTATTTTAAAGACTTAAATTAGATAATTTCTGGCCTTACCTGAATTTCCCAACTGTTTGTAAAACCTATATTCCAAATGGAGCTGTGGTGCCCTGGACTTTATGGGTTCCTGAAAGATTGAAAACAGGGAAATTGTTAAAGACTATACACATAAATGACACACAATATTACTGTCACAAAAGTGTTAACAAAAAGGGGAAAGTTACAGTTTTGTCCATTTTAACTTTTATTGATACAGTATTTGCCGACCTCTTATTATCTTCACTTATTATCTGTGAATAATCACAAAATGAAATTGCACGCAAAAAATTAAATTTGCCAATTTATTTTTAATTAAGGCTGTCAACCAACTAAAAAAGAATAAAAATATGTCAGATAAATCACACTTGTGTGTTGTGATTGATCACTAATAATCACAATATTTTACTAAGTACAAAATATGTGGCTTTAGAACAAAAACAGACCATAGGAAAAAATTGTTCCTTTATTTTTATTGTCTGAACTTTTAATTAATTAAGTTTTAATTCAGAATTGTAATTTGAGTGGACAAAACATAACACTAAGATGAGCAGAACTCTTGGAACAAAAACTTTTGTCAGTAGTATTACTTCAAGAAAACAAAGATGCTGACACATCATTTCATGAATTAGTTTAAGTAATATTAACGCGCTAATTCAAGTTTATATAATCGGGTGTGTTAATGTTCACAGCCTTACATTTGAGACATCTCAAGTGATAATTAAAAAAGCTTTAAATGGATTCAATAGGTACAGTGAAAGACTGAAATGAAAGATGATAAAGAGCTGTTAACGAACAGCAGACTAATGTAATGGCAGGACAAGTTATCGACCCACCAGGTCTTTATTTGGAAAAAAAAGTGTCAAAATCTAAAATGTAATGTGATTAGTTCCACTCTCATGAGGCCAAAGGCATTCTGGCCAAACATAGAACAAACATATTCAACTCTTCTCTATTTTTTTTTAAACAGATTTACCAGCCTGTGCTCCAACTACTTTTCAACACCAGACGTTTAAAAATACAAGTAAACACTACTCACACCTTTGCTGACATGCAACAGGAAGGAAATGGTCAAGATAATTTGATTGGAAAAACAGCAATTAATAAGCTGTTTGAATAGGGAAACTGTACGTTTGCCAACTGTACTCATAAGAATGTGAGGACGCCGTTGAACTACCATCTAAGCTGTTTCACAAACATCAAGTTGAACTTGTGTTTCAGCCAGTTAGACCAGTGATACAAGAACCTGCCTTGACAATACGCATCATCACAGTAATCAATAGTAAAATCCTTCTCACCCATTTATTTGGAAATAAATTCTAATAAATGAAGGGATCTCCATTGTGGGAGTTTATCATAGAAGATTCTTTTGACTTTAAAATATTGGCTTTTTAATTCTTGAGGCAGACTGCTCAGGTCTAGCATTCCCTCCTTCTGTTGCCACTTCTAGAATGTAGGAGTGTGAATGAAAATTACAAAACACTTACAGCACTGTGATATTTACTTTTTGATAACTGTTAAGGGTTCCTTTAATAATAGTCCAATTAAAGTAGAAAACAAAGAGTGAAAAATAAATAAGAAATTATAGAGATGTAAAGGATATAGTACATATGGAAAATATGATTGAGTAACAAGATCAACAGCAACAACAGTTGAAAAGTAAAGATATATGAGCAGGATTTTTTGGGTGAAAATGATTAAATCAATCGAGAAGTAAATAATTGTTTTCTGGCAAACTTTGTCAATTTCTCTTCCTGATGGCTCTCTACTGGTCTTTGCATTTTTCTGTTAATGTGATGCAAGCAATAAAACGCCCATCACAAGCTTGCTTCTACCAACTTTAATTCACTTGAATTGAACCATATCCTTGTGTGCAAAACTTTTTTTTCACAGCACTGTAAAAAATGCCTGAATAAATTATTGACACTTGAACCACAAAGAACAAAAAAGAAGTCTGAGCCTAAAATGCCAAAAAACATTTTTATTGTAATGGGTCTTAAATAATATTGTAGGGTCAAAAATCTTAAACTTAGAATCCTAAATTATTTGATATCCACCTTTCTTTTAAAGGGATCTAGGGTATACCTTAGATCAGGCCTACAACTCAAGACAGGGTCACGATTGTTCAGTGCTGTTCTAATTCATTAGAGTCATTATGGAGCAGTTTTCTTTTCCTCATCATATCCCATATATCATTAAAGTTAGAAAAGACATCAATATAGTTAAGAATAATTTGGACCAAACATCACAATACTGTCGAAAACAGGAAGCAAACAAAACAAAAAGAGTGGAAGACGTGAATGGTCCGACGGTCGAGGCACAGCACTGTTGCAGCACCAACCACTTCCCTCATGAAACCAAACAAACATGTCTCACAGAAAATTGCACCACAGCAGAAACAAGAGAACAAAAAATATATATAAATAATGAGGTAAAAAACAGATGGCATCAGCCCACAGGACCCTTTAAAAACAGCTTACAATACGAAACAGAGGCTTATGGCAGCTTTACATACTTAGGACTCCTCTGTATTCCCAGCAGATGGCCATGCTATAGCTTTTTAAATGACCAGATCCAAGCAGCACATGTCTGATGTCAAATCTTTGTATGCCACAAGAATTTACAGCTATAGGCCACTTTAAGGGGTACACCTGCATAGTCCAATACAATCAAACAGAAGCTTATTCGTCATTTATATTTTTAGAGGTTTAGAATCAGGTTTTACAGGTTTATTTCCATGTTGTTCCAATGATGGGTCATAATTTGCATTTTTTTTTTAACTGAAGTTGTGGTTATTACATATGGTACCACAACTGCAGAAGCAGTTTTTTTTAAGTGTGCTGGACTGTTCCACTGTAAGTTGATCCACAGGCCAAGCGGACTCTTTCCCATCTTATCTGCTGCTAAAGTAACACCTCCCCTTCAGCTGTTTCACACTGCAGTCATGACCACGTTTCTTTGCTGCTGTGAGAAAAAAAAAATGACAACAGCAAAAACCTAACTTCTGTTAAGTTATTATTCTGTTGTGCTAACATGCCTATACTGATTGTACAATTAATCTATTAGACAAAATTAATTCTTTCAAATTTATTTAAGCATAAACTTGAGAAAATCATGATTTCAAACAAAACTCCACTAAATCGTAAATCTTCAAGTGTCATCTCTTGTGACTTAATTTTAAAGAAGTATGTTTAGCTTCATCAGAGGGTCATTTATCAAATTGAGATAATGAGAGTATGTGCAAGGTGGAGACAAACAGAAGTAAATATTTTTAATGAAACTTTAAAGGTACGGAAATAAGTTTGATTCCAGTCACACTTGAAAATACTCTACATAAAAGGCTTGAAATGAGACGTGTATAAATACTATTTCAGGGATCATTGTTAAGGATAAAATACTAGAAGATGGTACAAATATATGATTATATCATCACAGATTATGTATTGGCTTGCATTTTAACTTAATATGACCCTCGTAGGAATGATGGAGCAAGCTATGAGAACATTGTAAAAAATCCTCCTTTATGGATTAAACAAGTCTGATTTAAAGCAGGCTTTATATAATCTTTGATACAATACAGATAAAAATAAGCATAAATAATGATTGGATAAAGTAATAAAACATTATGGAAGGGAAAAGGGGTAAGCACCCGCAAAAACCCAAGCTAGCCTTTAGTCGGATTTATTTACATTCATTTCAACAAAGATTTGCATTATAATCACTTTTGATTACTGACAAAATGTTATTCTTTGAATTAGGAAGTTCTTAATTGACTGGGATGTTAAAAAAAAAAGATCATTGAAGCGAGATAAAAATGGCAGGGATGAGTCTTAAAATACAGCTAAGGCCATATTCTGTAATCCAAGATTTACCACATTTAAGTCAGAAATGTGACAACATAAACTGCGATACTAAGTGAAGACTATATTTTTAAAAGATGCAATGCAACATAAAAATAGCCTCCTTTGCTGTTTATCATGGACAAAGTCATTGTGACATTCAGAGTTCCTATATGTATTCCATATCCAGAATCACAGGGTTGGCATGACTCAAAGAGCCCAAAATAGATGTGAAAATGCTTACAGAGAGAAGGTAGAGATCAACAATGTTCAATTGGAAAAGTGACTCCTTTATAGTTTAGTATGGCAGGTCCAACTACAGCATAATAATTGCAAAAAATTGCTGAAAATATCATTAACGTTTCTGAGTACATTTTTTTTTTTAATCAGGATGTGATTTTGATCAGGAGTCTGTGGTTGTGATGTGGAATAAATGAGTAAGTGGGGTCTGGGAGCAACAGCTGGCTGGTGTCCAGCACAGTTTCAGTTCACATTTAACTTTAGCTAAAACTGTGTCATCAGCTGCTGTCGAGGCTCCTGGGATTCCCAACTCCTGGAATCAGAGAAAGTTCGACAGTGCATGGCCTGAAAACTGCTATTCAGTTCTTAAACAGCCAGCCTAAAAAGCTAAAGTTTAAAAAAAAAAAAAAACAACATTCAGGCATAAGAAGAATTTAAACCAAATTATTCCTGCCACCTGTAGAAAACTTAATGCTTTCAACATTAAAGGTGTTTTCACCCTAAAAAAAAAAAAACGGAAAAAGTCTGCTGGTCTGTTAGTCCACTTAATTTGATTCGGATCAAGTCCTGAACCTTGCATTTGTATTCAGGTGCGTTTCAACCGGACATTTCTGATTTGAAACAAAGCTTGTAAACAAAACCATGTGACTAAAGATCTCTTCAGTCACTGGCCAGGAATTATGAAGTTGGGACAGAGCAACAATAAAAAATATAAAGAGAAGTCCTGCGATTCTTGTCAGAATAGTTCACTTATTCAAACTTTATATTTTGCTGACCAATTTTGAACGACTGTATCAACGTCAGGTACAACAGTTTTTACATTGGAGACAGGCTGCAAGCCAGTTACTGAGGAGGTGCCAGCTTTGAAGGTACTGATAAATGTCTATGACATGTAGATTGTTTGGAAAATAGTACGAGACCCAATGTGTATAAGGTTAAAAGTCGTTTTAATGGGCCTGCATTCATCTGACCAAATTTCAATGAATTGCCATGTCTCGTCGAGTCTTTACATTTGTCTGCTGCTCATCAGTTGCTTCCTTTCTACTCCGTTTGAATCCTGTAATGCCCAGCTACGGTGGCCGTTTTGGTCCAGTTGCTTCACCCTGAGCACAGAGCCTATTCAGCCTATTCCAGATTATCAAAGGGAAACAAACTCTGGTTCACTTTAAGCCACATGTGTCAAAGTTAAGGCCTAGGGGCCGGCTCCGACCCGCCGGGTAATTATATCCAGCCCTCCAGATCATTTTCTTTTATTGCCATTAATGTCATCTTGCGCTCATTTCTAACTTGTATAATTTTGACAAAACATATTTTTATGGAGGGTAAAATATTGAAAGTTTTTAAAGATTTAAATTGATTTAATCTGGAAAATTATTCCTGCCTTTATTATTTATAGTCATGTTAAAAAGTTACATTTTAAAATGTTGTTTTAGTGTGCTCAAATGTTTTTCTTGCTCAGACTTATAAAGTTTGGAATGTTTTGGATTTTGGCCCCCTTGTGTGATTGAGATTTACCCTAACCCAGGGGTATGCTACCTTTGCCAGAAAAAGAGCCATTTGGGTTCATTTGGTACTGATCAAAACCAAATAGGAGCGACAAAGCCATTTTTTTTAAATACCCTTTTAATACCCTTCTAGGCTATTTTGGAATTTAGCTAATATTTCACCTAAATGCTAGCAATTTTTGGCTAATTTAGGAATTTTTCAGTTTTTTTAGGTTAATGTGGAGTTTAGCTAATATTGTAGCTGTTTTTGGCTAATTTAGGCTTTTTCAGTTTTTTAGGCTAATTTGGCATTTAACTAATATTTTTTCTGGCTATCAGCTTCTGCATTTTCAGCTATCAATTTTTAGCATCTTCAGCTACCCTAACTAGCATCTTCAGCGGCCAAATTGAGTTTACAGCATTCACACTACCAGGTAATGCTATACAGTAGCAGTAGTAGTTTTTAGTTAGTTTAGAGCTAATGATGTTAAGATGCGTGCTTTACATCCAGTTGATGCATGACTCGATTAGTCGACTAATCGGAAAAAATAATCTGTGATTAGTCGACTATTAAAATAATCGTTTGTGGCAGCACTACTCTGAGGAGAAAAAAAAGTGTCAGTCAATGAACAGTATTCCATTTAGCAACTTATTAATTAAAGGATTAGCTAGTTGACTTAATATGGGCTTTTACATGCTGTTGACATCCCAGGATTTATTTTTCAGTCTACACAGCACGCACTCTAAAGATCCCAAGCAGAGAAGGGAAGACCTTAAATCGTCAAAATGTCACTTTAATTCCAGCCAAACATGCTGATAAAGCTTTGTGCCTTCACAGTTTTACGACAACTGCCACATGGCAGGCTTGTGTAAGCTGCTGAGCCGTCGACAGAGAAGGCCTCTCCCCATACTTCAGAGACGGGTAGAAAGGGTTGGCTACAACAACTCTGTTTCTGTGCATCAAAACTAACCAACACTGTGAGAAACTTAAACCACATAAGCCACCTCTCTCTTATGCTTGTATATAGGTTTTGCAATTACTTAATATATAACGGCAAGGGGAAAATAATACATTTTGCTTTTTTATTTATAATCCAAATCCATAGACTTGACAAAATGATCCAAATTTGACTTTTGTTCACTACTTTTTATATGTGCCATTCAAGGACACTGAGGAGATTTCACTGACTCTTCCAACTGCAAGCTTTAAAACCAACTATAAATAATTTAGATCTCATTTAATTGTTTTCCCACCAAAGCTGCAGACAATTTTGCATAAGTGACTGAAGTCACAGGTTTAAAATAAAAAGCTAAAATTACAACTGGTCTGCTTCCTGTTTTCTCACATGCACTCTTTACATGCATGTCTGGCATACAATGCAAGCCTGTTTGAGTGCTCACATATCTAAATGGTAAAACAGGTTTGCAACATAATGAATCAAGATAAACTTTAAAGTGAGGTTTAAAAATGCATGCATTGCATTATTTTTTTTCCAGGCAAGTTGGATGGAAAAACTCAGGCAGATTGGGATATCCGTTTTAAAAGCAAGAATAATAATAATAATTGATTAGATTTATCTACACTTTTCCAGACGCTAAAGGCGCTTACATTGTATATCCATTGTTCATTCACACCTCATTCATACTTAGTGATGGTAAGCTACAGATGTAGTCACAGCTGCCCTGGGGCAGACTGACAGAAGCGTGGCTGCCAGTACGCGCCTACGAACCTTCTGACCACCAGGACTTTCATACCCCAGTGGAACCACACTGGAGGCAAAGAGGGTTAAGTGCCTTGTCCAAGGACACAACGACAGTTGGTTGGCAGGAGCGGGAATCAAACCACCCATCCTTTGATCATTGGCTGACCCGCTCTACCAACTGAGCCACCGTCGCCCAAATAATGAAATCCCTCTTTCATTTAATAAAAAGTCCCATCTATTTCAGTTAAGAGTCCAAGTTATGTGAAAAATTATTATTAAAGTCCCACTTTGATGATCTTTTGCTCTCCCTCGGCCCCTTACAACCCCAAGTTGAGTCTTTACATAACCAAACATCATTGTTTTGGATGGACTTTAAAATTGATTTATAATTTAAATCAAATTTTGACCTTCTTAAATAAAACTAAACAAATTTAGCAATTTGGAAGAGATATTTGTCCCTATTAGATGACAATCCTACCATGCCAAGCCTCTGTGAAAGACTCATCTGAATCAAGTAACAGTGTCAACACTATAACCCTTATTATCACCCTCCTATGGTCAGAACATATGACAGTCCCTTATTGTGGTTATAAAGGTAATCATCAACACAAAAAGGTGTCCTCAATAATCACTATGTTATAGCAGATGCTACCAAAATTAAAGTTATACAGGTGACTCGACACATCAAATCCATGCATTATTTGTTTATAAGCTGTGTTTTTTTCCCCTAACATATTACATCATAGTAAAACTAATGTGGTAAAGAAGTGCAGTTCACATTGACGAAATAGGCTCATGAAAAATTAAGACGGCAGTGTTTTTAAGAAATAAAATGTAAGTAAAGGTATAAAAGGCCAAATACAATCACAAACAATGTTAACCAGGGAAATGACACTACCCTCATATTCCTAGTTTTAAATGACGATGGGATCTCGTTCTTAAAGTAACATCCCTAAAGCATACAGTTAACTTGCTGCATGGACCGTGCAGCCAGGCCAACACCAAATACAGGTTTGTCTGTGTGAGAAAGTGCCCAGCTGGACTAAAGACCACTGTGTACCAAGAAGGCTCGTCAACAAAGGCCACCCTTCAGTACTGGGTGTTTTCTACGACGCTTATTGCATCAACATTTACAGAAGCTCCAAGACACAACATCTATAGCACCAACCTCTCGTAGAGTTATGGTTGATCCATAGAATTCACCTTCAATCCAGAGGAGCAAAGGTCCACAATCATAAAAAAATAACAGATAAAAAAAAAAAAGAAACTACATGCTGATAATTGTGCTCAGTCTTTTAGAGGACCATATTTAACATTTATGAGTGAAGGATTAAAATAAAATAAAAAAGAGGTGTTCATATTGCAGTCACTATCTCAAACAAAGTAGATATATTAGCTTCCTGGTAGATCAGTAACCAGACATAAATTAATATTTTACATAACTTCCCTAATGCTTTACTGGGACACTTGTCATCAGAGTCACACTTGATTTAATTGTCAGGGGTTTAAAAGAGGAAACTGCAATTAAACCTAAAATGTGTTCAATGGGACATTTTTTGATTTTATTTTTATTATTATTTGATGCCTCCCATCACAGAAAGGTTTTTCTGTTTGTGGAGAAGTTTTATAATTCTATTTTCATGAGAGAACGTTTTTTTCTGTTTTCTGTCAAAGCACACCCAGATCAGTTCATCAGTTCTACAAGCTTAGAAAAACTTGAAAAACAGTTGTTTAAATGATTATGTGTATTGTACATTAACAACTTTGTGAACCAGGGTATTAAAAAGAAAATGTTACCATTTCTGACTAAACTGTCTTTTAGATATGTCTGAAATACAAGAAAACAGAGTGGCACATCTATCAATCGTGGTGGAAACTACATTTAGCCACAAAAAAAGAGAAATATAATTATCTTAACATCCACAGGACTAAATTAAATGCATTCCGTTCTAAATTACATTAGAGAAAAACTTTACTTCAGGGATTTTATTATTGTTAAACACATGTATTATGACATTTAAGTTTAAGTTGACAACCTCAGAGTGACAAATCGTTTGCAAGAGTTATTTTTAAAAATAAATACATTTAACTGAAGACTTGTGTTGAATTCCCAAGCCTATGCTGTTTGTTACCTCCCATTATCAAAAGGTGCAGCTTTTAGTAACAATGATTTCAGATTTAACCTGAAATAGGACAATCATTGCTGTAACAATGCAGACGGACACAATTCACATCAGGCATATGTTGGCAGGTGGCTGGAGATAACAGGGCTATTATTTGTCCAAGGTAAAGAGGAAGAGCTGAGCAGCAGCCTCTGCTTAAGCATAGGCCCTGTCTGACATTCACCGGGTTACCCTGGGGAGCTGTGAGCTCATGAACTGAAAAACAAAAACTTTTCATTGGAAACAATTAGCTCTACTGGCGTTACAACTATTGCTCTTAAAGAAACGCAAACAACAAAAAAAGTTATTAAAAAGTTTGGAAAATATACCTTAAAAATCCTACAAATCAGAACCGACAACCAGAAAACGTTTGAGCTTAAAAAAAGGTGTAACGATTATTTGAATTAATTCAATCGATTACATGTGATGGGAGCAAAAAATGATCAAGCCATCATTATACTCCAATGTGTGGAAACCCTTTGAATTTTGCAAAGATGTGACAATACAGTGTGGTACATTTTTCAATAATGTTTCCTTTGTGTTATTTTGATGTGGAAAAACAGTAGGCTGAACTGTATGAAACTAAAATGAGATTGGATTTGCCATTTATTCTTGTTTACTTGTTTGTATCTACATGCTGGTTGAATGAACCAATATTGGCCATAACTTGTATCAGCAACAACAAATTATGATATTAAATCAGATCATTTTTAAAATGAATCATTACACCAATACCTAAAATCCTTCAAATCAGAAACAAGAACCAGTAAACCTTTACTGAGCTTAATGATTTCAAGCAAAGTCCATTTAGTCAACAAAAACCTTGTAGTTGCATTGTCTCAACCATCAACTTAACAGCTACAAAAATAAGACTCCTTGGCAAAAGCAATGAAAAAGCTTAATTAAACCCCAAAATATGAAAAAACAAAACATTAAAAATATAGGTTTTCACATAGAAAATTCACACATCTCACAGTAAGACATGAAACCATTCACAAGTAAAATGATTATTTTCTCAAGGGTGTAAAAAGAAATGACTGTTCAGTTCTAATTGAGATGAACTTACCAATTTGATGGCCACATATTCATTAGTATAGAGGTTTTTTCCCAGCCGCAGCTCTCCAAAGTTTCCACAGCCGATTTTTTTACCCACACGAAAGTTTGGACCAACCATAAGAACTCCAGAGTTGGTCCCCGAACTCCTGCCCCCAGTCCTGCTGCCTGTTGTCTTGGACATCTTTTTCCCTTCCTCTGTCTCTCCCTTGCCCCCTCTCTTATCAAAATCCATAAGCTTGTGATACCCTGGCCTCTCCACGGTTAGTCTCCAGCCATGCAAATCATAGACAGACTCCAATAACAACAAAGGAGAACGTTTTAAGGAGGGGGGAGGGAAACTGGTCTCACAAGACAGAGGAAAGGTGTCACGATTAAAATGTACCAAGCACACTCAGAGACACGCTGTAGCTAAAGTAAGCTGTGTCTGCTAAAAGAGGGGGCTCGCTGTTTTGAGTTTCTTCACTCCAGTCTCAGAGTCGCAGGTCCTTGCCTGATGAGAAGGCAGGTCTTTTACTAGGACAAATCCAGCAGCAGACGACCAATTGCAGTCATAAAAAAGGAGATCCAGAAACAGCTATTGTATCCACAAGGCCACTTGGGAGCATCTTCTGAAGATTCTTGTCAGCCATCATTGACACTGTAGAAAATCTTCATGTTGCAGGGCCAGGGCAGCGAGAAATCCAGAGTTTGAGAAGCAGCAGAACAGGTGTGAGAAGGGTTTGGTGTCTGCAAAAGAAAAAAAGACAAATACAAATTATATAATGTACAACAAACATAGAGCAGAAGAGACATGCGCAAATGTCTCAGTGTTTACTTTTACCCAACTTTAGTTGGTATGTTAAATGTCCACTCACTGCCTTTGAGTAAAATGAAAAAAATAATAATAATTTAAACCTTTTAGTTGGAAATCCAAGTATGCTAAATGTGGCTAATATGTGCCCAATGCTTAACTGGTGCAAAGGAAACCTAATAGACATTTGTGGGAGATACTATCTCTACACAATAAACATAATTTGACGGAGAAAACTGCATTTTATCATAAAAAAAAACATTATTGAAAGACCACTTTTTAGAGTCACAAATATCGTTTCAGTTCATAAACTCATTCTAAGTGATATGCTGTTGAGCAGAATTCCAACAAATATGAACTTGGCAAATACAGAAAACCCCAGCCCTGAAAACCTCCATTACATCTGTAGTTTTTATGCCTACCTAAAAAAAAAAAAAAAAAAACGTTCACAATTTCCTCTGTGGAAGTTTAAGTCAATTCTCAACGAAAAAAAAGCAGTAAAGAGACTTGAGAGTTTGATTTGACAGTGATAGCTTGCAGGAATATTAAAAGAAAAAAAAAGCAATCAAATGAGCATTGTTCGTTTGTTCCAAAACTCAAGTAAAGTCTTCAATCTTAGAGGGACTATTAAACAAAGTCTAACATCCCTCCCCATGAGGCTGATTGGGACTCAAGTTCAAGTCTCAAGTTCAATTCCCTATCTGCTAGCTCAAACAATAAATTCAGATTAACATAATCCAAGTCACTCCATCAACTTCAAACGATTCCTCAGAGGATAAAGTACACAAAAAAAATGCAGACACTGAAAAGGGGCAGCTATCTCTCCGATGGAAAGGCACTTACACAGATCAATGTTTCATTTCAATTTACTGAAAATAAATGTATTGAATGGTTTTGAAGTTGAACTAACAGTTTACTGATAAATGATATTTAGATTTTTTGTATTATTTTTATCAACTATATTACTCATAGAAAATCAACACAATACTATCAATGGCAGGTTTTCGAAAGGATTTTTTTTTATTATTGTAAACTTCCATTTTAAAAATTTCACTCCATCTATCCATTTTCTTCTGCTCATCCGACACTCCGCCAAGATGCCCAGTTTCCTCTCCCCGGCCACTTCCTCCATCTCCTTTTGGGGAATCCCGAGGCGTTCCCAGGCCAGCTGACAGACGTAGTCTCTCCAGCGTGTCCTGGGTCTTCCTCGGGGTCTCCGCCCAGTGGGACATGCCTGAACACCTCCCCAGGGAGGCAGGCGTCCAAGAGGCATACAGACCAGATGCCTGAGCAACCTCAACTGGTTAAGTTCTTAAATTTTACAGGTTCTGTTCCATTTTTTTAAAAACCTAATAAACTATAAAATATTCCCCTCCACCAAAAAAAAAATCAAAATCTAATAAGACTAATGCGTGAACATGTTGGGCATAGTAAGGCATGTCATCATTTAATCATCCTTAGATATACAGTGGTGTGCAAAAGTTTGGGCACCCCGTAGAAAAATCACTTTATCAGTTTGTCACTTGCTGAGCTTTTGAAGCAGCAACTTCAATTTAACATATGTTATACCTTGATGAAACAGAAACATCTCAGTAGTGAAATTATTTTAATTGGTTCAACAGAAACATTTTTATGTCCATTTAAACAAAAATAGGCATGTGCATAAATTTGGGCACCCCAAAGAAATAAGTCCATTAATATTTAGAAGAGCCTCCTTTTGCAGCAATAACAGCCTGTAGACGCCTTCTATAGCCACAGACAAGTCCTTGAAGTCTAGCAGGTGGTATTTTGGACCACTCCTCCATACAAAACACCTCCAGTTCAGTCAGGTTTCTTGGCTTCTGTGCGTACACAGCCTGCTTCAAATCAATCCATACATTTTCAATGATGTTAAGGTCTGGGGACTGGGATAGCCATTCCAGAACATTGTACTTGTGCCTCTGCATGAATTCCTTGGTGGATTTGAACTGTGCTTAGGATCATTGTCTTGCTGAAAAATCCAACCCCGGCGTAGCTTCAACTTTGTGACTGACTCTTTAACATTCTTGTCAAGAATCTGCTGATACTGAGAGGAATTCATGTGGCCCTCAACTTTAACAAGGTTGCCAGTTCCTGTGCTAGCCATACAGCCCCACAACATGATGGATCCTCCACCAAATTTCACAGTAGGCAACAGTTCTTCTCCTGGAATTCAGTATTTTTTTTCCGCCATGCATACCTCCTCTTGTTCTGACCAATAACATTATCTTAGTCTCATCTGACCACAGTATTTTCTTCCAAAATGCTTCTGGCTTGTCCAGATGTGCTTTTGCATACCTCATGCAACTCTTCCTGTGGCGAACACTCAGGAAAGGCTTCTTGTGCATCACCCTTCCAACGAGCTTTTCCTGGTGCAAAATACGCTGGACTGTGGAACGATGAACAAGCACACCATCAGTAGCCAGGTGTTCTTGCAGTTCTCTGGAGGTGGTCTGTGACTTGTCTGTGACCATTCTAACCATCCTTCGTCTGTACCTTTCCTGTATTTTTCTCGGCCTCCCACATCTTTCCTTCGCAAGGACTGTTCCTGTAGCCTTCCATTTCCGCACTACATTTCTGACTGTGGAGACAGACAGTCCAAACCTTCCAGATAACTTCTTGTACCCTTCTCCATTCATAACAATGAATTATCTTAGTTTTTAGGTCAGTGGAGAGTTGTTTAGAGGTCCCCATGTTGCCACTCTCTCAGAAAGAACCCAGGACAAGCACAGCCATCCCTGACCCCTGTTAAAAAGCCTTTTCCATGATTAGTTCCACCTGTATTTGTAATTGACGGTCTAAGGAGCTAAGCAAAGCAGTTTTGTGCCGCAACCTGTCAGTAATAAATCCCTACGGGTCTTGAAATGAATGTGATTAAAAGGGTGCCCAAAAATTTGCACATCACATTTTTTACATTTTATTTATAACAATAAGACTATGTAATTCTACTTCACGAATTTTGGTCTGGAAAACACTCAAACGTCTATATCTCTGTAGGACAACAAATGTTGTTGCTGTGATGTTCTCTTATGAAGTTAGAGCAAATTATCATGAAATCTCAGAGGGGTGCCCAAACTTTTGCACACCACTGTAGAAGAATTAAAAACAGTTAATACTTAGACCCAAACTATTGATTAGTGTATTTGAATGTATAAGTATTTGCGATCATTTTTGATGAATAATTAATCTACATTTGATGTATCTTTGCACAGATTCAAATTTTAGTTTTCTTATTTTTGTATAATTTCTGTTTTGATAGCTTTACATAAAACATTTCTAAGCCAATATAAGTAGATGAAGCTGTTGTTTAAAATATTATTTTTTTTGGAATCTAAAATCAGTTAAGAAAATGTAATCTATCTCTCCCTCCATCAGCAGTCACTGGATGCAGAATTGTGGAATTAAGAATAAAAACATCAAGGCCTTTACATGAGTGTCTCAATAATGATCTTCTATTAGTTGTAGTTAGAACTACCCACTGCCATTTTCTAAAGAATTAGTAGATTGCTTATTAAATACAACCACAAAATTATAACTTTTTTTCCCTAAATAACTCAGTTTGAAACATTTTCTGAGAGACTTGAGTGCTCAAAAAATAAAAAGTAAATCTCAGTTGAACACGTCAATAGTGGAAATTTAGGAAATTAGTTTAATTTAGTAAGTTGACAGGCAGCCACTCACAATGACTTACAGCAGTTCACAACAGGTGTTTGTTCTTCCAGAGGGAATAATGAGTGTGAGAACAAAACTAACCTGATCGAAGCACCCACAAGATTAAATGGTCTGGATGGAATTAAGCCAAAAGTCAATTTGTTTCTATGGTAATGCGCATAATCTCAGCTGGTCAAGTAAATTCACCCATTAGAAATCCAGGAAAACTTAAATATATGTGTATACGCAGGAAAATATAGGCTGTTTTTTATGCCAATATGTTTTTATAAAGAGAGAAAAACTTTACAAAAAAAAAGTCTGTGTTAAATTGGACTATGTGCTAACTAAACATTTATTTTTTACGATTTTATTATTTTCTTTATGATAATCAGTCCTCATTGATACTTAGGAGAATAGTTAATTTAATCATTTTAGTTGGAGTTTGTGGTTTCATTCCCTGCTGTGATCAAACACAAAGGGATCTTCTTGCTGTCCCCAGTGCTCCTCATAAAACTTTTTTCATCCACGCTTAATTTCTGCCATTTGATGAGTCCCATCATGACTCTTCCATCAAGATGCAGGTTTTGTTTTTTTCCGTCTTCATTTAGTCATCAGATTTAATTCATAAGAATTACCAACATGGCTGCAAATTTAAAGTACCTCTGTGAGCTCTTGTTCGTTTTCCCAAGCAACTTTTAAATGGCCCAAATTTCCAGCAAACACTCAAATCCGACAACAAGTTAGATAGCATACTTTGTCGCCATGTTTGAAAGGTATTTATCACAATCCAAATAGCCTCTCATCCCATGTATTGTCTATTTATAGGACTGGTAGAAATGGTAATTGACACCATGGCGTTCTCCGTCACATTATGTGCTCAAAGAACAACAATGCTGTTCTCAGATCTGGAAAAACTGATGTGGTGCACCTCTGCAAGCAGGCCGAGAGATCTGTGCCAGAAAAGAGAACCAGAGTGATCACAGCAAACAAATGTTTTGAGCCTTCAGATTTTTTTGCAATAGAAAACTTGACTTAAAAGTAAAAAATTGCCATTTTATCTCCAATCTGATTTTGGATATAATGCCCAGCTTTGCCCCACCTTACACTCCAGATGATAGTTTACATCTAAAATTGTATGCAATTGTAACTTTACCGCACATCCACTTAAAGTAAAATAAAGAAATATGTTAGTAGTGATAGTGCTCATTTGGAGATAGCTTAATATTGAACTTCGCTACCGTTTTTCCAACATGCCAAATTATTTTAACACTGCATACAAAGAAACAATGTAAGGGCAAACCCAGCACACTAGGAACAAAAAAAGAAAAGAGACGTTAAGAATGTTAGATCACATTTTAAATACAACTACCAAGGGAAAGGCGGTAACAAGGCTCTGCCAAGAGAAAAGGAAAACTGGTTTTACAAGGAAAATAGTAAGTCATGTTTGTATACTTTGACTTAAGATGTTTGTTTTTTTTTTTAGAAAAATATTAATGTGTACCACACGACTCTTGTAAGAATTAATTAAATTTAAGTGAGTACTGAAAGTTGCTTAAAGCTAAATTTTGTCTTTAGGGCAGGAATAAATGAGATTAATATGTTCAAAGTAACTAGTACATGACAGCTGTACACAAAAAGAAAAAAAATGATTCAAGAGTGCTACCTTGAGTGTAGCACTTCAATCCTTCAAATGAGTTACCTGTTGTTCTTAAAATTTCAAAGTAAAATTCATTGCCATATGTGACAGTGAACTTGATGCCACAATAACTTTTCAGAGGCTTAAATCTCCTTTCATACATTTTTGGAGGCCACCCCATCTCTTTCATATAGTTTTGATGTTTAAAATATTTTAAAAGTAATAAAAAAAAATAAACAAACGCACTCACTTTAGAAAATGAGGGTTTAAGATATGTAGGAAGCCTCAAATTAAAAAAGAAGTCATCCCTAAACTGAAAAATCCGACTATCCACTTGTTCTTAGGTTGGTTTGCTAGATAAAGCTACATAATCACAGAAAACCAAGTTGGAAAATCCAGTTGAAAATTCCCACTCGTAGTAGCCAGGCTACATCGTTAAGAGTTTCTTTTCTGAAGAACAAATGGCATCCTTTATGAGTTTACGCTGCTGAAAGCTACATGCTAACAGTCTACTCAATGGTACCTAGCAGCTGTCATTAGGCATTAGTTTCGAGTCGTTTGAGGCACTCAAAACGTCCAATTTGAACCTCCACTTTTTCTTATTAAAATGTGACTCTAGATGTGGGCTTTAAAAATATAAACCAAAATGATAACTAAAGATAAAATCTGTTAAGGAGGCTGTTCTAAAAACTGGCGTTACGAGCGCACAAGGCCAGACAGTTTGAAGCTATCGAGCTAGCTTGATATCGATTAGTGGCTGCTACCTTATTTCTCAGAAACTGTCATTTCCCACGCCTAATTTGATGACTGGTGCCCAATAATGTATTATTACTTTCAATTTAAGTCGAAATGTCTTTGTCGAACAAAGCTAACATTTGTAGCACCAATAAAAACACCATCTCTTTTGGCCCAACGCCTACTAAAAAAAGAACTGCTAACCGTATATCGTTAGCCAAGCTTCTATCAACACTTACCACAAAACGCAAATATTATCATGAATAATAGCGAGTACACTTAAATTAGATAATTAAAAACGTTAAATACAATACAGCATTAATTTACTTAAATCTGTATTTCCATTTAGCTAGCTCGTAAATGCTTAATAACTGAAAAATTAAAATGTCCCATCGACAACCTTTTGAATTCAGTTCATTTAGACGATGTCTAGATAAAGAGTTGTTTTTTTGTTTTTTCTTTTACCTGAAATTGTTGTTTTAATGGTCATGATCTGTGGATGGGCACAACCCGGACCACTGCCGGGCAACTCCTTAATCCGAGCAACCGATAGCTCACGAGCGGCTAGTCTGGATTTCCTACCGCTTTGCTCTGTTAAGCTAGCCTTTAGCAAACCAGCAACGTTTAAACACAGCCCCGGCGAGTCATCAAAAACACCAGTTCTAGAAGAATGCTGGTCGTCAAAGTACAACGTATTACCTTAACATTTCATCCCTCAAAACTCATTCGAAGTCATGGTTCTTCCGTCGCTGGTTTCTTTCCCCGTTTGGCTTCTCTTGTCCTCAAGTTGCTATGATTTCACTGTGGTCTCTTTAAGCCTCCTTTTGCTGCGCAGTGTGCGCAGCGTCATTCTCATTCACACATGAGTTAACGTCCCGTACGTAGAAAAAGTGGCGCAGGCGCTTTGGTGAATCCAGCCAAACATCAAGCGCACGTAGCATCCAGGAAGCTGCTCCAAACTGGTTGAGTTTGGTTGACTAGTATTCCCTTTTTTTTTTTTTTTTTTTTTTTTTTTTTTTCTTTTTTTAGAATGACTTTGTTTATTACACAAACGTTTAATAAACAGCTATTATACAGTTTGGTTCTCTTTAGGATTTAAATATTTATAGTTTAAACACATTTTTACTTTTTCTTTTCATAACATTTCATTTTATTTTTTAGTCACTCTATAGACAACTTTTTTTTCTAATTCAATTTCTTCATTTTTTTCATTCCAACAAACAAACAAAAGATCTTGCAGGAGTCGTTTACAAGGGAAAATAATAAAGAAACCATGCTTTATGCCCCTAAGGTAGGTTTTTTGCGTACTGCACAGTATTTGTTTTAATGACCCTACAGTGGCAATTTAGTCTTTTTCCTGAGTTTCCAAGTTGTACCTGGAGTTAAGATAAATGGGTTTTATTTTAGGAACAATTATTCTTTTTAACAAGTTATAGATTTGTTTTAGATTCTTCCATATCTTGACACTTTGAAAAGAAACAAGTCTTTCTTTCATTTTTGCTCTGAAATTTGGCAGCAAGAAAATATTGCATCCTTATTAACTATCATTACTTTTTCTAAATCATCTTTGTATGTTGTGTGGCAGACAAATAATAATGTGTTTTATAAATAAATACTTTGATCTTAAATTTCAGTATTTTTAATATTGTTACAGATGGATTGGATGGATCTCTGTGGCTACTGCCGGAGATAACTATTATTGCTTCTTTTTTGTTGAATAAAAAGTGGACTTAAGTATGCTTAACAACAAACACAGAGTTATACAGTAAAACTTTTAATTTTTTTTTTACTGTTAATACAAATGTACACAAAGAACCATTGGCAATATGAGTGTGATAATCATTTATTGTCATATGTTTACAAAAGATCTAAAAACAATGTTGTGAATATATCACAGTTTTTCTACTGTTGGAAACTGTTTTTCCTTTAAATGAGAAATAATAAAAGCAGTGAAAGCCTCACTGTGCTTTTGCATCCCTAAAACAATATTAAAAATAAAGAATATTGACAAAAAGGTGCAAATACTTTCATTTCACGTTTCATCCCATAGTGCTTAATCATGCAAAGAATTTTTGTTTCCAAACATTGTTTTTATCGTGTTGTTATTAATAATCAGCATTTAACAGGTCAAACCTGTGAATGCTGATCATTACAAACCGCAGTCTTAACCTGCCTAAGGAAATTGACTTCAAAAGTGTTTGGTCATTCGTTTCTCCTTATGAAAAACATTAAGTCAGTATTTTTCCTGGGTGTAAGAATCTGTTCTTCTCAGATTTAACCCAAAAGGAGCATCGCAAGTGAGGATGGCACTCAGTTTTACGAGTGTGCAGCCTAAAGGGACTACAGTTTCTTGTAACTGAATGTAGATCCTGCCAAGAGAGAGCTGTGCTGTTGGATGGTTGGCCAAAACAGTGGGGGAAAGACAAGATCCGGGGATAGAGCAGAATGATGAGGCGGCTGGCTGTAATACACCCCTGACACAAAGGGGACAAGTGGAGGAGAGTGAAGTTGCAGGGAAAACTGACATGTATCGGAGTCCAAATCCTTGGTTTCATCCAAACCAGTTGGAGGTGGGTTGTTACCCCCAGCCTGTGACACGGTGGTGTCTTTCTCATCCTCAGTCCCCTCTTTCCTCTGACCCATTTTACTGTTATGCTGATCGTCATCTAGATTTTGGTCTCTTGTGGCGGTGGTGGAGCATCTCTGACCTTTACGAAACTTTGCTCTCCTGTTTTTGAACCAAACCTGGATGAAAACACAGAAAATTAACTTTTATTAATAAAAATACAAAAGAAAAAAAATAGAGTATTTAATTAAATGTTCTCTAAATACAAAATCATACATACACATTAAATTCAATTTAATTCAATTGCATTTATATAGCCCAAAATCACAAACATTTTGTCTCATTGGGCTTCATGCACGTAATTTTTACAGATGCAAAAAATAGACATGAAATATGAAAAAATATCTAAAGACTAAACAGACTAAATAAACTGGATATCCCTGCCCTTAGACCCTCCCTCTCGGTAAGGAAAAACTCCTAAAAAACCTGAGTCAGGAAAAACGAAGAAACCTTAGGGATTCCCACATGAGGGAGAGATCCTATCCCACATGTCAAGTATGAAAGGACGACTAAATCATAAAGTGAAGAAATTGTATGTATCTTAATGTGTTATCAAGACCACAGTATGACTGTTATATAATGACATGCTTCAACTCTAAAAATATATGGGATGAAATTATAAAAAAAAAAAAATGATTCAGTAACACTAAATTTAAAGATATTTGAAAATGTTTGGGAGAATTGATTTAAATTCATATATATATATATATATGAATTTATATATTATATAGATATATATATATACGTTTTTGTTTTTTTTTTTGTAGATTTCTGTTATGTATCTGTTGTAAGATACTAATTAATGTAAAAGAATGACTTTAAAAAAGACAAAGACAGCACAGCTGCTGCTACAGTGTAGGTTTTCAGGTGTTGTGCAGTGCATGTGATCACCTGAATGCGGGCCTCAGGCAGGTTGATGCACATGGCCAACCTTTCCCTGATGTTAACATCTGGATATTGTGTCTGCTGGAAGGCCTTCTCCAGAGCCTGCAGCTGTGACACTGTGAATGCGGTGCGGCTGCGGCGCTGCTTCTGTTGGTGGTTGCCGTAGCGAGCTTCCAGGATAAGCTCTGATAAAGCAAGGAGAGAGGAAAACAAAAGCATATTTAAAAAAATTAATTCAAACCACCTGTCGTGATAGAAAGTACTGTTAGCTTTTGGGGATGTTATCAGGGATAAATAAGTCTCAATCAGAAGTTCAATTTTTATTCAAAGGTTTCATTATCTTTATTCTCACCCCATTGGTTTGTTTTATTCCCTTGATGGGGTACTGAACCTTTTTGCTCTGTTATCAATCCAAACATTTCTAACATAAACTCTATCTTCTTTCAGACCATGTTTTAAATCCTACTTATGTTTATTAGTATATTTATTCACTGCTCCTTAGCTTTATTTTCACTGTTTTCCAATATTTTGTTGCTTAATTTGCTCTTTTGATCCCTGAAAGATACATCTTAACAACAATAAATCTACTTGTATTTATATTATTGTTTTAACAATTTTGGCTGTAACTTTTAATTTTTTATGCTATGACTGTAAGTCTCTGTATAAGTGCTTGTTGGATGGTTTTTTAATGCATTTGTGTGGTGTTGCTAACTCCAAATATCATATTTTCTCACCTTTGACCCCTCTGTTGGTGATCACAAATACAAACAATATGTGAATGTAAAATAAGCCTTTAATTATTTTTTATTTAAATATATGAAAAGTAAATATAAAATTAAAAATGCTCAATAATAAGCTACACTGATGTTTATCATTTCCCATTCTTGCATTCTTATCTGCCATTCTTCTAAATTCTCTGGCGAAAAGAGAAAAAAGCACATTCTTCTTGGTGTCATTAAAAAAAAGTTTAAAAAAAAAAAGGTTTTATATTTGTAAAAGTAAAATGTCAAACTCCAAAAAGGACATTTTTGTTGATTATTATAGATATTAAAATATATGGGAAAAAAATTTAAGGACATTTTTTTTCACTGTTGTTAGTCAATAAGTAAACTGGTATGAACCTAAGTCTTTATGTGTGTTGATTGTCTTTGTTTGTTTGTTTTTTTTTTATATAATTTTTAATTTTAAATAGTTATTCGTAATTTTTTAAGCCTATTTTATTTTCTTATTACCATTGTGCTTTCCTCTTCGTGTTTAATTTCTATGAATTAATGAGAATTTAAATTTAATAGTATTTATAAAGGGTATTGTAAGGTTATATTACGGGCAACTGCTTGTAAGCTTTCTTATTTTTCCTCTGCAAAAGTACTGTTCGAATAAATGATTTTAGCCGACAGGCTATGCGCACTGCTCTGCCACCTGCCGGCGGAAGTCCGACAACATGGGGTTCAATTCTGGAGGGTGCGTGGACAGCACAGTTTAGAAATTCAAAGGGTTCATCGTGGGCCTGTCAAAATAAAACAAAATATATAATATATATATATATAAATAAATTCCCTATTATTACATTTAAATCCGTATAAAAAATAATCAATAAATTATTATGTATTTTATGAAAGCAAATGCACACAAGTGTAATTTTGTTTCAAAACTCAAAAACATAAATAATGATAGTATCAATAATATGTGTTTCAGACGCTCATTTTCTTATTCTAAAAGTAAAATAAAATAAATGGTGTCATTTTTTTTCAGACTTTAAACTAATTTTGTTTTGTTTTTTTAATCCATCATCTCCCTTCAGTCATTTACTTCCGCCCACCGACAATTTACCTGAAATCCCGCGCAGACGTCAGATCCAGGTTCGCTTCTTGGCCAAACTGTAGTCCAAAAATATTTCTGTACTCCGCTTTAGGCCTGATCTGACTCCCACCAGCGCTCTTTGTCCTGGCACGGATCTAATTCTCCGAAAACCCCATTCTCACCCCTTGACTATTTAAGAAGCATTTACCCATGCTCCCCTCCGCCATTAGCCAATAGAAAGAAAGGTATTAGCCGGGATTAGGTAGGCTGAGAGAAGAGAGGGAGGCTCAAGTTTTTGAAACTATTGAACTTGAGAGATTTATGCCCAAGGAACCACCAATAAGCGAGCGTTTCATTCCCTCCAGTTAAAACAATTAAAACAATGTGGTCGGCTAATCTCCGAGGCGGCCAGATTAAAATAGCAGCCTTTGATTGTCTTCTCCCTCCCAATCTCCTCTTTCCCAAAACTGCTGCTTTTGACGGTCCCTCCCAACTCTCAGAGGGGGTTTCTTTGCTGGTTTGTTTTAATAACAGCACCATATTTTGCCTTAAATCATCACCATGTGGAGTTAATCTGTAATGCTTAAAACGCAGAGTTAAACAAAAAGATCAATTAAAGAAATGAAAAAGAATAAGAATGACAGAATGCAATGTTTTTTTTTAATACTAAGTAATAATAAACTAACATCTAAGTAGTAGAAAAAATAAATTAGGGTGTTTTATTCTAAACAAATGTGATCAAAACTATTTTCCTACATATCCCATAATGCAACTTTGACTCTTTTAGTCTTCAGGATGGATTTTTCTTTTCTCCCCAAATAAATAGGTGAAGAAAATGGGACACTATATGAAAGCCTATATATTTTTCCACATATTTTGATTCATTTAACATCAATTTGAACACCACTGAGCGATTAAAGTGGTATAACTTAACATTAAAAAACATGTCTAAGTCTATGTAAAACTTTAAATGAAATGTAGTTTCAAAAGAATGTAATTACTGCTTATGTTTAGTTTTAAACACTTAAAACACATTTAAGGCACTGGTAGATGCAGCAAGAAAGTATCTCAGTGATGCTAAAGGAGCAAAAATAGCTAAAAGGAAGTATGAGGTCCAAACTTTGACCTCCATTGAAATATGATTTTTTTTTTTTTTTTTTGAGATCTTTATTCTCTAAAAAGAATAATAGTAATGTTTGATTTTTATAAATCAGTTTCTTTTTTTAGAAAAATTTTCCGCATCAAATTAGATATTGAAATGTGAAGATTTTTAAGACATTGCCGATTATTTAATGAGTGTCCTAATCTTTTCATGTGAACGTATTTGACAAATTTAGATTTAGGTTTGGTCCAGTGACCAAAACCCATGCCAGGAAATGCTGCAAATAACCTGAAAAGCTACTGTAAACAAAGGGAAAGGTTACAAATAAAAAGAAATGCGGCTGAAAAAAAACCCTGCAACTAAAGAAGCCAGAATGGAATGGATTATTGGGGAAACTTTGGGTATTGGAAACTTTTAGCAGTATTTCTTTTATTTGCAACATTGCTTCTTTTTGTTTGCAGCATTGTTTTTTTTTATTTGGAGTTTCTTTTCTGTTTGCAGTTATTTTTTTTTTTTGCTGTGATGGTGGATTTTCGCCACAGTAGGTTCTGTTCTGCAAACCTGAAGTAATCAAATATGTGAAACAATATTATATTTTATATATTAATAGTTTTTAAACTCTTTCAGATTTTTCTCTGAGTTGAAATGCATATTGTATTTATTGTTTCAGTTATTTTTGTTACTACAAATTCCAACGCTAAAATATGATCATTTAGTTAATACAGCTGTAGAACAAGTAAAATAACGTTTACTGGAAGTTTTCTCAAATTTGTACCCAAATAAACAAATTAAGCAAGAAACAAAGGGGAGAAAATCCAAAATCTAACTAAAAAACTTTTGAGAAATGAACTGGTTTGATCTAATTTATTAAATGTTACAGATTCATTCCTGCCACAACATCTTAAGAAACTATATGCGAGTATTCACAGATAGACTCATGGGGTTTTGCCTTTGTTTTGTGGTTTAGAAGAGTAACCATGGTTCACTTCTTCTGTTCACATTCACATACAATCAACTGCTTAGGCGTCCAAAATATGTGAAAATGTTTGTGCTCTTTTTTTCCTGTTTTTTCCCTCTTCTCCTTTCACTGTTCTTGGCTGTCAAGCTATATTAGTGTCCGATAGAAATAAGTCATTTAGAAGAGGCTCCGTCGGCCTGCCCCTCAGCCCCACTAAAAGCTCTAGGATTAGGTCCCAGAGGCCTTTGTCTCCACAGCCTGCAGGATTAGGGGAGATTTACAGCGAGGAGAGAAAAAAAGTAGTTATTTCATGGCACTTTCATGATGAAACCTGGCCAAAGCTGTGTTGGCTGGGGGGATTAGAGGCACACAAAGAGTGTGCTTGTGTGTGACCCTCCCCATCTTAGAGCCGCCACCACTGACTCCCTTAATGCCCCCTTTCTCCAGATCATTTCCCCTTTTTGCGGACCAGCAGGGCTCATCCAGGTTCATCTCTCGACCCACAAGACAGTCAGAGTTCAGTCGAAATGAGAGCAAACTCCGCTTAACTCGCTGCTTCTAAGACACACTGACTTCTCATCTTTAAATTCCAACCAAATAAAGTTCTGACCTGACGTTTCATCCTCGCATTAATCAGTGAGCTTAGTGAAAAATTGGTTCAGCAATCAATGGGATGAAAAACGCTTTGCATTAAGGAAGGAAATGCATAAGTAAATGAGAAGTTAGTGGATTTTGGTGCCTCCTATAGTGTTTAAAACCACTTAAAAGGAGTTATTTTACTCCAAGAGGATCCACTTACACATGCAGGGATTAGAGTGAACAAATGACAAAGGGCCGAGTCACAGCACTGACAACAGTCTTACCGCTGAGCAGGTGTTGTGCAGGTTTAGCTGTTGTCACATAGCAAAGAGAATTACAGAGACGTTACCACTCTGCTGAAAGTAAGAGAATCACAATGAGAGTAATCTTTGCCTTAAAAAAAAAAACTCTTATTTTTTTGATCCAGCAATTTGTTTAGCATTTTCCAAGTTCAATCACATGCAGTAAAATTGTCCTTTAATTTCTCACATCTTTGGGGACTTCAACAACCTCAATAAACCATAAAATAGAATTTAATGTAAAAGTTGACAATAAGAAACTAATTTCTAATTTAAAGCATGGAGTGAAAAAACTTTGCAAAGAAAATCACAAGCTACACTGTTGTTTTTAACTGAAGACCAAACAATGGTCTGATCATAAAGAACAAAACCTCGATGCCTGAGTAAACTCAGTAAAATCTTCTTTTCCTTTCAGCCTTTCCTTTCAGGACTTGCCCCAGCGAATCAGCTTCATCCATCTAACCCTGTCTTCTGCATCCTATAACACAAGCCACCTTCATAAATAATTTTGAAAGCAAAATACAATCTTCGTGTAACAATGTCAAACATGATAACACATGAGAAACAGCAGCTAAACTTTAATATATATTAAAACATGCAAAAAAAAAATGTTTTATTGATAGTTTCCACAGTTCTGCCACTATTATAAAAAGACTGATTATATACAACTTCTGCATGTAGGTGGAGTCTTTAAGATCAAATGACAAAAGTGAAATTATTAATAAATACATACAATTTCCAAAAAAAATGAGAATATAATGGAAATGTGTTGTAATTCCATTCAAAATATAGAACTTTCTCAGAGTATAGATTTGAGGTCCTTTGTTTAATTGATTTCAAGTGTTTACTTGTTTCTATTTCTTTTCTCATGAAATCCATAAAAAGGGAATTTTAGAAAATTTGAATACTAAAAATAAATATGCCTAAATTTTGCATTTTTATTTTAATGAAGTTTTGACAATGAATTATTTACTAAATTCAAAGCATTCGCACAGGTTCCCCAAATATAATTAAATTGGTTCAATTTGGTTATGGATGTGTCACAACTTACTTCAATTAAACAAAAACAAAACTGAGGTTATTGTCTTTGGGGCTAAAGAAAAAAGGTTAGACGTCACTACAGAGCTTCAATCTATTCAATTAAAAACTACCAACCAGGCCAGAAACTTGGGTGTAGTGATAGACACAGACTTAAATTTTGATAAACACATTAAGGCAGTCACTAAATCTGCCTATTATCATCTCAAAAATATCTCAAGGATTAAAGATTTGATGTCTAAGCAGGACCTGGAGAAACTAGTGCATGCTTTCATCTTTAGTCGACTTGATTACTGTAACAGTGTTTTTACAGGACTACCAAAAAAATCCATCAGGAAACTGCAGCTTATTCATAACTCTGCTGCTCGGGTTTCTCACAAGGACCAAGAAAGTAGACCACATCAGTCCAGTCTGAGGTCTTTACACTGGTTACCTGTCTCTCAGAGGATAGACTTTAAAGTTCTGTTACTGGTTTATAAAGCTTTGAATGGTTTAGAGCACAAAAATACATGACTGACCTCCTGACCCAGTATGTACCATCCAGACTCTCCGATCATCAGGATCCGGTCTTTTATCAGTTCCTAGAGTCAGAACTAAACATGGAGAAGCTGCATTCAGCTTCTATGTGGTTGCACAAGATCTGGAACACTTCCGAAACCTGAGATCTGCCTGAACCACTCAGTTATTTTTACATCAGGTTAAAGACTCCTGGTTTCAGTTGCATTTGATTAATATGTATTCAAAAGTTTACGTCCACACTTTTATCTATGCTTGTGTTTTATTAAAATCTTTTTACTTTCTTTTAATTTTTTTTAATGATTTGAATAATGAATTACATTTTTACTATCTTGATTGTTTCTTTCAATGTTTTATGTAAAGCACTTTGAATTGTCTCTGTACATGAAATGTGGTATACAAATAAACTTGCCTTGCCTTGCCTATGGATAGACTTCAGACTGCACAACTAGCCAGCAGATCATCATTGATCTCCTCCATAGTCTTGGTATAGTCTTTCTTGCCATAAAAGTTCATAGTTAAGGAGACTGGTGGTTTACAGAGCGCTGTGTCCAAGCAGATGGAAAGTCTAATGAAAGGCCAACATGAGACAAGAAAAGATGCACCAGCAACATAGACGATTGTGGGCTTCAGGTGTTCATCAAAAGGACAAGATTCAAGAACCTGCAGACATCCAGAAAGAGAGGAATGAGGTGGAGGAACAGATTCAAAAACGTCCACAATCAGAAGCATTCAGGAGATGGGATACAGTTGGGTTCCTCAGGTCAAGACACTACAGAGCCAACAGATGAAACGTCTCAACAGAGTCAAGAGAAGAAGAACTGGACTGTTGACCACTGGTCCAAGCCTCTGTTTTCAGATGAAAATAAGTCTCATTTCATCGTTTCATTTGGGAGTCAAGGGTTTGGAGGAAGAGTGGTGAGGAGCAGAACCCAAGCTGCTCGCAGTCCAAAATCACTGCAACAGTCTAGCAGAATGTTCTAGAGGACGTAATGATTCTTTCTGCTGAGGATCTGGATGGAGATACATATGGAATAGAAATCAAATATCACATTTGAAACAGATGTGTCGATGAATCGAGTGACAGCTTCAGTGATGGACTGATCCGCCCTCTCCAGGTGAAGGAGAGACTCCAAAACTCCATCTGTCCTGCTGCTGTCAGGCTCCACAGTGAGGATTTTAAATGGGATTTTGTAAGCATTTTTATTTCTATCCTGATATTCAGTACAGATTTTGTACAGTTTGTATACCAAAAACATGTTTTTTGTATTTCTATCTGATTCTAATTTTCTTTTTCCAGGTTGTTTTTTTTCCTTGACTGTTGTCATCAAACACATTTCCCCACAATGGGACTTTCTTCTCATGTCTTAAAATTGCTGTTGTGCAGGAATTTCCTCTTTAAGCTTCTTTACAGAAAATAAACA
This sequence comes from Oryzias javanicus, assembly GCA_003999625.1. NCBI lineage: Eukaryota > Metazoa > Chordata > Actinopteri > Beloniformes > Adrianichthyidae > Oryzias > Oryzias javanicus. Next base: position 14,513,682 of record CM012440.1, read on the forward strand.
CAAAACTACACCGACTAACCAACGAGCAACAGGACATTACCAAGACTTTGCTGTTCATTCAAACGTTGGGGTTACAATTGATTTTTAGGGTCTACCTGACTGTAACTTTATGGTTGAAAGCCTAAATTAAATTTAAATTATACTAATCCTGGGGAAAATTAATTTGAATAACTTCTTTAAAATTACAATTTATCCATCTGTAGTGTTGTATGAAGTTCTAGATTTATTAGGAAGTTTTGACTTTTAAGCATTATTTTGTTAAATTAGGGGGTAAAAATGTGCTATTTTTCACATTTATCAAACATCGGACAATAGCTAAAGTGTCTATCTCAACATTAATGCTTTCATTTCATCAGAGAAAGAACAATAGGTGACAAAAATGAAGTGTTCCACAATGTAGGGAAAGTTTTTTTTTTTTTGTTTTTTGCTGTTCAAAAAGGAAGAAAAGTAAACAAATATTTTAGGAATCACATGATTCTACTTTAACATTTTCATTTTAATATTAGGAACTACTAAAATATGAACAAATGGGTTAATTCTAGTGCTGAGCCCAATTGAAGCTGATCCAGACCATGATGTTGGGGTGAATGGAAATCGGGGGACAGCTGCGATCAGTGAGGACGGACAGGCACTAAATCTTCTTTTCTTTTTTGCCAACAAGGAGTAATTGTTAAAGTGTTCTGTTTAACAGATGTTTTATAAAGCCGCCAAGTCTTTCTCAAATTACTTATCAATAGTGGAAATTTGTATTGACAGGGGACTGTCAGAACGGGACCTTTGTAGTTGTCAGTTATCCCAAAGGAAGGCCCCCTCGGACATTAACCGGATCGATCGGCACGCAGAAAACACAATTGGGAGGCTTTTAGGGGCTGCAGAGTGAGTCCGGGAGCATGTGGACTGAAGAGGGGCGAGCGCACAGAGGATCTAAAGACTTCTTCGTTGAGAGAATCAATAGGACCCGCTGGCCTTTGACCTGGGGGAGACACGCAGAGCGGCAGGTTCAGTGGGCCTTTTTTTAAGCCTCTACAAGTGCTAGGATCACGCTGTGAAGCCTGACACTGACTATGACATACCCGGGGTTTGGAGTGACATTGACCGGGGTGCAAATTGCACAGAAACATCTCAAACGGAAACGTTAAAACGTCGCTTCAGCTTCCTTTACCTTGATTTTATGGAAGTGCAGGCTCACAACTTGAAGCCCCTCTTTTTATAAGAGCCTTCATTAACTTCCAATTATCTTCCAATGATCTCTTCTGTGCCCCCCGGAGGCAGCCCCACCAGCAGAACTGTCTGAATGGAGATCAGTCTCTTAATTGGGCGAGGGGGAGTCACAGATTAGAGAGGGACAGGAAGCAGTTGAGCCGCTTGTGGTCAAGAGCAGCCACATCGGGGCTCGAGTGGGGCTCAAGAGGGGAAAAATAAAACTTTTAGAAGAGTGCATGCAAAAGTTTGAGTGCTTTTACACAAACATGTTCCATCTGAGCACATAGGAAAGTCTTTTATGAGTCAAACATTTAGGAACATAACGTTTGAATTTAACCCCTTCAATTATATTCTTATGACTCAATCATTTTGTGGTTTATTATATTGTGTGTGTGAATGTGTTTTGTGTGTGTAATTGTCTTTTAGATGCTTTTAAAATTGGAAAATGTTAATATATAAAGCCGTTTGATTCACATTACCGGTAGTTGAAAAGTCCTACACAAATAAAGTTTGATTTTGGAGGAACAACAAATATGCTGATAAATTACAATCAATGTAAAATTTTTTTTCATTTTAACCCCTTAATCCCTGTTGTCGCAAATATGTGATAAACCGCTTCAAATTTATCTACCTAAAAGTAAAAGCTTAAGTAAAAAAATATTTATAGCTAGAAATTAATTCAATATTTAAAGGATGAAATGTTTTCACACTAAATAAGCGTTGCAGGAGAAGTTTTAAAAGAAAAAATATTTTATTGTGTTATTGCTTAGTAAGCAGTTTTTGAAATACTGAGCAAAATATGCCCCCAAAATGAATGAGAAAGTCTTTAAATGCCTATATTCACGGATATTTTTTCATTTTTTAATAGTAATTAAAAAAATTGAAATCTATCTGATATTTTAGGAACATGCTTACGTCTTTTGGTTAATTTGTTCTCTACTGAGGCTTTTATAGGCAAATTTAGAGTTTAGCTTCTATTTTAGTAACACAATAAAGTTTTTGACTAATTTAGTTTACTGAATAATTTTAGGCTATTTTGGAGTTTAGCTAGTATTTAAGAAATGTGCTAAATATTTTTGCAAAATTGGCACGTATTAAGGTTTCAGAAATATAGGTCAACTTCAGCGCTCTTTCATAGTTCTTTAAGAAAATGTACAACCTATAGCAAATTTAACATTTTGCAAACAGCTTTTGAGTTTTCAGCAAATCCCTTCAGCAATTAAAATAAATTGCGGCCACCATTTTGAGCAAAAAGCTTCAGCATCTTTAGCGACTATTTTCAGCAAAAAGCATTTACACTAGCATTATCGCAGGTAATGCAACTTTCAAATTCAAACCTTCAAATTTATCTCTTTTGGGATATGAATAAAGTTCAATTCAATTTCTAGTTTTTACTTTTTTTTACATTTTAACCCATAATATAATCAAAATGGTTAAACTTGTTGGGTTCTGCTTGTCCAAAGGCATCAAAAATGCTTCTGAGCTTCCTCATCTTTTAACATGTGATCATTGGAGGAGCCCCCAGTGTGCAGCTTTCTCCCTCTGACCCCCTCGGTTCAGGCTGATCAAGAGGAGACAGACCGAGAGGCACTGATCGAATTTGATAATGAAGACGACCCCTCTAAGCTGCTTTGCTCCACATGTTTCAAATCTCTCAAACACTCTGCAAACACTAGGAAGCCCCCCTCCGTGCCACTGCAACATTGTGAAGGTATTGATCCCCGCTAACAGGCTCTTTTAATACCTGGGGTCTGTGGCCCGGCCTGGGGAAATGCATACTGACATGTGGCGGTAGGAGCTCAATAGGCAAACACACTGAAGAAAAGATGGGCCTCTCACAGAAGCATTTCTGTCCTGTTTGCTTTTTTTTTTTTTTTTTTTTAAATTTACACATCTGCTGAGGAGAGCAGAACTTGCACTGGTTGCACCTGCTGTTAACAGGACTCTGCAGGAGGCAGCTGTCACAGTGTCACAAACTATTTGTGCAGCAGTGATGGGAGAGGTATTCACTTCTAATGGAGAGCTGAAAGCAGCAAGGTACTCGGAGAACAATTACATCCTAATATTCAGAGAATTGAGGCTTCCTCGGCTTTCATGGGGCTCCCTGCACTTTACTTTCATTCACTTAAAAAATACCAGGAAGGATGAGCTTAATGTCAGTGCAACTTAAAAAAAAATCTTCAATTCCTTTACAAGAGAAACTAATTTTTTTTTTTTAACTCTGTTAACCCTCCCATTTTTACTGCGTTTCTTCAATATATTTAAATTGTCTTAATTGATCAGATTTGTTAACTTCTAAATGTACACTGACAGGTTCATCTAAAAGTTTTCTTTAAAGGAACATTTGCTTAAACAACAGTATATCACCACCTTGATTCTTAAAGCTTCTCCTCTTCATTCTTCACAAAATTAGTTCACTTTTGTCAGCTGAATTTAAGTGACCTTTATTATTTTAGCAGATAAATGAGGTGATGATGAAGGATTTATATTTCATTGTTTGATTTTGGGGGAAAACATGGATTTATATGACTATTTACAATTAAAAATCAAACACTTGTGTGACTTGAGTCGTATTTACAGACTATTTAAACTGCAAAAAATTTATTTAGAGAAATTCACTTCTGCTGAAATTAAATAATTTGTATTTTTAAAATAAAAGGAATTTTAATTGCAAAACACATTTTTTCTAACAACTTCTATTTTAGTACAGCTGTTTTTTTACATTAACAAAATATTTTTTAATTTGATTTTAAAAATTGTGATGCAAATCTTAAAGAATATTTTTGTGCCACCAATTTTTGAACAATAAGTCACAGTTTTGAGATCAAAATGTCTTGATCAAAAGTTGCAAACAAAATGTGAAGTTTTATGAGTAAAACTTCCCCACGAAATTTTCAATGTTTTCTTTAAAAAACTTTTATTTTTCTTTTATAGTTTTATTTTTGTCTTTTAAGCAATATTTTTTATTTTATTTATTTATTTATTTTATTTTATTTTCTACACAAATGTTTTCAGATGCGTTGTGGCTCGTCTCACTTTCTCCCTATGTTTGATTTTGGGTTCATTAGTTTCAAGAATATAAACTTATTTTTAACTGTGGTGTGACTTTTACTATGTTTGAATGCTTAAAAAATCTATTTTTAATATCAACATTAAGTTTTTGCCGCAGCAGACAAATACAAAACATAAAAAAACAAAACGGTGTCCTTAAACAAATACAATTTTAATAGAAAAGATCAACAAACAAAAAGGTGAGGACATACATAGGAAAGCTTTCACAGAATAATTTCTGCAGTTTACTTTCCGTCAGAACAACATTCGGTGTTACTCTGTGCAATAAGAAATCTGCACTAACTAAACACTGAATTAAATATTTACTGATCTCTGCAGGTGTGAATGTTCCTGTAGCTTTATCTCAGGCAGTGATTGAAGCCAAACATTTAGTGGTGACAGTCTTATGTAAGATCTGTTTTTTAAGAGTATGTTAATCGCGATCAATAACAATGAACTGAAAGGTTGTGAGCTACAGGATACCAGGTACGAGTGACGTGCATTTATGCAGCCACATTTGACTCTATTAAGAGTAACTCCATTTTTTTTTTTTTACAACAAAATGGAGTCACAACAAACAAGAATTCAGATTTGGACCCTGTACAACAGCATCTCTTGTATAGTGCAATAAATACTCAGGATTTGGCCTGGCATCTTTTTTTTAAATAATATTAATCAATGTTTAGTCGATGACATTCACTAAACTAAAGCTTGAGGTTATTCTTCCACAGAAAAGTTGTTTTCACTGATAAGTTCAAGATTAAATAAACAGAAATATGTTTTAGCCAAAATAAATGCATTATTTTTGAATGAAAATATTAATTTAGGTTCCTATTGCTTTAAAGGCGCTCTGTTCAGATGCAGTGTAACAATGTAATCTGTGCTAAACCATTTTAAGAAACTGACTGAATCTCTGTGAGAGCAACAAGTGTGCATTTTCTGAACTCCACCATCCAGATGAGTGCAGAGCAGGAGGGGTCATCTTTTGACCTTTGCATCTTCTTTAATCTTCCAGATCATCAGCTCCATGCAGGCCGAGGCGTCTTCACTGGAGTCGTGTCCATCCACTGAAAAACATGAGCAGAACAGTTCACTACTCTCATTGCAGCTCTGCATTATCAAGATCTGCTGCTTCCATTGTTGTAGTAGCTAACAAAACAACTTCAATTTTACTGCAGTATTGACAGGTTAGACATTTTGTATTGTAGACTTGTGTTCATCTGTCATTTGGTGTTTCAGGTCATACAGAGCATGAGCACTTTCCAGATACGTAGTAAAAAAAAAAAAAAAAGTGAACAACAGTGAACCCTGCTGGTCCTTTTGGGACACTACATTAAACTCTTACACATCAGTAATTGAACTCATTTTTAAATTCAAACAATTTTTTTTGTAAAATAATGTAGTTTTTCTTAATAAAAAACATATTTCACAAATTAATAGACATGAGTCCTTTCATCTGGGCAAGAAAAATGCACAAAGTTGAGGTGGGGGTCTTATTTTATTTTTATTAAGCCTACAGTTCCCCTTAACTTTTAAAGGGTAACATTCATCCTTTATAAAATATCTGTAGCTTTTGTAGAACAAGAAAATGTGATGAAGCAGCCCTCAGCCTCATTTTTCTAAATATAATAACACACGCAATTCCACAATTTGAGCAACTTTTTTAGCAGTTAATTCCAGGGACAGATTTACCCTTCGGAAAACGTAGGTAATTGCCTGGGCTGAATTCTTAGCAAAAATTGACTAAATTAAATTTTAGGTCATATACTATTTAATTTAGTTATTTAACAGACACCCGAAATCACTGAAACAGGATATGACTGGTTATGTGAAGTGAAAGTGTTTCATCCTCTTGAGGGTCAACAAATTAGATCATTCAATAAATGTAATGATTTTTCAAAATTAAAGTATTTCTTTAAGCGTGATTTCAATTTTTAAATTCTTATCAAAACATTTTGATTCTTGACATTAATGCTGTCTAAAGATATTTGCTGTTTCACCCGAAGTGAGGATCAAAAGTCCACCACTGGTTCACTCGTTACATTAGACAGCCGATAACTGAATATTTTGCATTGTTTTTATTATGGTGTGTGGGCACAACTGTAGCAATTAATCCCTATTTGGAGTAAAGATTCCTGGTTTTTGTCTGTTAAATGCAGATTTCTTTAGTATTTGGAATCAAAGGCTCTTCTTTTGTTTCCTCACTGAGAAAAGAAAACTTCCAATGTTTTTGATACCTTTGCTAGCTTAGGGGTTTCAATTTAGCGGTCGGAGCAGCCGCTTTAAGAAAGTAGCGGATGTACTTTCAAAATGTGACTGAGTGACTTGCGTCAAGAAAGTGTTGAATGTGGTGAAGAATCCAGTACTATTTCTAACTAAATCTTGATTCAAAATCAGGAAAAATTGAGATTATGTTCTTTTTTTTCTGGTTGCCTGGTACCATCTGTCCCAAGTACCGGTACAGGTCCATGATCAAGGGTTGAGGATAGATGCATCAATCCCACATTGGGCAAATTGATTTTAAACTGATTTTACAAACGAAATGATTCAAAATTTTCTTTTTTTTTTCTCTTGAACTGGAATTTTGAAAATCTGTCACTGTAGTTCTCTTTTTTAGCATCAAACAAAAAAAATGTAACTAAAAAAAGCTGCAATACTTCAACATAAAACAAAAGTAAAAAAAACAAAAGCAAAAACTGAGCAGAAAGCCTCCTGTTTCCCCGTATTGCTTTAACAAACTAAAAGTCGGTCATTGTCTTGGTGTGTCTCACCGTTATCCTGAATGATGCGTTTGAGATGATCGGCCATCAGGTTCTTTAGAGCGCGTTTGTAGGGCAAACCGAGGCGATGAGGAAACACTACAGAGGTGTCGACCACTGAACTGTGGATGAGCTGAAGTCAAGAGAGAAAAGAGGAGGCAGAGTTCTGTCAAAGGTCTTATTTCATTATGTTAATTTGTTTAATGCAAAAAAAAAAACAACTGTTAGTTTATATTTATTGTAATAATAACAATAGTATAAATAAAAACCAGTGCTTTTTTTCTGAAGCATGAAGTAAGATTTTGTGACTCCTGCTGGGTTGTGGTCAGTGAGAAATCAACCCGAATGCCTCTTAAAATGTTGAAGGTTGAACACTGTTCCAAAACCAAGAAGAACTAAACTGTTCCAAACTAAAGGAAGAACCACTGAAGATATTTTTTAATTTACTTCATTTTAGCCCTTTTCTAATAAAACATTTGTAAGTCTTATTAACTGTGCTTAAAAAGAAACACATCATTTAACAAATCAGGCAACATTTCTAATAATCAGCAGTTCACTTTCTATGCCATTAGAGTAGATCAGTGTTTGTGAAAAGCAACTTAAAGAACCTGGATGAGCAGAGGAAATGAAAGAGAAGTTTACCTTTAGAGCGAGGAGGTCGCTCTCCAGACTGTGTCCGATGAGGATGGACTCCGAGCTGAACATGCAGAGCAGAACGGCCTGAACGTCTCTCAGCGTGATGGTGGTGTTCTCCAAGTCTTCCTCTGTCACTCCTGAAAATCTGTAAACCGGAAGCAAAATCCTCATCTGCTGCAGACATTCCATTCCAGTCACAAAAAACAGACAGGCGAGTGTAATCTTACCGCGTGTGTTGTAGTCGACCACTTTGCTGTCTGGTTTAACAAACGTATCGTAGATGACCTTCAGCTCCGAGTCGATGACCGTCACCCTGGTCAGCTCCAGACCCTGTCTGGTATAACACTGTTTCCATGGAGATTCATAAAAGAAATGAAAAATGATAAAAGTTGAAAAGTGAAAACTGTGTACTAACAAAAATTGATTCATTAATTCTGATATTTCTCCATTTTTTGTTTGTTTGTTCAGCTGCTGAGCACACTGAGAGGAAGCTTAGTACTTTTTATATGAGACAGATTTAAATGCATTTCATCCCCTTTTGCATCTGACTCACCATCTCACAGTCCAGAGCGAACACTCCTCCACTTTTCTCTGGTGAGAGTGATTTGCTGAACGTTGACACAAAGCCATCCAGCGACTCTTTACGCCCATCCTGAACGTGTTGCTGCGAGAACAGAGTTTTTAGTTTGAGGCTCAAGCAAATATCACTGAGGAAGCAAACGCAGGCAATGTGTGAAAAAGAAATACTGATTTTTTTCTGGTTATAAGGAGAAACAACAATAAAGGATTCTTTAGACTTTAAAGCCCAAACTCCGAACATCTTTTGATTTTTTTATAAAAGCGTTCCTATTAGGGCTGGGAATCACTGGGTACCTCACGATACGATACAATACGCTAATTGGTCTTGTAATTATAATTATATTGTTTTTAGGCAAAATATATTTTAAACTATTTTTTTCTAGAACATAGTTTCTGCAGAGTGGCAGTAGTTCAAAAGAAATTCACCTATTTCCCTTCATCCCTTTGTTTACTTTCTTTTCTGCTACCGTAATTTTCCATTTCACAAATAAACAATTTTTAAATGACTTTTATCGGTCTGTTCACGATTTGAATTTTTAAAAAATGTTAGGATATGAATTTTTAATCTTCATTTTCTTTATATAACTCCTTGCATATGCCACAAAGACATATCAAAAACACAATTTACATTGGAGTGGGTTCTAACATACTAAAACAGACTATAAAAATGTTTGCATTTTTGGTTTACAGAGTAGTATGGTAAACAAAAACTCAAAAGCTCATTAAATATTCCTCTATTTAAAACATGTGTGGTATAGAATTTTATTGAAAGTTAGACTTATAGTTTCAAAGTTACATAAAAATTAATTTAATAGCTTTAGAAATTAGGTATCTTAACATAAAGTAACAATGTGAGGGGTTTTTATAAGTCAAGTTTGCTTGTATTATGATGATTAGTTTATAGCTAAAAAAGGTCATGATTCACTTTCATTTTAAAGACACAATTTATAAGTCAAGCTGCTGCTTGAATCCTGATCACTTTTCTTTATTGACCACTTCATAATGTGCAGTGTTTAGGTTTGAAAGCAAATACAGTGTCTTGGTGGATACCTTGGCAATCTGGCATCCTGCAGCTCCCACAGTTGCAGTGCAGCAGCTGTAGCTCGTCTCCCAGCCACCAGAGACTGAAGAAGATGGACAGAAACAGGTCAGAATCAGGCAGGAGTTTAGATTTAAAAGTGTAAATGAAATAACAAGGCAATCAAACGTTCACCTTTATGTCTGCGTAAACGTCCCCAGTGATAGCTGCACTCCTCTCTCCTCACACAGTTTCCATTCACGTTGACCTTATACTCTGCACCGCAGCGGCAGCAAATCTTGGTGAATGCTAAAAAGTGAATCGCTCGAGTCATTCTGCAGAGAAACTTAATTCAAGCTGCGGTTCAAACCCCATGTAGACACTCACGATCTGCAATGGCCTTTTTCTCTGGGAGGTTGTAAAGGAGGGCTCTGCCTGGAGTCTCTGGGTTTGTTCTGGGGTAGCCGTGCTCCTGGAGCTGCTCCTCCGTCAGCAGGTACGCCTTCAGCTTCCGGTACAAAGTGGCTCCTGAGGACAGACAAAGATGTCCACATGTAGCTTCCACCCCGATCATTTTTTGATCTGTTTTAAAAGCCATTTTTAGCCAAAATCAAAAGATCTGCATCATTTTCTAGGACATATTTTCTGCAGAGCGGAAGTAGTTCACGTCGGATTTGTGGGCGAAACAGTCGGTGGGAGTAAATTCTCGACTACTTCCCGTCATCCATCTTTTAACAGTCTCTCCCTCTAGCTTACAGTCCCTCACAACCCCAAGTTAATTGCAACAAAAATTGGTATTTTTTTTCTGCTCTCAATTCACAACAATTAGAATAGAAAATACTCAGAAATCCAGTTTTATTCTTATTTTCTTATTAAATATCCTTGGAGAAAAAACTACAAGAGCATGTTAAAGTGTTATGTTCTTTAAAGTCTCCCTATGACCACTTTTTTTATTTAAAAAACGTTCTCAGTAGTGTTTTAATTATGATTATGGAATTTTTAAACAAAATCCTACAATCTAAGTCTCTTAAAAAGCAATTTTTTCATGTTGATCTGAAACCTCTGTTTCTAAAATCCCCTGAGGGGACGTGGCTTGTGGATCTGAGACTTTAAGAAAATTCTAATAGCAGACTTCTTGAAACGTCTTTGCTTATTCTTATAAATATAAACTTAGTCCTTCTGCTCGGATAGTTAATCGTTTTATAAGAATAGCCTTGTTTTCTTCTGACATAACAAATCTTTCAGCCGAGTTTGTTTCTCCTTTTCATCTTTAGATGCTCCTGTAGGTATAATCTGATTTTTTATTGTCATAATTATGATCAGGAGACACAAATGGCAGAAGGGAGGGTTTTTTAAAGACCTTTTTAGAAATAAATCAGTCATGTCTACTTACCAGTGAGTTTCTCCTCCTGCTGTTTACCCGACCTGTTGATAGTGAAGCTGGTCGTGGCCGCCAGACGGCCTCCCAGAACATCCTCATGGGACTGTGCTCTCCTTTTAGCTCCCAAACCAGACTCCTCTGTGGAAAACAGAAATATAACCGTTGAATTTCTCTTGAATGGAAGTTAAAAACGGACATTTTACTGCAGAGCGAATTGTCATTACTGAGCAAGTCGATCCATTTTTCATTACTTTATATCACATTTTATTTTTTAATTATACATTTATTTTTTCTAGTGAGGAACCAACAGAGATTTCATACTGGAGGCAGGTGGTGGGCCGCAGCTGCTCTTTCCCCGAAGCTTTTTCAGCGTGTTGACGGCCACATTAAGGTAGATGTTCTTGCTGCTGCTGCGCTCGTACACCACCTTCTCCTCATCTAGGGCCTGAAAATGGAAATTTAGGTTGCTGTAAAAAATGTAAGACATATATCTAACATAAAGTCAGGCAGCAGCTGCTGTTTGTCACACCATCTGAAAGGCGTCCTCCTCCAAAGAGCAGAACTTGATGCATTCATCGATGAAAGCGTTGAGGTAGCGCTGGCGGATGTTGGTGGGAACTTTGGCTCCAAATTCAGAGGGGATCACGGGACGCTTCAATGAAGAGCTCTGAAAATGAAAAAAATAATAAAATCCTTCAGAATCTACTGGAATTATTGTGTTAACAGTAAGTTAAAGATTTTGTGTTTAATACATTTGTTTTAGATTTATTCTAGGGGTGCATTACAGGATACCTTCATGGTGGGTGTGTGCGCCACCCTCTTGTGAACGACCGTAGAGGAGGTTTTGGACAAAATCCCAGCTGTAGTTTGGGTCTTGACTCCCTGACGATTCTGACTGGGCGATAACACTCGACTGGCAGTTGGTTTAACATCTGCAGGAGCTGCTCAATTAACAGAAAACAAAAACACTTAACTTAAAAACAGAAAGTCATGAGTGATCTTTACTTCAAGTTCAGTGCTATTCTCACTCGTTTTAGGCGATGATGGTTAGGACGGTGGGCGATTCGTTTCTTCTCTCCTGAAAAGCCGACGCTGGAGCTTTGTGAGGCGGCTTTGAAAGAAGCGGAGAGCTGAGCAGCTTGTTGCTGGGCTAACTGCATTCGCTGGAAGCACGCCTCCTGTGGTGTGGGTCTTTTATACGAGCGGACCACCGTCTTATCTGGTGGATCAACCTGGACAAGGAGAGCGAGAGGTTTAAAAACTAAACATGGAGAAGCTCATTCAGCCTCTGTGCTCCACAGATCTGGAACAGACTTCCAGAAAGCCTTAGATCAGCTGAAACACTCACATATTTACAGTGAAAGACCCACCTGTTTCAGGTGCCTTTGACTAGCTTTTGTTCAAATGTTTACATCTGGACTGTTTACGCTTGTTTTATTTTTTTTTTTACTTTCTTTAAATCTAATTTATTACTAACACCTTAAATATTTCTTTTGATTGTTCATTTTAATGTTTTATGTAAAGCACTTTGAATTGCCTTTGTACATGAAATGAGCTATACAAATAAACGTGCCTTGCCAACTTGCCTAATATGATAGATTGATTAAAATAATAGTTATTATGACCACAATCTGCATGTTAAGCACTTTTGAACTTCAGTAACTTCTGAATAAATTAGTGGGATAGTCTTTCTGTTTAAAGTCTCACTCCAACTATAATTTTTTCTATTGTAAAATCCTTCCTGGTAGTCTTTCAATTATGATTATGCATTTTTATGCATCTCAACCTGAGCTGTTTTTTAAGACTTATTTTCTGCAGAGCAGCAGGAGCTCAATAGAGACTTTATTCAAACTGTAAGTATTTATCTACCCCTGATTGTCATGGTTTTTAATGGAAAAATAACTTAGAAATGCAGTTTTAGTCTTAAATTATTTTATAAATCATGAGAAAAATACTATAAGAACATGCTAAAAACCTAATTTTCATTAGAGTGGATCTTTAATCACTTCAGAAACCCACAAATTGGTGCTGAATCCAAACAAAGTAAAAGCGAAAGCTTAGAATAAAGACAGGTGATGTGCTCAGACACTTTCTGGGAATTACCCTGAAAAATTCCAAGCAGCTGATTGATTAAAACTAAATGTTTCTGTTGACAACAGCTCGGCTTAAGTGGAAAGCCCCGCAGGCTCTGATCACATCGAGTTATGACTTATTACTTCCTGGTGCCACTTCCCAAACTCCCACAGTGTCTGGAAGTGAAGAGTGAAAGTGGGCGGTGAGGCCGCTCTCAAACATCTCACCTCCTGTGGTTGACTGTACAGTTCAAAGTATGATAAAAATGTCTCTCTTTCACTTATGCTGGCAACTCATGCTCTTTAAAGTACTTTCAGAAACAACTACAACTAAACATTCTTAAATAAGCTATAATGCTATTTTTAAGGAAAAAATAAAATATACCTTGTTTTTTGGTCTTTCTTAAAAGCCTGATCCAAACTGTGTTAAATATGATGCAAAAAGTAGTTTTAGTAAAATAATTTAGAGTATTTCATAATATAAGACTTACATTTCCTTTGGCAGCTAAATGGGACACCCTCTTCTTCTGGCCAGGAAGGAGAGTTGCTAAAGTGCAGTCTGTGCTTTTATCCTCCTCTGAATCCCTGGAAGGCTGAAAGGTCACACTGTTGAAAAACCTTGACAACAAAGTGAAATCGTTTTTTTTAAAAAGGCTATTAGTACCTGCTTTGCTTGCCTTCCCTTGTCTTCCCTCTTCACATCTTTAGATTCGTTAAAGATCCTCAAACACTCCTCCATGGGATCGCAGTCCAAGTCCAGATCATCTTGGAAGTATGAAAGGTCAATGCTGTCATCGTCGTCCTTCTTGCATTCTTCGTTACGATCACTCTCATCGTCAGAGGAGGACCGAGTCCACTCTGAGACTTTCCTCTTGTTGACCCTTTTTAATGCGTCAGCTGACTTCCGTACCAGGATTTCCTCCGACTCGTCCCCAGAATCCACCACGATCGGTTCCGCCTCATCCGGACTTTCATCTCCAAACAGATCCGCGTGGCTCAGACTCACATTCTGCTTTTTGTCCTGCAGTCTTTTCTCATTCGATGAAGCGATGCTTCGCTTCTTTTTGTCATTGATGACAGATGAAGTTCCTTTACTGCTGCTGGAACTGATTTTACTCATTTTCTTTGTGTCTTTGTCTCTTTTAATACTGCCCAATTTACCGTTTTTCTGTTGGCTGTCCTTTTGCCGGCTGTGTTCTTTTTCCCTGTCTGAAGTCTTCAGTTTTTTGCTTTCTCTTGCATCTTTGTGCTCTTTGCTTGCATCTCTTTTAAGCTTTTCCACGGTCCTGATCTTCCCGTCACTTTTCTTTTCATCTCTGCCTTCTCTCTGAACTTTATCTGATCTTTTATCTTTTGACGTGGTCTTCATGTCATTTTTTTTCCCGTGACTCTTGCTTTGATTCTTTGAGCCCTTGTCTTTACTACTGCTGCCACAACTCTTGCTGACCGATTTGTTTATGTCCTTTTCAAGTTTATGTACTTTCTCTGGCTTTACACTTTTTTCTAGCCTGTTTCCATCAGCCACCTTCCTTTTCTCAACGTGGTTTTTGTATTTGTCACACTCCTGAATGTCAGAGTCGGGCGTCCGATCGTCTGTCTTGCTCTGAACTTGAATCCCTTCGGTCCTCTCTTTGCTAAAAGTGCTTCCAGACCCAGCGATGCTTCTTCTTTGCTGCAGGTTGCTAAGTGAGGTGGGTCTGTATTCTGTTCCCGAGCTCTCCCCATCAGAGTCAGAGATGGTGTACTTGTTTGCATCAACGCTGGGCTGACACGGCTTTTTCCCGTCGATGAAATACCCCTCGTCCAGTAAGTCAGTCCCTGGGAGTTTAAATGTCTTGCCACAGCTGGTGCTAACAAGCTGTGTAACTGTATCCCTCTTGCTTTTCACTGTGATTCCGGCTGAGTAGTTAGACAGTGGGTCATACTCCATGTCTGTAGAGGGTCTAGAGCTGTCAACAGTGTATTTACACTTAGAAGAAGGTGTACTATTTGCATACTTTGGACTGGGGGGAGAGGAAGGGAGCTGTGCTGGAGCTGAAGGCTTTTTTAACGAAGTGGGGACATATTCCATTGAGTTACTGTTGAGCCCCCGACTATCTGAATCCAAGGTGTACTTGCTGCAACCGGGGCTGGGCTTGAATCCTTCCGAGGAGATCTGATAACTCCCAGGATCATAACCCAAGTGCGAGCCTGCCGCTTTACTTTTGGCAGCATCGGATCTGGACGTGCCTGCAGCCTCGCTGGGAGTATACGGCTCATCCCCAATCTGAAAGAGTTTCCTCTTCTCTCTTTCCACCTGGTTGCGGACCTCCTCGATGGCCCGGTTGACAATCTCCAAGGCACCAGTGATGTCGCCTGAGTCAGCAGGCTCCCCATTTTCCGGCTGCGGTGGTCTGCCTACTTCTGGGTTGAAGGGATCATATCCTTGTTCTGTAGGGACGCAAGAAAGATGTTTATTTTTGAATGCAACCACCATTATCTCTATGAAGATCTCTCTTTGAAAAAATACATATATATTCCCAGTAATTAAACATATTGCTTCTCTAAAGAACATATTTATGGCAAACTTGTGCTTACATTCTGCTAAAATTCCAATTACTAATAAAAATAGTTAATTAACTGACAAAAATCTGAAATTATGTACTTAAAACTATATCAGAAAACAAAACGTGACTTAAAGGGTGATAAAACAAAAAAGGAAAAAAGTTAAACTGGTTTCAAGATCACAATCAAAGTGCAAAAATGATAAGGAATGACAAGGTCTGCTGTCTAAATATAAGCAGAGCTGGAAATCTCTCAGATAAACAATACCGATGAAATCACAGATAATAAAACAATCATTCTAAAATAATGGTTTTTTTTAATATAACATTTAAATGTTATGTTTTTTTTAATTCAAAACAGAAAATCTAAAAAATATTGACCAAAAAGGACATGATAGTATTTATCTTTACAGTTCAAGGGAAATATTTTGGTACAACTGAATTTTTTAATATATTAGAAATGTGTTAATTTGGTCTTTTATTCTTTTTAATGTTTTTTACCAATTACAATAATTTTTTTTGCATTCGTGTTAAAAAAAATAAAATCTGTAAAGGAAATTTTAACTTAAGTTATTAGCTAACATTATTTCCGGTATTTGCTGACAAATAAGCTGTAAGCACTACATAGTGTTGTGCCAGGAGTAAAAAGGACAAATAAAGGTGCATCTCTGTGTAAAACTGTGATTTTCATAATTCACGTGGTCTTGGTTCTACAATTTTGCAGCGGTATCCGGTCCAACATCAGGGTCTCCAACTGCTAGGAACGTCAAACTTATCGAGTGAATTGTGTTGACAAATAGGCACCTTTTTGTCCGAAGTGGCGGTTTCTTTGTTTTTTAACATCGACCGGTGCTCCATAAGACGCCCGTCTTTGCTGCTGCTTGTGCCTGAAGTGACAGTACGGTCTGTTACACCCACTGAAGCCGCTCCTGCCATCGCTGTTTTCCGTGTAAAACGGGCAGTCAATCCCTTGGAAAAAGCCGGTGGACCTTAACATTATCTCCAGATATTCATCTCATCCCCGCACCGACATACCCAGCCTTCAATTTCGCGGTGGTCGTTAAATACCGAGCAACTCTTGAAGGAACAACGGAACAATAACAATGTCCCTAAGGCGCCATGTTGGACAAGTGGAGAACTCTATTCTCGCGAGAACCCCCAATTACCGCATTTGGTGATGTCAATCTGCAACTTTATTCTCGTCCAATAAGGAAGCTTTGTCACAATGGATGGATACAAATAAAGTTTTTACAAATTCCCAAACATAAACTTTCACACACTCATGTTAGCCGCAACTTTCATTGAGAGAAAAAAAAAACTTAAGGTTTTCCAGTCTCCAAAAGAAAAATAAAACGAAATGTTTTACAAAGCTAGTCAAAACACACTTTTAAACCGAAATGAACAAAGCCAATGACATTTATTTCAAGGCACTGGCCGCACGTGCTTAGAAAACCATGTACGAAATCGCTTTATTTTTAAGCAAGAAATGAAGACACGTGTTGAGACATTTTATTCAGAGAGAATGGGAAGAATCCTCTTTGCCGTCAACATCCTGTAAAATACAACCTGGAGGAAGTTTTTGTGGCTTTAAGAACAATTTGATTCAGCAGAAACTTGCAAAATTGGGGGCGAAAAAAAAGATTGTGTCCTCTTATTTCAGAGCTCATCTGTCCTGCACACTTTCTACACTGAATTCTTAATCCAGGAGGCTGAGTATTAACCTGACACAAAAAAAAATTTTTTTTTTAAAACTTGATCTGACATTTCTTGTTCTTTTTCAAAGCTAATGATATACTGACTTCAGGTCTACTCGAAAATAATGGGCCTTGTCTTTTGCATTACCAACCTGAAGATCCACTGGCAAAGTTGTATCCAGCAGGTTCTCTGGATTTTTATGTCCTCGTTACAGAGAAAGTTTTAGTTTTAGTGCAAGGTGTCTCAAATTAGTAATCATTGGCGGCAATTAGGGATAATTGACATCCTGGTACAGCACTTTGCCTATTTTGCCTTCAAAAAAATTGTCACTCATTGATCTCTGAAGTTCTAAATCAGGTGTGTCAATGTAAAAGGGTGACCTGAAGACTTTATTTATTAAATTTTATTTCAGAGTTTGGGTTTATGTAAAATGTATTTTATTCAAATGAACCCTGTGATAATGGAAGAAGTGCGAGTGGCTTGTTTGATAAAAAACACATTTTGTCTTAAATTATTTTTTTGTTTAATCATTTTTTTCCCTACTATTTTATATGTAAACTGGGCTCTGTTTTTTTCTATTTTTTTTAATTAAATAAAAAAAAAAAATAGGCCACTTTTTAAGCTAATAATGACAGAATTTAGCACCTCTCTTTATTCATTTAAAAGAACAATTAGCAAATTTTTCATTTTCTGACCATAATCCAAAATTCTATATTATATATATAAATTTACATTTTAATTTTGTATCGTTGTATGACTTTTAATTTTTCTAAATGTTTACCAGTGGCCTTATACCCTTTCATACTCTTGGCATGTTTTCCTCAAGGGAAAACAACAGGAAAGAGAATGTAAATATGTTAAATATTTCCCATCTTTACATTTTAATTTTTAATGCAGGACCTTGAACTTAAAAAGAAGGAAAGTTTTAACAATTGGGAGACAAATTTCCCCTCATAAGGTTTTTTGAGACTTTAAGATTAAGGTTTGCGGGTACCTTTTGAATCAATAAGTTGAATGTTTAAAAATTTGATCAGTGGACATTATATTGAAATTGTTGCTAAAACAAAATAATGTACATTTTCTTGCAACACAAATATGTGAACATTGAAAAATGTTCTTTCCACTTTTTACAATTGAATTTAAAATAAAATTCAACATTAGTTAGAAAACCAAACGGCATGTCAAAGTTATTCCATCCAACCAAAGAAACTTAAACAGACTTATGATTTAACTTGGACTAGGACGCTAAGGTACTCTTCCTGCTGGTGCCCAGAGTTGGGATTAAACACAGAAAATCAGCATTATAGTTGTACCCAGCTTTGACCTTGAGCTGTCTTCCTGACAAGCTTTTACACTGACAATATTCAAATCCAGACAAAATACTGTTCTTCTCAGCTCAGAATATAACAACTTTATATCTGCACTGTTCCCCTTTAATCCCAATTGCACTATTTTTACTCTTTCACTTGTGACATTTTTAATGTGTTTTTAATTTTTCGCTCTTCTGCTAAAACACCTACAAAAATGGTGCTTTAAAGATAAACCTGCCTTGCCAGATGTATTTATATTAAAATGTTTGCCAACCTGATAAATACCTAAAAATCCAAATTTATCTCAGTCTACATTCCTGTTTTGCGTTGTTTGGTTTTCCTTTGATTTAGGAAATGTCTAAAAAAAACTGAACTTCATTATTTAAAGCTAATTTTCTCCATGACATGATGTTAGCTCTCAACTGTATGTGTATTCAATATTAAGATGCTTTGTGTATTTGCTTAACAAGAATTTCATCTGCCGCATTTTTCCATTGTAGTGGGTCAAACACTGCAGGATTCACTGTTGTGGGATTCTGTGAAAGAAAACGTCCAGCAGAGGGAGCCAAATATCACAAATGAATCACGAATCCTGTATAGAAAACAGGTTGGTGTTGCGTCATTTCATGTCCTCCCGCCCTGTGACGTTTGGAACACTAATAGCTGTTATGAAACACACTGGCTTATGTGCATTTTTGAAGCTGGGCTGAAAATCATGTACTATCCTCTGCACTTTGGAAGAACCATTATCATAGAGTGTTGTGTTTCTGCACAGACATCCTGGAATAGCTTTGTGTCATACATGCAGTTATGCTTTTAAGCTGTTGGAAGCTTTTAAAATTAACAGGCATTCAGTTTATCCAACAGGTTTTTGGACCCCCAGTGACACCGTGAGGTGGCATCCTGCTGGTCTTGCAGGCAGATTGCATCAGTTTTGTCAGAAGGGGCCCATCCTTCTAAAAGGAGCACATCCACAGTTGCACTCCGTGTGACTAATGCAAGGTGAATCCACAGCCCCAGTGTGAGTGGGGACGAATGAGATCATGTTTACGAACCGCCAAGGACCTGTGTGACAGTCTGCCCGCATATCAGGGAGTGCTACTGATATGATTTACCGCACAGAATCAGACTAAATGGCCTCAACCTTGGCCAGAAGATAAGACAGCTGGTTAATATGAAACAAGTGATACCAAAAAAGTTATCAGGTCACGTTCAGATTAAAGAAAAAGAAAAAGAAAAAAAAAAAAAAACACACAGACAATGAAAAATATATTTTAAAGTATTTTATTCTTTTTTTATTTTCTTTTTTACAAAAAAAGCAATACAAAATTCTTTGTCAACTGTTATCAGTTTTGCTTTGCATGAACTGCAATCATTCACATGGTACAGTAAAGTGCTTATTTGAAATCAAAAATATTTCTGTATTTGAATTATTTTTGTAAATTTCTTCCCCCAAAACAGCCACGGGCCCAGGACAGTTCAGTGTTACAAACAGGCATCAGCTGAAAAAAAAAAAAAAAAGGATGCTGGAGAGGACTGGAACGCAGCCCAAAACACCACGCTGAAGAGAAGTGAACATTTCATCAACTTTTGCTGGGTGGTAAATGCCTCGTCTGTGGGCTACACTCAAACTGGGGAGGTTCGTGTACCGCCAGTTTGAGTAAATTAGTTGAAACACTCTTTACTTCAAAAGGACGTACAAAAAATAAAATAAGTGTCCCCCTTTCCCAAATAAAAGGCAGTCCAAGTGTCTGCCATTTGACAGAAATACTCTTGACCAAAGAAATAACTTCCAACACCTGCGAGGATATTAGAATATGGTCAAATCTGTTTCCAGTATCGAACCCCATTATACAGAAGGGACAAACTTGTATGAAGCTCAAAAAAAAAGAAAAGAAGAAGGCAGAATACTGAATTTTATGGGCATCTTTGAAACCCCTAAGATTGCCTTGATCATCAGCTTAATGCTTTTAATTTAAAGGTAAAAATTTCTAAAAAGAAAAAAAATGAAACAGCTGCATACGCAAATTCAAGTAAGTCTTATTATAAGACATTTAACTTCATAATGATGCATCTGTTGGAAGGTATTTTTAGAACTATTACAGTGTCCTTTAACCAGCAGAATGGCGCCTGTGACACCATTTCCAGAGTACCACTGCTGCAGTGCCAGCAACAGGACATGGACAATCAGAAGTCCCCCCTCTGCGCACCAATCACGTTAAAGCTTCTTTGGTGAGACGGCCACAATTCTAAAACCTCATCACCAGTCCATCACCTGTCAGTTGCAGAATTATCTTTATGACAAAGATTATTGCCAACTCTTACATATTAAAAAAAAAGTTAAAAAAAAAAAAAAAAAAACCTTCACTGGGCATAAACGCTCCAGCTCCCAAAAAGAAAAGAGGAAAAAAAAAAAGTACACCATGACTTAAAAACGTAAAATATCTGATGTTTCACCTGAACAGCACCTGCATGAATGTCACCATACAGAAAATGAAAGCTTATTAACAGCTGTTAAAAAATAAAAGGAAAAAAAAAAAAAAAAACTATGTGGCACATTTAAAAATGGAGTTTTTAAAAACAAAAAAGTAAACTTATAAATACAACTAAATGTAGAGCTGTGGAATGTTCATCCCTTTTTCATTTTTGCCCTCACCCCATTTTAGTTGGAAAATATTTCAGCCTCTAAATATTGTGAGAGAAATTTTCTGGAAGGTGGATCTCATTTTAACAAAAGAAATCCCACCTTGAAAGTACATGGTCCAAATAAGTCGCAAATGTATTTGATCAACAAATTACTCTGTCACAGTGCCCAAAATGTGCTTTTCAAACCCCGTTAAGGGGGTTTTAACCTTTACTGCAAAAATGGTTCAGGTTAAACTTGTGCAGAAATGTCAGAGGAGGAAAAAAAAAAAAAAAAAAAAAAACGTTTGAGCAAAGGGACAGACCATCTACAATGAAAGTAACACTGACCCAAGTTTACATACATTCGCCTGTACTACCACAGCAGAAATGCAAGCTTCATAGCCTGAAATTTGTTTCTGGATGGCTGTTTATAACCAAGACTTTTTTACAGTAAGACTTTGCTTCTGGAACCATAAATGGTTTGGCGTTTATGGTAATTACAAAAAAAAAAAAAAAAAAAAGTTATAGGTGGTATGCCACAGGTGAGTATTGTTTTCTCTTGAAGCATTAAGTGCATGGCCACCAAACTAGATGAGTGCATGTTCCGTCTCAGACATTACAAGAGGCTCAGATGTGAGGAAATCATCTTAAATTGTAGTTTTAACAGAAAATCTTTAGAGCCACATGATGGACCACACCAGGCACGGACAGCGGCGGCTCACAGCCCTTTCTATACACCAAAACCCCTTTTTCCATACAGCCTTCATCTTGGCATATTGCATAAGCTTGTACGCATCTGCAGACGAGTCATTCATGCATTTACATACAGGCAGAGAGAACATTCCAGTAACTTAATTCACAGTGGATCCAGCTGTAACATGGGAGCAGCAGAACAGGTAGTCCTTTGGTGTCGGAGCTTAGTTTCAAGACAAATGATGTGGGGGGGGATTAAACCAAAACCAAAATGATCAACTGGCCCTCCTTCCCAACCTGAATGTGCACATTGTTTGCTTTACGCAGGGCATGTGCTGATGTGCTTTCAAAGTGCTGCATAAGGGCAGAAGGCATTTTGAAAAGAGAGCTGCACGCAGCATCTCCCTTCGCAGCTCGGCTATTAAGCCTGAATTGCAGAGGGACCAAGGCCAGCTAAAGTCAAAGAGGAACCAGTACTGGGAAAGGAGTCTCAATGTCGTCACTGATCTGAACCTTAAACGAGGGCGGGGATTCCAGGTTGACAAGAGTTCAAGCGCAGTCTCCAACAATGACTAGGGGGGCCAAGAGTTGACGTAGCTCCGCGGCGGAAACGGGCCCGCCCTTAGGCTGGCTGCTCTGCTGTCTGCGCCTGGCCAGCTTGGAGTTGGAAGGAGGAGAGAGCTGCATAGAAGAGCCAGAAGCAGTCACCACAAATGGAGCTTCCTGCTGCTGCTGATCTTCCATGCCGTCCTGTTCAGCCAGCTGCCGGTTGACAGCCATGGCCTTGTCAGCAAAGAATGTCAGATCCCTGGTACAGCTGGTTCTGTAGGACAGGAAGAAACTTATTAAATCTTTAAGGCAAGAAAAAGTTTATGAAATGGACTTATTTGACTTATTTTAGATAAATAGATAAAGAAATTGCTCCAACGAGCAGAAAAACTTCTGAACAGAATCTTATACATTAAAAGAGTTTCCTCACCTCTGATGTAAGATGGATGTTGGTAAAGCATCAGATACACCCTGAAAGGGAATTAATTTGGTGCGTTACACACAAAGTTCAGAATTTTATGCATTTACAGACAGGAAAATGGTGGCTTTAAATATTTACACTTACCCCTTGCACCCAGGGGTGCTGCAGCACCTGCCTGGCACTCAGGCGTTTTTTGGCATCCCGAACCAGAAGTTTGGATATCAGGTCTTTGGCACTTGAGGAAATGTGAGCCCATTCCTTCTCTGGAAATTCGTACTTTCCCTCTTGAATACTTTCAAACAGAGTGTTCTGAAAATGGACAGATTGATCAGTTACCACAACCCAAATGGAGACCATTTTTGTTGGTTGGGGGTAAACTTCTGTTCAGGATTCATTACCTGACAGGTGTGACACGGTTCTCCAAACTCCCAGCCACAGTCCCCGCCGCAGCGGCCGACGAAGGGCGGATAGCCGCTGAGCATGATGTAGAGGATGACTCCCAGGCTCCAGAGGTCACAGCGCTTGTCATAGATGGTAGCCTCTTCACTGAAAGCCTCGACTACCTCTGGTGCCATGTACTCTGCTGAGCCACACTAAGAAAAAAAAAAAAAAAAAAGAAATCATGAGTCCTTGCAGGAGGAAAAAAAAAAAAAAAGACCTACCAATAAAGATAAACAAATCAAAGAAACACTATCAGCTGCTGCTTCCCTCCTGTCAGCTGATATCTTAAAGGGAGAGTTACAGAATGGGGTCTGTTCAAAAGGGATCACATGGAAATCATCTGTGCTGGATTAAACACAAAACTACCATACATCTGAGCCTGGAAGTCACAAGTCTCAAGTCTTGTTCATTCCTCTCATTTTTTTAACAAATGCAGACTAGTAGAAACCCAGCTCTGACAGACTTGTAAAAAAAAAAAAAAAAAAAATGAGGTCAAACTCCAAACAGGACAAAGGACGGGCTGTACTGCAGCCAGAAAGAGGACTGTGCCCCCGCTTAGTTACATAACTGAAACAGAAATACTTCAAAACATGAAATGTAAACAGGTCTGAAGATTTACAATCTAAAAACAGCCTTATAATTGTTTAGCCCTGTCTAATATTTGACTCTCCAATAAACGACTGTTATAAACAGTAAGGAGCACTGATGTATCATTTCATGTTTGTGTGTTCTCAGTCTTCACTCTGCAGTGATTTTCACTGCTCAGGAATCTCAGACAAAGGCATTTCAGTCAGGGGTTCCCCAACCCCCACATGTCCACCAGCAGGATGTTCGCCGATTTAGTTCCTGCTACATTTACGGAAAACCACAAGAGAGCAACTGCAGTATTCAAAGTCCCACTCTGATCATCTTTTGATCCATTTTAAGAGTTTGGAGATCTCTTAATTGGGATTATAATGTTTTAAGTGAAAACAAAACCTTTCCTTTAACTAGTTTTCTACAGGTTGATCGAAGTTCTTTTTTGTGGTATGGCTTTGTCAGACTAAAGTAGGCCCATTTCCCATCATCCATCTGTTTACACACTCTCCAGCTAACTTACAACCTCAAACTAACATTAGTGATGCAACAAAAATGGCAAGCAATATTTGAGCCACCCAGCCACACATTGAGCTAGATGCCAGCTCAGAAAACAAAGACGTTCAACTTAAAGCTTCTATGTCACAGCTACAAGCCCCCCCCCCAATCATTTGGCCAGCTCCTGAGACCCATCAATCTGAATAAAAAATACTCCAAAATCCAATTTTAAGATTACATTTCTTTTCCCTCCATTATTAGAAAAATGCCACATCATGAAATATATCCAGAGACTAATCTGACAAAACAAGTTAAACATAAAAGAAATTACCATAGAATATTGAACTAAAAAAGAAACCGAATCAGGTGCACCAAGAATCTGCAATAACTTTTTAACAGCTTCCTGTAAGCCACATTTATCTGCTAATCAGCTGCAGGTGCTGCAGGTTTCATTGGTATTGCAACCTGGGGCTTTCCTGAAACCATGTGACTAGTCAGACCATACTGACACCACTGCTGACACACCTCCGCTGTTTGTAAACGGCAGGATTATCTGAGCAGGAAGACCTGTTCAGTCATGTGGCTGTCCTCGCATTAACAGAACAGCTTTTCTGTGATGTCGTCATGTTCTAGTTTAACTGCTGCAAGGCGGTCTTAATGTCGGACCATATGAGAACCAGCCTCCATTTCTTCCTTCCAAACTAAGTCACTTTCTCATCCCTTTTGAAAGCAGCAAAAATAAAATAAAAAAGAGCTCTGTGGGAACATTGAACAAACATAACTGGAATCACAAACATGGGTATAGTGTGGAACAGCAGCTGGAGGAATGTGGGAGCAGGGTGCAAATGTCAATCAAGTGAAAATCAGATAACAGGGGTACTGTTATCAGGCAGAAAAACAAGCCAAAACGCATGACTGCACAGGGTAATGATCCCGCCCAGTGATCCTCCCCCGCCCACTGGTCTGGCCAATCACAGATCAGTTGCTAGGTGTGTGTGTGTGTGGGGGGGGGAAACTAAGTTTCGAGAACGTGGCTGATCCACAGCCATTGTATGAAAAACAAAGCGGAACAGAGACCAGCATTGGGGGGGCCACAGGACAAAGCTAAACAAAAAACTCAGGCAATTCAATTCCCTCAAAAACAAAAAATACTTTTTGCACTTTACTATTATAACAGGATCCTCTACAAAAGTGGAAAAAAAAATTATGGCTCATAACTTAGAAAAACTGCCACAAAGCCAATAGTAAAAGGGCTTAAACAGACAAGAAAACTAGGAAATGCTGCATTTGTAAAGAGAAAAGTCATTCCTATTGGGGCCCACATGCTCACCCCTCCACATTCCTACACACTAAACAGATCTTCCACCTGCTCCCTTCCATCGACACACACCGTTATATTTATAGCACAACGTCTTGCTTCACTGACATTATTTAGAGGCATTTCTTTGTAGTGTTGAAAACAAAAAACTGTTCTTACATCTTTGGTTCAGTATTTTAGCTGAGCCCCACTGAGAAAAGCAACCAATAAGGAGAACTCAAGAATGCATTTTCTTTGCTTGGAACAGCACAGAGGAAAAAACATTTAAACTATGGGATGGGGAAAAAACAAGCATTTCAAGAGTAATATCTGACTTACAGGAGTGAGCAGTTCAGGGGTGGAGATTGGTGAACTATCACTGTTTAACTTGATCCCACTACCCAAGTCAAAGTCGCAGATCTTGACCGGTGAAATCTACAAAAAAAAAAAAGTATATTAGTTTTTCACATATATAGTACTAGCCAATGCTAAAACTACACTTTGTAAAGTTTTAGAAAGTTTAGTGTTTGCAGTAAACAAACCTTGTCGGCGCTTTCACAGAGAATATTTTCTGGCTTTAAATCTCTATGCGCCATACCTAAATGAAATGGAAAAAGTCATTACTCAATAGTCTTAATCATAAATTTTCTTTTTGTAATTCTTTTTCATTTTAAGAATACAGCCTTTGTGGAAAACGCGTCTCTGGAGCTGTTTCATTACTGCGTTTCCTCTCCAATAAAAAATTGTTTTGGACGCAACGCTTCCTACCTTTGTTGTGCAGGAAATCGAGAGCGCTGGCGATGTCATGAACAATAACACTTGCTTCCTGCTCACTGAAGCGTTGCCTCTTGTGAATCTGTGCCAATACCGACCCTAACCAAAAGTGAAAGAGATCAGAAGGTTTTCTGTAACATGCATTAAAGATTTTTTTTTAAGGAGTGGTGTATCAAGAGATGCCAAAATTCACTAACCTCCTCTGAGCTTCTCAAACACCAGGTAGAACTTGTCCTCTTCCTCAAAGAACTCTACCAGCTCCAGAATATTCCTGCAGACGGTAAAAAGATGAGATAAAAGTAAAAAAAAACAGTTCATATCTGAAAAGCTGATTAAGTAAGTGCAGTTTTATCTATTGGTATCACATCTAATAGCAGGACATTACCTGTGACCCTGGCACTGATAGAGCATCTCAACTTCACGAAAGACACGGCTGCGGCTGTGTCCTGGTCCTTTTTCAATGATCTGGAAAACAAAATCGTCATGTTACAGACAAACCTGATAATTATACATCCATACAACTAAATTAATCAAAAAAAAAAAACTGCCTTGTCCCCATTTTTGTTTATAACTATGCAACTGTAAACATACCCTCCAGAGAATCTGCTCACACAAAAATAAAGCAAATCTATTTATAGAGACCCTGGTGTGTTACGCTTTTTAAAGTTTTACAGGCTCTTAGCAGGGGATAAGAGTCCTGGAACATCCTGTGAGTCACTCAAATTGTTTACGATGAGAAAACTTTGCTCTAAATGTAAATTTGCAGCCTGGAGATTCAAAATATTGTCTTCAAAAAAGCTTCCTAGAATGACTGAGATACTGTTGACACTACAGCAAACCTGAATTTTCCAGTTCTGGTTGGTTATTGTCTGATTGGGAGGCTACACGTGCCTCAGTTCCTGGTAGCTGGATTACAGCTGGTATTGAAGGCCAGCGGGCCCAGAGTTATAATGTGTGTCTAGGATTAAAGCAAAGAAAGGGGCCCTTGAACAGCAAAAGAGAAAAAAAAGCCAGTGTACTGTTCCAACCCGAACAGTCAGCAGGATAACGGGTCCCTTTGCCACTGCATGTTTTGCTGAGCACAAAAATTTAAGGAAAATAAAGGCAAATGCACTGCACGAAAGCAAGTATGGCGAGCAACATATTTGCTAAAAATACCTATGCATGTACAAAAACAACCCTGGGGAAAGATATTAAACCTTCACAACAAAAGAGGAGCCCTCAGACAGGGCAACAATGTACCATTTGCTCGGCCTCGGCTTTTGTTGCGACTGCAATACGAGACTGCAGGCAACGCGCACCCCCCACAACCGTGTCTGAGGGGGAGGGGAAAGTCGGGACATCTGGTAGGAGCTGTCTGAGCCCCTCAACCTCCAACTTTCATGCCCCCTTACAAAAATGTAACACACCTCACCAAACTTTAGACAAGTCACATTAACTTCTACAAGAATGCAACTTCAGCAAAATTGTAAAAAAGTTCTGGAATCCCAGAATACATCCACATCAACCTTTACAAAAGCAAAAAGTAGAACTGTGGAGCGAGAACAAAGCCGTGTCAACACCCGGGTCGCAACCCTCACCCCTGGCCCCTCCTTACTTTTGTGGGTTTTTTGTTTTGGCACAGTTAGCAGAACATAATGTTCTCACAACCGACGTCCTCTACAGGCAAGAAAAGTAGAGAAAAGGGGGTTGGGTGTGTTCTTTCCAAGTCTCTGATAGGCTCCTCAACAAGACAGTGAAGAGGAAGTTTCCGATAACAATCGCTCAAGCAGTTCGCTGGAAGAGTGCAGAAGCTGCATCGACGACTTCCAGACAACAGATGCACCACAACAATTACGCCGGCCGCGAATGATGAGTTGCAGGGAATTACCTTAACAGCATATTCTTTGTTGGTGATGAGATTGATGCATGTTTGCACTCTGGCATAAGCACCCTCACCCAAAACCTCATCTTGGAGCCTGTAGACATCTGTGGTTGAAAAACAAAAAAGGGGGAACATTAGAAAATGTGGATACTATTTACTTAAAAAGAATCTGCCTTGAAAGTGTTATGAAAGCCCATACCCTCAAATCGTCCAGAGAAACTGTCAGTTGCTCGGCAACGCTTCTTCTTCTTGTTTCTCTTCTTGGCATCGGGAATATCAATAGGCTGACTGGAAGGCATGTCTGCCAAAGAATGAGCAGATATATTAATTAAAGGAGAATCCCCAAAAAAAGCTAGAAGAGTTTGCAAAAAAGCCACAAAGCCGATAGGCTGCAGATCAAATCGACATACTCACCATGTCTTGGGGAGGAATCAAAATTAAAGGATGAATCAATAAGATGGGATCCATTCTTGGTGAAATCATCCGACTCAAAGGGGTTTTGACCCTGAAAATAAATGATTCGAAAATACTTTTACTCTTCGAAATGTTAAAAGCTACTTCCTGCAAGTGGGAAATCAAAGTACGTGCATAAAAGATTAAATCCTATCTCAAGAACACTTTTTGGCCAAATGTGTTAATGTTTAACTCTTAAAAGCGGAACAAACACGTGCCATCCTGGTACTTGTCAGCAATAACATGTGGGACAGCAACAGATGTCTTTATATATAGACAAGCAACGACCTATATAAAACATGCTGACAAACGTGGTCTGGAAACAGACTTCCTAGAAGACTTGAAACCCAATCAGAAAACATGTGCATCCTTCTTTAAGATCAAAATTAATTAGTCCAGAGCTCACCTTGAAAGAGCGGTGGAATCCAGTGACTTCGGTAATCTTGTTTTGCACCATTTTTGCTTCGGTTTGGGTTTATTTTTATTCCTTGTTGGATGTGCGGCGGCAGTGGTTTTCCGGAGTATTAGTGAGCACTTCTCAGAAACAGAGCCGTTTCAGAGAGAGTAGCGGTGGATGACACGGCGCTGCGGCGCTTTAAACGGGAGCCCTATAAACACAAACATGTCGCAACGTTACCACACACGCGCATTACTGAAGCAAACCACACAAAACCATAAAAAATATACTTTAATGACGAGCTTACACCATCTAAATACACACAAGTTAAGCTAGTAAAACAGCGTTAGTGGGCGTGATTCAAACGACCAAAAAAAAAATGGCTTTTTCCACATTACAAGCAAATCCAAGATACGCAAATTGAAAATAATTCATAAAAGTGTATAAAATATCTTCAAATGCCGTGCAATATTAAATGAGTTTTCTTAACAAACCTCGCTGTGACCAAACAATTACAGCCAACTAGCACCGCCGCAGGGAGGCTAACATCCATTAAGCTAACAAGCGCACGCGACTTTCAATGCAAAGACACAAAAGAATAAATCGCTTCCCGTTAGCGCCGCATAATGAAGCACTCTCAACGCAATATATGCCGCGAAAACACAGCAAATGTGTTTCCCTACTCACCCCGTTGCTACTTTTACAGCTCCAGTGTTAGCGTCGTTGTTTGCTCCACTGCTCCAACAGCCGCAGAGGGCGGTTAAGGGGAGGATTTGCCAGATGGGTTGTGCGTGAAAGGTGGCTGGAAAATCACAGCGTGGGTGTTTTTATAAGCTCAGTTTGACTCCGCCTACCTTGGGGCCGCGTCACTGGCAGACTGGAGGGATCACGTGTCTTCTAGAAAAGGACATGTTATGGCAAGGTTCCATTTCTTGTTGATAGTTGTGACCTCCGCCGAACAAAAGAGGATGAAACCGCCAATTCACTTGAAAACCTCTAATATAAACACTATTTAAAACCTTTTTTTAACACCCTTTAATCTTTGTAAAGTCAAATTTATATTTTTGTGAAGGATTCACGACACAAGTTTTGAACAAAAGCATCCTTCAAGCGAATTGGAACTAGACCAAGTGAGCTCTGTTTTGCCTCAGAGGCCTCCCAGCTAACATGATATGGTGGATACGTGCACAGCCGCACAGTCAGCACCATGCCTGTGTTTTGAGGATTTACAGCAAAACAGGAACATTTGATTAGCAAATATGTTGCAAAATTAAAAATATTGTTATGTATTTTAACACTGCTCATCTAAAGATCTGAGATGATTATCAATAATAGCATGAAACTTTACTTTATTGTGCCCCTATCAAACCAATGCTCACATTTCTGACTTGTCTTGCACTCAGACTAACACTAAGAGGAGTTTTGATTTTTTTAAAGGCTAATGCAATTTCCAGACGACTTAAAGAAATGGAGACTGAGGTCAAAGTGACACAAAGATTACCAAATTCCAAACATGCTCATGCTGTTTTTGATTAGTCAAAGTCAAGTCTAAGTCTCCTAAAAGGACTATACTGATTGTACTGACATTTTTTTAACAAGGCCCCTATACACATATTGTGTGTGCATTTTGCCCCTAAACAGAAAACAGCCACTGTTTCTCACACATACTGTTCAAAGCAAAACTTCAACAATAACTTCTATCTTTTTGTGTGATTACACATTTGCCAGCTGAATCAAAAGAGAGTATGGTTTCAGAGGTGTACTGCAGGAGAATTTGCATGTGATACATGGAATCACATCGACTCCAAGTGTGAGAGAGAGGTGTCTTAACAAACCAGTTGCAATCTCTGTGAAAAAGGGTGACGCAAGCAGGAATATTTTAAAGCCCGATGAAAAGATTGTTCGGATGAGGGCAGTGACATGTTGCCATGTTTGTGATAATGAAAGAAATCTAGGAACTCGGCAGCCATAAGTCTTCTCTTGGCTTCTAATTGTGAGATGCCATAGCAATATTGTAAAAAAAAAAAAAAAAAAAAGCCCTTGCATGTAATTGTAATCTTACCAGATATTAAATACTGTGGCTTGGAGGCAATTTCTGAAATTTTCTTTTTTTTCACAACAGTGTTTTTATGCAACTAGAACTAAATAGGTGTTTTTTCCTATACTATGTCTTTATCTATGTGCTTCCCAAAGAAACCAAATATCCACAATTCAGCTCTGCATCCTTGATGCATTGTGTTTCAGTCTAAAACCATGTAACCTTGTTGTTATTTGTGACTAGGCTCTCTGTGTTTCTCTTCTCACCTCTCACGTCTTAAACATAAATCTAATGGGAGCAAAAGTTACATAAGCGTTTGGCTCACCCTCTTTTCCAAGAGCACACCGTGTAGTTGAAGCTTTCGGAGCAAACAAGATCTCACTTAGACGTGCAGTGGGTGGGACTGAGTTACTACAGGGCAAATCGAAGAGGAATGGGCTGACACAAGCATTTTGCTGCACTACAACAACACACGTGAGATGTAAAATGCTCCCAAACTCAGGATGTTCTTTTTTTTCTTATTTGAGGTCATTTGAAATGGGATATAACAAAGGTGTGTCTCAGTTGTGCTGTCATAGTTCTTAAACAGATTTTTTTGAATAAACAGATAAACATGCACCATTTATTTTGAAGCCTTAAGTTTAAAGTAGTGCTGACAACAAAAGAAAGAAAAAAACAATTACACAATCTTAAAACCCACATTATTGACAGTTAGTTTTATTCAGGACCTCATTGCATTTAAACCTACTTTTTCTGCAAATCAAAAACAACTTTAGGGAAAGAATTGCATCAGTCAAACTTGTACATGAATCTACAAGCTTCATGTCAGGCACGTTTGGGTAGCACGTGTCAAAAGCCAAGAGATCAGTGAGCCCGTGACATCCCGCCAGCAGTCTTATAGTGTTTCAACAGTTGGCATACTTTCCTTAGGAAGCAAGGTTAGTGCCACTGAGTCCATCTTGCCAGAGGAGACAAAAAAAAACCTCCCTAAATCCGAAAGGAAGCCAACACAATTATGTCTGGCACTAACGGATGAAAATTTCCTGACCGAAACTGCTTTCACACACACACTTGCCAAAGGTTTTGCAAAATTGTTCTGCTTTTGCTCTATTGAATTTGTACTTTGAGAAACCCTTTGTGCCTTTTCACATTTGTGTGCGTTGCATAACCATTTTAAGCAAACCGCTTTCGATTGAAATAGAAAAATGACTAAGAGTTCACATTTTTGGGGTTCTTAGTTTTATCTTAACTTCAGTACAACTTGCTGTAGATCTTTTTGTTTTGATTAATCCATAAAATACCCATTAACCCGCATCCAGCCTGCTAGGTCGTTCTATCCGGCCCAGGCATGAAGATAAAAAAAAAAAAAAAGCAAGTTTCTAATCTATCCAATTTCTGTGGCAATTTCTGGTTATTTGAAGAAACGTTCGCAATGCGCACTTCCGCCACTAGGGAAAGAAATTACAAGAGATCGAGAAATAAATGTAATTTCTTTGCAAGAGCACCTAGCCTCACCATTGTTAATTTGTTCAAAAATTATCAGGTAGAACACCACAATTACCAAAATTACGTTGTTAAAAACATAGTAATATCTCTAATAATAATGATACCATTAAATGAATAGGCTACAAGGTTTTTTGAGGAATTTTTTTCTAACTGAAAAAAAACAAAAACAAAGCTAGACAACAAGTTGACCATTTTTCTATTATGATGGCCCGGTCCAATTGAGAATATTTAAACTGTTATCCCGATCAACGTAATTCACGTGGATTTTGAAGGAGAAAAGCGGCATGATTTTGGAATTACGTAGATCGTGTAAACAGTTGAAAAGTTACAGCATCTTAAAGATTGTGTGTTTAAGGGTCACCGGCGACGCTTCAGATGTTCAAGGGTTAAAGCAGATTTTAAGATGTTTTAAGCAAATGCTTATTCTTATTTCTGGAGCTTCCTTACTGGAATATCCACACACTAAAACTAAAATTATAATAATTTCAGACTCACACTGCTTTGAGGCATGGAGCCACAAAACCGTTATGGGTGTGTGTGTGCTGAGTCACATTATCTCCCAAACCCCTCTCTTTTTTTCCCCACTGTGTGTAAATAATCTCACTGAACCATCAAAAGAGCGTGCAGTCATTGCCGTACAAAAACAAAGTTGGAGATGCGTCACTCTGCCTGGTTGCGGCCTGTACTTCCTCCCTTTTGCTGGTTGGCTACTGCCCGTGCTTCCCCCTCACATCTTGGAGGCTCTCTGGTACATTCCAGAAGAAAAAAACAGTGGAGGGAGGGGGAAAAAAGGCGGGTTGAGCTCAGCTCATCTGACACGTAACAGGCATAGCACATGCTGCCAGAACACAGTGCTGAGAGGAAGTCAGTGACTGAGGAGGAGCGGGAGTGGAAAGACAATCCCGTGAGAGGATCAGGTTTCAGAGGGTGGAGAGGCCTTTCCGGTTGGTGATGCGACACAAGCAGCTTGTTTCATCATGTTAGGTTTTTCAAAAAATATTGAAATATGTCAAACGTTTGATGTCTTCTCATGGATTAGAACTGTTTTTTGGCAGTAAACATGCTTATAGAAATCCATGTTTACGTTAACAACCTCAGGCATGCCACTGGGTGTGCTCAAGTGATGAATTATATTTAAACAGGGGATGTCCAAGTGGGAAGGTACTTTTGCTCCGCTTCACCTCCAAGTACACTGAGATGACCCTATTAAAATCTTTCAGAGGACGGATCAGTGAACTTTGTTATTTTTAAACGAGGTGTGTCCAGAAGAAAGTTGCTCTAAATGAAACTAAAAACATATAAAAAAATAAAGGTAATCTCAATTTTAGTAGTGAAAAATATCTGTTTTAAACATTTAATAATCTGACAATAAGATAATTTCACCACTGCTTCTTATTTTCCCAAAACTTGAGCCGTAAAGTGACATAATCCAATGTATTTGCTGTGGTAATGTGTTTTGGAAATGGATTTCCTTCCCTTTGCAAAAACTAATGTGATTTTGTAATCCCCACATGCAAGCCTGCACAAAGTGCAGCTCAAAATGAAAGGCAGTATGGCGCAACTGCCTGCAACCCGCTCTTTAGGGGGTGTTTTCATGTACACTCAGGGAGCTCATAATGATCTGGTTTTAGTGGTAAAATAGGTTAATTTACTGGCATTTTCACCTGAATTCAGCTGTAAATGCTGTTCTAGAGCTGCTGCCCTCCCTTTATAAAAACACGAGGGCGGAACATTAGACACTCTTTAATAATACATGATGCAATATATCAGAAACACCCTACTAAGGAAAAAAAGTTAATTTTCTATATTAACGAGGACTTTAAACAAGATGATTGAGACACATTATTATAATCTATATTGTCTTTATGCAATGATGAATATGGAAAATCCACCTCAATAACGAAGCTTTTTCCACTGTTTGTGGAGCCCCTTTAAACGGATGTAATCCATAAAGTTTATTATGACTGACAACTGCAAGTCAGCATGAGCAGCAATCCTATTCTGAGAAACATCCATTGTTGCTGCTGCTGACCTATTCATTCACAACAAACCTCCCTCTGTTTTCACAACAGTACAGTCTGGCCTGTTTCTTATATAAGCGGCTTAGCCCGAATCAGGTCTTCACTTCACCACTTTAACTGCTCCACTAGGCACATTTCGTAAGAGCTGGGGCTGTAGGGCAACACTAGCTCCTCCAGCGCAGGCGGGTTTTTGGTGTCTGATGCCACCCTGTGGGCAACAGCGATCGTGCTGCTCGGAGCTCGTGTCGCCAGGTCTTCCAGGCTCCTGTCATGTGAGGTCTGAGTCCTATGCGGGCTCTGCCTGCCATCCCGTCAGTAACAAACACCTTGACACCTGAGAACTGGAAGCCTAGAGTGTAACACAACACATGCTTGATTGTGTCACACTTGTGGCCATTACTCTATTTAGTTCAAATGTCAATGGCAGTCATGATAAAAATCATTTTAATGCATGAAATGATGCACTTTGAAAGTAAGAGGTGGAGGTGTAATAGTAAAGAATCAATTTATTGTAACGACACGTTGGTTTCATGGACATACAGTAAGAAACCACACTAAGTTTAGATCATTTAAAAAAACAAAACAAAAAAAAGAAACTTGATAGCCTCTTGGAATGATTTAAATTCAAATAAAATAGAAAAACACAAACATACAGCTTTTAATACTGTGCTCAGTCTGAAAATGTTTCTTTTTTTAAAGGAAGAAAACAGCTCACAACAAGGTCCTTCTTTAAAACCTACAATATGTGGCTAAAATAGATTACAGTACTTAAATATAAAAATAGACTTTTAAATTTTTGCTCTAAGATTCAGATTCTGAGGTGGACAGATGAAATGGGCCGCTGCGCCCCCCCCCGGGGGAGTTTCAGTGGCACATCCGAGCAGTCATCTCTTTCTGCAGCAAAAAAAAAAAACAAAAAACAAACAAACAAGACGTCAAACACAGTCAGTCCGGCGCGATCCAAACCTCAGCATTATTGGCAAAGCAACCACAGATAAAAATGGAGACAACTTTTTTTTTTTTTTTATCAGTGTTTGGTAGAAAAAAAAAAAAAAAAATGTTTTAATCTTCTATAAAGTAACTTACATTTGTTTAATTCTACAAATTTATAAATTTGCTGAAAAACCACAGGAAGAAAAATCAATTTTTTTTAGTTATATTTATTTTTGTGAATATTTAGAAATTATCAAGTCAAATGAATAGATAAAATATCAATTTTTATGATTTTACCAGTAACATAATAAGAAAATAATATTGAAATAGCTCAGAAATGTCAAAAGCTTCAGTCTTTAGCGATCACATGGTACCAAGGTTCAGTTTAAAAGCAGAAAATGGGTCAAGGAAAAGTTCAAAATAATGTACAATATATGCATGTGACTTCATAGGCCTCCTTTCTGATTTAAGAAAAGTCAAACTTTTAGCTGTTTTTGGGCTGAAGCATACCTGCTTTACTTTGCATCTGCATGTTTACTGTGTTTGCTTAGTTTATTTTTGGTCAATCAAAAATTAAAGTTATAATAAATATAATTTGGAAATGTATAAATATTTAATTCAAATAACGTTATTTTTCATTTAAAGGTAAAAAGATGTAAACGTTTATGAAAAAAAGGCTAAAAAAAATGGGTGATTGAGAGAAACATTTACAGAACTTAACCACAAGGGGCAGTGTTGCTTTCTCTCTTTTTACATATATATTTTTAAATAAATGCTATTTTAGTTTAAAAAATAATTTGTTCATACAGAATAGGAGAGAATGTTTTGTTGTCTTATTTTTAGGCTAATGTTTTTATTATGATTTATAGATACATTAGGAAACAAATTAGTAGATTTATTTACTTGTTTGATTAAATATTAATGCAATTTACCTTGCATGATTTCAGACCAATTAATTTTATTGTCCTCAGATGTAATGATCCACTCACCAGAGGCTCCAGTTCTTTGTGATCCATCAGGTTGAACTCAATGACAAAGTAATAGAAATGCTTGTAGCAGGTGTTGACGTGGGCCTCAGCCCCCATCTGGCTCACGCGGTCAAAGTGGTGGATGTAGACGTGGACAAACACCCGGAACAGACGTGATAAAATCTTCTTAGCCACCTGCATGAAGTTCTTAGGGAAGGGAGTACCTGAGAACGGAGCAGATTGGGAGAAGGGTGGTCATGACGGGACAATCTTTCACTCTTTATCTCACACAACAGCAAACACCCTTAGACCGACGGTTGTGTTTGTACATTGAGGTCAGCTCTTGTGTGCTAATCTTTCCTGCTCTCCTCAGATTGGATACCAGATGTGCACGGATACAGTTAGGATTCAGCGGGAACGAGAACACTGAACCACTTAAGCCGGTGAAATAAAGGCCCAATTTCAAGGGCAAATGACAAACAAAGTGCATCATTTAGCTTTGACTAATGCAGAAGATGTAGAAATCTGTTGCAGTGAAGCAACATAGAAGCTCTGTGTATTCACTGAGCATGTGTGACCCAATTATTAATCCACTGCCTGGACGTTTCTGTTGGTAAATCATCTGCTGGGGCACACAGCAGGGCACCCACACACATACGCAGAGATAACATCGAAGCAAAAATGTTGCTGCAATAGATTAAATGCTTGCACTGCAGGTAATCTTATGCATGTGGCCTTGCAGACATTCAAAAATATAGCTTTACATTGTTATTCGTGATTTTTAATGACAGTTACAACGATTCTCTGCAACTTCAAACCTGCTACATTTTCTACATTTCTGTCCCTTAGAACAACATTTCTAGGAGAAAAAAAGCTCATTGTTCAAATGCAAATATACAAGTTTGGGTGAAGCTTTGCTCCAACACAAACAAAAGCTTCAGTCGTGAGGCACTTCTCTCTTGCTTTGTGCACACATTGCATAAATGTATGAAAATGAGTGGGAGGACACATCCAGCAGCTCTATTTAACAACACTTTAGTAAAGCTTTTATAACTATTTGAGAAGGAAAAGCTTTTTTCTGAAGCTCTGAAACAAAAAATATATTTGTACAACTACATAAACTTCATAAGTACAGTTGAACTCCAGATCTAGTAGCAGTTCGACCAAGTTAATACAATTAATGTCGATCACATTTTGATGTGTGAGCAACAAGGAAGTCGGGCAGGAAGTGAATCTGAGGAACAGATGCTCAAATTTAGAAATCTGTCACTTCAAATGTTTAGCAGGAAATAATACAGAGCTGGTTTTTAAGTTTTGTTCATCTTCAGAGTCATAAAACTTCAGACACTTATTATGAAAAAACAAATGAGAAAAAAGAAAGCAACTGCTGCCTTTGTTTGCAGAAACAAACAAAAACCGAAAGTTACGTCGGCTAATCTTCAGACTTACCGACATTAGTGGGGAAGATGTTCTCATTGTTGATTTGTACCTCTATCCAGTCCATGAGAAGGCTCATGTACTTGGGGGCGGACAGCGTGGTGGGCCGTTTGTACTTGTGCTCGTCTTGCCAGCGATACTCGTACTTGGGCCCCCCGGACATGACAGGGCAGGTCTGGTCAGTGCATGAGTCACTGATGGTGCCGTAGATGAGGTTGATCCGGTTAAAGAAGTCGACCACGTGGACGGCCACCCAGTCGTTGAGGTCCTCGCCGTGGGGCAGCTGCACGGCGTGCTTGAGGTCCAAGCCGGCGTTTAGGGACGCCTGCGCCTTCTTGTGCAGCTCGAAGCGCTGCGTTCCAGGCTCAAACTTGCGCTTGGGCCGGAATGTCCTGTCTTTGTTGAAGACTTGTTTCAGGGCCATGGACATGGTCGTCAGTGGTGGCGGCAGCTGATTTTTTTTTTTTTTTTTGGTGAATTATTGACTGTTGAAATAGAAGCAGTCAAAAAGGTTGTGTAAACAACCTATGGAGACTTGTTACTGACGTCTTTCGATATTTGTTTGGATTTGGTCAATCAGGAGGGTCTGTGATCCTGAAGACAAAAAGGAAAAATGTTATTTTACTATAAATCAGCCATGATATTCCCATTGAGATAAAAAAAAAAAACTCTTGCTTGGGAGCCGCTTGCTCAGAATGCAAGCTAACAATAAAATAAAATCTGATTTTTAATCAAAATACATGCAGAAGATTAACCTTTACTAATAGAATCAGCTCAATAAACAATTAAAAACATTTTTTTAAGACTTTTTAAATTGTTGTTAGAAGTAATACTTTTCCATGGTATTAGGTTTCTGTAATATATTTTCTAAAAGTATCTTAAATTGAGAGAATATATAAAGGCATATCTAAAGGCCCTTTTAATATTGAATGCACAAAAAACATTATTTAAGTATACACTCAATAGAAAAGTTTTGAGTGGCTTTCATAGTATTTAGTAAAAAAAAAAAAAAAAAAGGAAATTGGAAGAAACTGTCGTAAAAACTGAAACATTGTGACTCATTTCCTTTTCGCACAACTAATTCCACCCCTAGAGCACATATCTGCGGAATGGCTATTAATTCCTCAACCCTATCATTTAGTTTACAAAGGTACGATAATATGTTTATCTAAGCACCTCTCTGAAAGGCCCTCCTCGCAGCAATGGAGCTTTCTAGCGGCTTTTACGCTCCTTTTCCAGGATGAAAGCCAGAGATTAAACAACGGGGGCACATGACGCCTGCACGAAGTTTGTTCGCCGACGACTTGTTGCTCTAGAACCAAAGCGAAACTCCACCGAGGCTCGACTAACTTACGGCTAAACCCCGCAACTTTTTCAAGATAAAGTCAAAGAAAAGTCGGCACTACTGAGCTACGACGGCTCTTCAAACGGTGACGAAATCAGCCCGACTTGAAAGCCACTTTCCCGAACTTACTTGTTCCGCCTTCCTGTTTCCTTCGACGTTCGGGCGACACTTTTCTGATAATCGATGCTCAAGGGTCGAAAACATGCGCGAGCTACATTATGGATATACGTAACCAGACCAAATGAAGACTTAAGAAAGAATCCATAAACATGACAGATTAATAAAACAACAAATGTCCGACTCCTCCCTGCGGAGAGAACAGTCCGCCAGTGTAAAGCGGGAAGTGAGGACAGAATCCACCGGTAAAGACTTTCAAAATAAAACTACTAAACTTCAAACATTTTTTTTAAGTGAGAACAAAAAGACTTAATAACAACTCTAATTAAAAGGTTTTATGTGTTTTTATGATATTTTTCTCATAATGGTAGACACAAAATTAAGCTCAAAATTGTATTTCTGACTATTTATTTATTCAGATTCTTGTGAATCAGGAGCAGACGAAAAAAAAAAAGCTTATAACTGTGACATAAGAGCTCCAATAGCTCCATTCCATGGAGACAAATAAATTCATGTTCATTTGGCTAAAAACTAGGTGGACAGCTCTGATATTGCCTGCCATTTTAGTTGCACTGGTAGGTTGTAAGGGGCTGTAAGATAGCAAGTAAACAAAGAGATGATGGGAAGTGTGAGCAGGTTTACACTGGATCAATGGGCCTGCCCACAACTCACAGCTGTTTTCGATTTTATCTTAAAATGGTGTTAACATGATTTAAAAAAAACAACTGGAAACACTTTGAAAATAGTTCAACAAAGATAATTGGAGTAGGACTTTAAATCTTTTCAAAAGAAAATAATATTAAATCATTCAATAAGGATTACTGGTAGCTTACTGAATAATAACATGAACTACCAGCTGGAGAATCTTTTGCAGATTTATGTTCAGACTTTAATATTTTCAATGATAATCATCATCGGGATGTTCAGACCTGCATTCAAATCTACTTTTCCTTCATGGGTTCTCCTTGATGTGTAGGAAACTTTGGGGTAAAGAACCCTTTCATGCAAAAATTCTAAACTGAAGACGTGTCTAAGTCTGTGTGTTGCCTACATTCAAATTTTCACCAGCCCACAGCCTCTTGTCATAAAGTCAATAATTTTGGAACTGTTTGTACAGTTTCTTGATTTCAATTGGCTAAATTACTTTATAAGCTGTACTTAACCTGTGGTAACAACCTGTGGTTACTTGGCCGTCTGAGTCTTTAAGGGCAAACGTGAGGAACTGAATATGTTTGCTTCTGTACTTTTGGATAATATTATTATTTGTTTCATCATCCTGTTTATGTTATGTAAATTTAGAAGTTTACAGTAAGCATTTAATTTTGATAATATATAAAATTTCATGTAAACTCTGAAAATGAATAAAAATCTATTTAGACTGACTTTTTTCTTTATCTTCTTTGTCCACAAATCAGAAAATTCAACTCAACTTTGGTAAAAAAAAAAAAAAAAAAAAAAGTATTTAGATCTATTTATGTTTATGGGAATAATATATATATATATATAGTAAAAAAAAAGTAAAAAAAATCACATTAACTTAATCTATTGAATTTAACATTAACTTTATTTATTTAATTTCATTTTAGCATCAGAATACTTTTTACACCCTTTTATCTGAACATTTATAAAAGAGACACACATAT
This sequence comes from Oryzias javanicus, assembly GCA_003999625.1. Classification (NCBI taxonomy): domain Eukaryota; kingdom Metazoa; phylum Chordata; class Actinopteri; order Beloniformes; family Adrianichthyidae; genus Oryzias; species Oryzias javanicus. The sequence goes on from CM012440.1 coordinate 14,554,525, forward strand.
TCAAGCCTTTTCATTCAACCCCACTGTTGTCCACGTGCAGATTTGAAAAGCTTTTATTTTGAAAAATCCTTTGGTGACTTCTGTGTACTCTCTTTTTACAGTCAGTGGTTGCCTGGCAGCAAAGAAGCCTTTCCAGTGACATTGTGACACTAGTCATCCCAACCTCATTGATTTAATTAAACACTTAAATATCGTGCAATTTTTGTATCAAAGAATTATAAATCATAATGTAATTGATTTTTACATTTTGACAACCCCTATAAATAACAATTGAACAATTTTAAATAGTTCCAAAAGCTGGTATCATAAAGAAACATTCTAGTACACATTCTTTTATGTAATGGAATAACAAAATGAGTTAAAATTTCACCAAAATTAAAATATTAGGTATTTTTTCAGCTTTATTAAACATGTAGAACTTTTAAAAAATGGTAGCAACACATTTTATTAATGCAACAAAACAGGCAAGAAAATACAATAAAACCTTCTTCTACTTATTTAGTCTTTAAAAGTAAAAATTTACCGTTAAAAATCCACTTAACATTCAAACGAAGACAAAGACCCTCCATCTATAGCTGAAACACAGAGATTCGATTTACAAATGCACATTTATTGCTGTCAGGCCTGTTTAGCTAAATCTGCACCGTGGTCAAAGCTGGTCAGTGTGCAGTGCTCATAAAACACCCTTTGGTTTGGTAGTTTAATGATCGGTTGAAAGGACTCTTTCACAGCGAGGGGGTAGAATGTGCCTCTTTCTGTCTACTTCACAGGCTCTCCATTGGCTTCCTCGGTTTTAGGCTTGTTGGATATGGAGTAATGATACGTCCTCATGGACTCCTCAACTTTCTTGAAGTCAGGGCGGTCTTCGTGACTGGAAGTAAAGAAATGTGATTAAAAATATGAATTATTTGCTTAAATGGATTGAAATAAGTAACAGCTAATCCTCACAGATTACAACCATTCTTGACGTAAATTTCTTAATTACAAAATAAAAGCAAAACCTTTACTTGAGAAATCTGTATGTGGCACAATCCTTTTTAATCTGGGCTGGATTAATGTTTAACCAGATGACTGAAAGGTACTTTCTATTCCATGCCAACTGGAGACAAAAAAGTCCCTTTAATTATCTTTTATTGCAAATAGAATAAAAAGGATAATAATTATTGCAAAAGACAAAAAATGCAGCAGAGTTGAGAAGAATTGTTTTATTTTAAATGCCCCCTGTAAACAACTACTGTTACTAATATGTTGAAAACTTTGCTTTAGTTATTACCCACAATACCCATTTTTAGGTAGTTAGGAATTGCTAAAAGGCTTTAAGATTGCTTTGCACTACTAAACAAAGCAGGCAACTGATTACAAAACGTGCAGATTTTAATGACCACTATGACCTACTTTTGCAGTTTTGACTTACACAGAACAGGAGTGTTCTGAAACAGCAGGAAACCATCGGTTACTGAGCTCCCCCTTAAGTCTTAAATATCTTTACAAAATATGCTCTTAAGTTATATAGTGTGGAAATATAGGACAGTACAATGTAGAAAACTAAATAAAGATAATCCCTTACAAGAAGGACTTAAATGTAACAAACATCCAATCACAATGGCACACGAGAGGAGCAATGAGTTTACAGGTAATATGGAGATCCTCACCTGTACGTCCAACACTCCAACATCACTGCATACATCCGGCTGGACAGGCTGCTGGTTTCTCCATGCGCTTTTCACTTTTAATGAAGGCGATCACTTCTGGACCTTTCATTTTCTGGATCAAGTGAAAAGAGATCAATCTCCCTCCATCAGCATGTCTGTCCACTGGTGGGATGTAAAAGTTTCTGCTCTGTAGAACCACGCTCACCTTGTATGGCTTTCCTCCATAGGTGAAGGCCTCCCACATGGTGACGCCGAAACTCCACACGTCACTTTTACTGGAGAATTTGTGGAAGTTTATGCACTCTGGAGCGTACCATTTCAGGGGCCATTTTCCCGCAGTACGAGCCTGTAAGCACACAATATTAGGAGGCATGGATGTTGATAGTCTGAGGCTAAAGAAAATGTGTATTTAACAAGCAAATGTTGTTGCTGTAATTGTTTTCAATTTATTGCCTAACATTTAAGAGCCATGCATGTCCGCTTTAGGGTCTTAGAGGGAGGGGTTCCTGCCCTTAATATGATTAAGAATTGATTTGTGGTACTTCATGTTTCCTGTTGATAGACTTATTTATTTTGGTGAATAATATTAGTTATTTCTAATGCACGGAACTGCCAAAAAGTAAAAACTGTAAAGGAAATCAAATTTAAAAATGTTTTCTGTTTAAGCATGAGGGAAAAATGACTGACAAATATGATTAACGTAAACATTATTGCTGCAGTGCATGCATTGTTTTCTAAAAACAAATAAATTTGACTTTTTAATATTTTAAAAATTTACATGTTTTTGCAGAACAATGATATTAAAAGCAGCTACATCATGAATACTTTGTAATAGTTGTCATCTGCTCCCAAAGCTTTGGAGAGCCCGTAGTCGCTGATCTTGGCAAACTGTTGGTTAACCAGCAGGACATTCCGAGCAGCCAAATCTCTGTGAACAAAGTTCTTCTCCTCCAGATACTTCATCCCCATCGATACTTGGTGGAGTAAGTTGACAATGTTCTCCACGGTTATAGTATCTCTGTGGACACAAAACAGAAAAAATTCTAAGCAAAAATTGTCTTTCTATTGACAGTTTTTCCCGTTAATAAAAGAATGAAATGAGGTTAAAAAATGACTTTTTGCTTTTTTGTATATTAGCTTTTTTGTTTAAAAGTATTGCAAAAACAAAACCAAACTTAAATTATAACTGATGTAGCATTGTTTTGTGCTTTTTAGGACATGCTTAAGTTTCTGCTTCTGCTTTTTTAAGTTTTCTGCAAAATTATAAAACAGCGACATTAAAAAAAAAACCAAAACATTTGAAATGTTGGATGAGAGATGAGCACAGGTGCAGGTCTTCCTATGTTCCATATTGAGGTTATGCCATCCAAAATAAGGTTCAGCTGCATCAGGTTTGATTGGTTTGTTGCCACATTTATGCATTCAGATGTTTAAGATCATCAGGTAAACAACTGAGAAATGTGTGTACAAATTGGTAGTGTGTAAAATGAAGTATATAATGCTGTCAAGTGGTTGTATGAAGTATGCAGGTTTTCATAGAACAGTTTTATAATTTTTTTGCCTTCTGTGGCCCCCTCTTCTTGTTAAGCGGAGTCTTTGTCTCGCTGTATTGGTCTAGGAGCTGGTGAAGGGATGGGTGAAGTTTCCATGGATGCTTAAAATGATTGATTAAAAAATACATATTTAAATCATTAAAAGTCGCTGATGGAGCCAAACACCAAAATTTCTAAATACACAATCAAAACTAAAACACACGTATACAAACGAAAACTCGTTCAAGGGCTTTTCATTGATTGTCTTGTAACTTCTCAGCGTGCGCGTGACGAGTTCGCATGCGTTGCGATCCTGGCTGGTTTGCAGATTTTTTATCAGAACGTTGTAAAAAGGGATATGCATGAATTCTCTGGCTCAAGCTTAACGAAACAATAACGCTCACTGTGACAATGCTGACAATGCTAAAATTGTGGATCTGGTAAGCAAAAAAAGCTGCAAAAATCTGCTGACTCAGCAAAAAAAATGTAATTCTAGAAAAAAAAATGTTGGAATTCTCTAACGGAGCCAATAAACATGTGTCTGTGATATCCAAAGGAAGCTTTGAAATTACTATGGGAGGGCCATGTGACCTGTGACTTGGCTGCCATTTTGGTTGGCGTGGTCAGCAAAAAACTTCTGTTGCTAAAGAAATTTAAAAGTTTACTTTTACTGATTCTACTGAAACTTACATAGTTCTGTTCGATATCTCCAAGCGACCAAAACATAAATTAGTTAGACCATACAACACCACTCTTGGCTTTATCTTTAAAGTGGTTTGTTTATTAACTCAAATGGGGGAGAACCATAAAGATTCAGTTTGAAGTATTCATTTCTTATCAAATATTTGTGTTCTGTACAACAAACTCCACCATCAGATGTCCTCCTGAACATGTACTCACTTCTTGGTGGAGAGGAACTTATTGAGAGGACCAGCAGCGGCCATCTCCATGACCAGCATCAGATTGTCCCCTTGGCACAGGCCGAGCATGCGCACGATGAAGGGGTTACTCAGCTGGTGCATGATCTCTGCCTCCCTCATCATCTCGTCTTTCACCAGCTTCTCATTTTCACTCTTCAGCACTTTGACGGCCACGTCTACATGACCTCTGTTAGCAACAACAAAAAAAAGAAGAGAAAAAAAAGGCGCAGGAGCGGATCAGTATCAGGTTGCACAACTTTAAACCAGCTTTTCCCTTCTCTTGACGTTTTAATCTTACGTTTCTGTTATCAAGACTCCCTTCTTTACGCAGCCAAAGTTCCCGGAGCCGAGCTCCACCTCATCCATCAGCAATTTTTCCCTGCTAATGTTGAACTTCTTGATGTCATTTGGGTTGTGGTAGGGGTTGAATCCGGCAAAGTCCATGGGCAGAGCTTCAGCTGCAGCTGAAATTGTACAATTACACATTATATTCTTTTGAAAAGAGTCAAATTACACAATTACTACTTAGCACATTACTGAATCTTCTGGGGATCTCTAATTTAGAATTTCTACCACAGGAATAATTTTAAAGTCTTCTAAATTAAAAAAATTAGGTGTTTTATTTTGTGATGCACTCCAGAAGTTCAAACAATCGGACTTTCAGCTTTTTAAATATTCTCACTTATTAATAAACTCCTCAGATAAACATAAATAAAGCCTTAAACAAAAAATAATCATGAAAAAAGGATATATTTATTTCTGTATTTATTTTTTCTACTGCACTTTCAACAACTGACCTTTAGGTGGCGGTGTGTATCCATTTGATCTCCTCTAAAAGAAAGTCCAAAATAAAAAATGAAGCTGGGAGCATGACAAACCTTCAGAAAGAAACTAAAAGGTCAACACTTACCGTAGCAGGAACACTGGGCGTATCTGAAAAGTTTTATAAAAAGTTTATAATTAAATGTAGGCAGAATGGTGTCAGAGAATGGAAATTCAAAGTAAGGACATTTTAGCAAAATGGTTCAGGACGTACGATCAGAAGGTCTTCCGTTGACGCATGACTCTCCAAGGACGGTTACCAGCCCATCAGGTTTCATCTTCAGATACTCAACCAGCTGTGAAAAAAATAAAAAAAAAACAGGGGCCATATTCTTTTTAATTCAATGTGATTAGCTGCATGCCTAAAAGTGAAGAAAAACAGGGTCACCACCTGCCAGATTGTGTCAAACTTGGTCCCTTCAGGTACAGACAACTTCCCTGATTTGTCCTGGACAACCTGATAGTGGTAAACAGTTTTCCCGTACATTACAGAAAGAGCATAGGTCCCGGGTTCGTCTTTTTCTCTGACACTGAGAAACAAAACCAAAGGAAGTGCAGCAAAGTCTCAAAGATCTCCTGAGCTCTGGGAAAAAACAGACACTGAAGTCGACGCAGAGGTGAACACGTCACAACTTACAGAAACTTTCCGTCTGGTTGTGCTCCAGAGTAAAGACGCCTCTCTCCTTCGAGGCGGTTAATTTTACCATGAAACCAAGGCATCTTCTCGTGGGCTATTGTGGCGATCAGCTTCTCCAGCTGAGGAGCTTGACTGATGATGGCCTGCTCCATGGCCTCCCCCTGCATGGATACACAAAGTCCCACAATGCCAACATACAATACCACAAACTCTACTTTTTTTTTCTCCTATTCTGTTTCCGCGCTGATTGCATCACTCATGCAACCATTGTACTTTTACAGAGTCTCCAAGTCTACATTGGACGAGCATTGCAGTAAACTTTTTCTTAGCTTTTTTAAATAAAAAGGTTGGTTTAGGTCCAGAAAAAAGTTCTAAAATAGTAACCTGATCGATCAAGGTGGAACCAAACCAAGAGCCTGCTTAAAAAGCTTGGCGTCTGCTTCTCTAATTAATTTCAGCTACAAAAATGATTAAAATCTACACTTTGTAAAACAGCATCCACTCCATTTTTTCTTGTTTAAAGATGGCTAAAATGTGTCTTTCATAATAGGCTGACATCGATGCTAAAGTTCCTTTTTAAGTTTTTCCAGATGGAGATAAACTATATTTGTCCTGTAATGAGCTGAAAAAACAAGTTCTTTACTTTTATTAAAATTTAAACTTTATCCTCCAATTTTCTGTGTTTCCTTTTTTGTCTCCCAAAGAATATTAAGAAATGTTTTCTGTTATTTGAACCTGATGATGGTACAGAAATAAAAAAAATAAACACAATCCTTTATCCCCATGCATGTGTTTCAGTTGCTTTTTACACAAGAGACACTTTTTGTGTGTTTTTCTAAAGAATTATATGTTTTTTAGCTGAAGTAAATCTGAATTCATAGAACTAGGGCCTTCTCAATGTGAGACGAGAGCAGTAGCAACTATGGATGTAGGGGGAAGTCGATTCAGCGACATATCGCAATATTTTGTTTGGCAATACTTTGATTTAAAATACTGAGAAGACAATAATTAATGAATTATTTAAGAGCATCCTTCAAAGTGAGTTGGCAGCGTTGCACACTGACCTGATGGATCAGAACAATGTGTACCGCTCTGAAAAAAGGACAACGTCGTGGCGATGAGCCATGAAATATGTTACTTCTCCGCAAACAAACCATCATGTAAATAAAGCGTCTTAGCCACAACAGTCTCCTTCATACTGTCATCACACAGACCTGTTTCTGTGTAAAGAATTATCTTTTTTTCCTTTTATTTGTGAAGCTTCCTGTTCAAGCACCATTCAGACTCCTGAACCATTTAAATCAAGGTTTCTCAAAGTTTTTGTAGCAGAGGGACAAATTAAGAACTCGACATTAGACATCAGTTTCGTAAAACTCATTTTTTGTCTCACAAAGTGTTAAAAGTAGGTGGATGATGACATTTTACTTTATTCTGGGGCTTCGGGGAGTTTTTTTTTTTGGTCATATTTGCATATTTTTCCACATATCCTAAACAAAACAACAACAGCTTTTTGTGTTAAATGAATGACCTTTGTTTGGTTAACTAATAGTTAAAAAACGTGATTTATGAAAGTGACTTCTGTATGGAAGCATGTAAGAATGAACAATTAATAAATAGTTGTAGTTCTTTTTGGGGGCTGGATCAGCTACGACCTGACAGAATTCGAGCCCTCCTCGTTGTTTTACATAGAATATGTGGGAAAAAATATGTGATAACCATCAATTATAATTTATTGAGGGCCACAAAAACTCTTCTCGCGAGCTTCTCTTTGATAACCCTGGTTTAAATGCTACATTTAATTTCCTCAGTCAAGCTTTTAGAACTTTATTGATTAAGGCACATTCATTCAATTTTTGTCTTAAAATGAAAAATATTTTGTTGCGGAAATTCGACAGTATTGATTGTTCTCTTTAAAAACAAATATTTTTAATTTACCAAAATAAAAGCACTATGAATTTACTCAGGTAAAATCAACTTTTTTATAAAATATAGTTGCAGTGCTTAGTGTAGTGATCATTAAATAAAAGAAATGTTACCTTCTTTTTTTTTTTTACAATGAAAGACGTATTCATATTTTACAAAAAAAAAAAAGAAAAAAATTGTTCTGGTACAGTCTTGGGATATATCACTATGTATTGTACTGTATTGTATTGTATCGCCTAGTCTCTGGCAATACTAACTACTAACCACTGTACCACCATGTTGCCCTACCTTGAAATTTTTCAAAAAATGTAAAGTTTTCCAACTTTAGGCTGATTTAAACTATAGCCAGCCTGATAGAGCCTTTTTCTGTTAGATTACCACACACACCCACACACACGTAGACGTCCAGAGGAGGCAGGTAGTTAAGTGGTTATTTAATCCGAGAGTTTTTGTAAAAACCTTTTTTGTGGGAACAAAAATCTGGATTATTATATAAAATATGTCTATGTTTTGCTTTTGAATGTGAAATCTAACAGTGGTAATTCACAGTATTAGTTGAAATGTAATGAGGATGAACCACAAGCAGCTTAACGATAGCACAGCTGTTTGTGGTTTGAAGTGTCCTCCAATGCTATTGAGTCATCTGAATTGACTATAAAGAACATTTTTTCCATTTCAGTGTGTGTATTCTCATACAAATGTTTACTAAAAATAAACAAGTCAAATGTGGTAAAGAACTGTAAAACTGAAACTGTTCTGACAATATTGACGTGATAACCTCAATGTTTAGAGATGGCCAGAGTCTTACCTCCAGGTTCCAGGTCTGCCTGACATATTCCCTCAACATGTTCATTCTTATTTTGTCAAACACCCCCATCTTGATTGATGTATTCGAAGGGCGCAGGCAAGGTTTCCTCAGGATGCACACCAGACCGTCCGGATCTTTGCTGTAGAACTCGCAGAGCTCGGCCGGCCCGCAGTGAGGCTTTCCTCCGGCGATGCAGTAAGTCCCGTTCAGCTGCTTCTCTATGGAGTAGTGGTGAAACTCCAGGTTCCACACAACCGACAAGACATAGCCGCCAAGGTTACGGAGACACTGTCGGAGCAAGAAGAGGCCATCGGCCATGCCGCCCAGTTTCAGCTGCTGCTCCGCATCCGAGCGACTGATGCTTCCATAGAAGAAAGGCAGCTCGATGGCGGGGTCGATGGACATCCTGACACCTGGGATGGGATGTCAGCTGGTCGGGAAAGCCCTGGATAAAGCTGAGATCAGGAAACTAGAGAGGCGGAAAAATGTGCCTGTTCAGTTCAGGCGTCTTTAATGAATATGCACAGATGATGATGTCATCTGGGACCTTTGACCTTTTTAGTCACATCCCGTTCCACTCAATTCAACCAAACAACTCCTTCTTATTTGCCACTATTAAAAAGAAATACCAGGAACGAGCAGAACAATTTAACATTCTCACCTCTTTTCCTGTTCCAGTTGTACCAAAATAGCACAGAAAACAAACAAAAGCAGCAATATTTTAGTTTCTAGACGCTCTGAGCAAATGAAATCTGAGGAAGATGTTCTCTTGGAAAGGACCTTAAGCATATAGCGCCCACCAGATGAGATTGCATCAAGCTTGCAGATTGACAAAAGCCACAACAGGAAGTCACAGTCCGCCCTCACAGCCTCGTTTCTCCAACACGCTGTTCTTCCGTTGAACAGGTGCTGTCTGGTTCTGGAGCATTCCACTTCAGAAAGCTAGTGACATTTTCCTCTATGAGATGGGGGAAGAGGCGCAGCCTACTAATTTATTCAAGAAAACTGTAACTTTCATTGTGTTGAGGGTTCTGAAGCTTTGATAGTTTAAGAAATGACTGCAAAATCAAATCGTGGAGTCTGGAACATGTTTGTGATGACACACAACCTCCAAACTTCAATCATCTACATAGGATGTTGCACACGTCCTGTCTTCGGAGTATTTCTCTGTGCGTACCAAAGTGGATATACTCACGCTTGTAATTTTTGGTTCCTTTTAACTTGGCTTCATAAAATAGAATAAAAACAAGATGTAAAACCTCAGTTTCCTGACTCTGTGCTCAAGATTCTGCCCACATCCACAGTGGACAACCAAGCAGAGGCGTTCTGCAGCCACAGGAAGCAAGAGCCGTCTGCAGCCTGACCCCCTGCTCACCACAACAAAGAGAGCCAGACACTGCACCGTGGATGCATGGTTAGATGTCTAAACCCATATTGTTCTTTAAAAAAAAGCCATCATGCCTCTTAAATCAAAATTAAGAAAACTAAAAACTGTTGTAATTGCAAAACCTTATGACATTTTAAGTAATAAAAATGTATGGAATGAAAGAGAGATCTGTATAAATATGTAACGATTAATTGATTGCTATTCCTACGGTCCAACCAGACCAATCTGTCTGGTTAATAATCGAATCGAGTCAACCTATGCCACCATAATGTCACTTTAAAATTAAAACCAGGAGCAGATACTTGGAGTGTTTAGGTAATCCACCTCATAAGTGAAAGAAATACCATGAAATCTGGAGAAAAATGTGCTTCAATTTTGAAAATGAATTTATTTGCTTTAAAATATAACATTTTGGGTTTTTAATGTCAAAACTCTGGCTGTCTTAATCATTTAAGTATCAATTGCACCACTGGGTTGATGTTAATCAGGGAGAGATGTAAACTTAGAGAAATGCTACATTTATGTGGTGTTGGAATGATCAGAAAAATGACTGTCCAACTCAGAGAACACACAAATATCAGAAAACAACAAATCTTCCAATTCCACATGAATGCAGAGTAACTTTCTGCACTTTTTAGAGGACAGTCAATTTATTTCATCTTTTGGGAGAAACCGGAATAACAGGGAAAATAATGTATAATTAAGGATTAACAAAATAATTTATTACAGTTTGACTGGCCAGATTAAAGAATTTAACAGGCCCTCTGACTGTAGTTTTCCCACCTTAATTAAAAATATTAAAACATCCCTTTGTTACACTAGACTGAGTGATGGAAAATCAAAACAAAATTTATTTTGGGATTGTGACTAGTGTGTAAACCTAAGTTTCAGTAATTATACAAAGGTTAAAAAAAATGTTGGGAAATTAACTTTAAAGTAGATCAGGAAATAAATCTGTAATGGTCAGATGACATTAAAACATCATAGTAGAACTTTTTCGTGTTTTTCAAAACTGTATGCAGCACCGTCACACCAAAATCTCAATGATACTGATTAAAAAAAATCTCTTTAAAAATAAATTATCACAATGTTTATTATTTATTTTTTAATACACAAACAATTTTAATATGTATTTGATACATTTCAGTTTAATTGTCTCGCTAAGATTTTTTTTTGCTTGTTTTTAAAAAATAAATCAATACCAATAAAGGTTTTGTGATTTAAAGTCCCACCACAGCTATATTTATTCTATTGTAAAATCTGTTCCAGTGTTCAATTATTTAGGATTAAGCCGTTTTTAGCTAAAATCATCAATCCTGTGTTGTTTTTCAGACATATTATCTGCAGCATAGCAGGAGCTCATTAGAAATTTCCCTCTGAGTTGTGGGTGGAACTCTTAATGCGGAAGTAACCATAGACATATAACCTTGTGTAGATATCCCAAAATCCTTTTGTCTACATTTTCTCCCACTAGTTTACAGCCACATGCAACAACAAGCTAACATTAGCGTAGCAAACCAACGGCGAGCAATATTGAAGCTATGCAGCCGAACAGTTTTGAGTCAGATGACATCTCAGACCAGGAAAACGAAGACGTTAGAGAATCTGCCTCCAAGTGGAGTGTTTTAGAATTGAACCTGGCCCGCCTGTCGCAGTTGCTGCGTCACAAATTTGAGCTTTTCCAAACCATGGGGTTTCATCTGCTCATGATCCATCATGATTTGGGAAAGAAGCATAATATTGATCTCAATTTCTTTTACATATGTCTCCCATCACGAGTAAAATGCTACAAGAAAATGCTAAAAAGCACAATTTTCATTGGAGTGGGTCTTTATAAGAAATATAAACTAGTGATATATGTGGTGTAAAGAGAGGATTCACATAAAAATGTTCATTCACCGTAGTAGCTCTAAAACCTGTTATATAAACAACACTTTCAACAGCCTATTGTGGCAGCAAAGGCTGCATTTTTTATGGATTGTATTAATTTGTATAAACCGTGTCAGTTCTTGTAGATGCTGCGCTGTTTGTAGCATTCTAGGTTATGATTGTGATTGTTGTGCTTTAGAGACGTTAGCTTGTGGTTATGTACCTCAAAGAGTCTGCAAAGGCACGCACCAACAAATAACCTTTTGATTTTCAATCATTTTTCTTTTAGAAGCACCAGAATAGTTTAAAATTGTCTAAATGTGGGTAGATTTGTATCTGTGAGGGATCTGCTCTCGGATCAGTCATCTAATTTTCCCAAACGGAACTGTTTTCAGTGTGAGGTAAAACACTTGACCTTTAAATAAGCCATTGAAGCTTGTTCTGGTCCCAGAATCAGTTAAAGCAGATGAAAATCTACACCCTAAAAAACCAAAATAAAATCCAACTTTAGTGATAATTTTAGTCTTATAATAATACCTCTGCAGAAGTATGAAAGCTCTTGAATATTTTTGTGGAATTCGTGATTATCACAATTAGACTACAGTTTAATACCTGTTATTCAAAAACAAAAGTGCCTAAATCTGAAAGTAGGTGCAATTTCTGTAAATGACATTTCAAAAGTCCAAACTCTAGCTCTGGCATTAAAACTAATGTCTCCAAACTGTGGCCGGCCCAGCTTCGCTTCCAAATGTGCCTCAGTCCAAGCCTTAAACTGCATCCAGTAATTTTCCGGAAAAGATACAAGACTTTTTGGGCGTATTACTGACCCACATTTAGCTTTCTATTCTAAACCACACTAAATGCAGCTTTCTATATTTTATTGCATTTTTGCTTTACATCTTTTCCTCTTTTTTTTAACACAACATTGGTGAAAAAACATAGAGGCAAACGACGCGACACATATTTTTACAGAAAAGCACATTCACATTGTCTAGTTGAATCAAAATATTAGGTTTTAAAAAGATAGTAAATAATAGATATCTGTTAGTTTAAAACTCGTACACTCTGTCACTTTTAAACTTATAATTGCAACATTTAGAAGAACAAAAGAGCAACTTCTGCCGTTAAAAAAAAATCAGTTAAAACAACAAAAAAAAAACTCTACTCACATTTGACTGCTTCACAGCTGCGATGCTGCCATTTCGGGGGCAGAGATGCATCTGTTGATCTGGCAGCTCTGTCAGGTTCTGTGAACAAAAGCGGGGTAGAAACACAACCACAGCAACACACTCACAAATACACACAACCACAACGAATATAAAGCGCTCTGCATGGACTCAACATCTCCTTGTACATCTTGAAAACATAGAGCTAATGTTCCCTATTTGACCTTTATGTTAAAGTAGTTGTTCTGTCAAAGTTTAGATTGTTTAAAATTTTGTCACAGGAAGGTACTAACACAATAAAAAAATATTATGGAAATGACTTTTATCGTGCTTAGAACCTTAACTTAAATATTTTCGAGCATCATTGAAAACAGAAACTACAGCGTTTAAATGGTCAAACTAAATTCCTGACGAAACGTCCTGCTTTTTAAAATTAACTTATTTTTTTATTTATTGGTTGCTTTTCAAATACTTAATTCTATAAGGAAGACATTATAGTTTCTAAACTCATGTATGCTATTTGAAAAAAAAATTACAGAAACCACAGATTATTTTAGGTGACAGGAAGTTACTTACAGTATTCAGACTCTGGGAACTTCAATGTTTCTCATAAACACTTTTCCCCTGAAGTCGTGAGGGTTTTTTTTTGTATTCCTTTACAATTCGTTAATATAAGATACATTTATTTTTCCTTAATTTCAGACAATAGATATTTTATTTTTTATGTAGTATTACAAGGTATGTTTTTCTTTCTTTATTTTTATATTTTAATACCAAGCACCATTGTAACACATATAATCTACAGCAGGGGTCACGAACCTTTTTGAAACTGAGCTAGTTCATGGGCACTGAGTCATACAAAGGGCTACCATTTTGAATTAACAAATTTGCTTAGTTTGCTTTCAGTTATGTATTATTAATAATGAATAATGATATTCCTCTGTGTAAATACACTGATTTCTCATTATCAACAATGATAACAAGCTAGGAAACCGATATCAATATTCAGCACTTTATTAATCTCAGCAATAGTTAAATTTTCAGATAATCACTTATTTCATTTCATACGAAAAATATCAGTTTCACTGTTGTACCATGTTTATCAATTATGTAACGTTAAAGAAAAATCAACATACACATTTTGAACAAATCTTGTCACATGTTAAACCAATGACAAAGTCTGCAGCATTTTTACCAAAATTAATGACCTTTGAACTGGATTAGGTCCGAGGTCACCTAAACTTATCTAAAGTTCATATATAATGTACATGTTTTTAAGGTGCTTTAATTTTAAAATCTATGTAAATACAAGTGTAAATGAAAAAAAAAATGGCAGCAGAATAAATTGTAACCTGTCACCTTGATAAAATGGCACCGTGGTGCCCGCGACCAGGTTGGTGACCCCTAATCTACAGGTTTGAAGATCACCTACAGATGAAAAAAAATCTAATCAAATGCACAGTTTATAGACATGCTGCTGTTCTCTTGGTGTCTTTGGTCTGAAAACATGTTAGCAAAATTCTGGTTCATCAAGTCAGTCACATAAAGAGACAAAGAATCCAGAGTGGAGAGACTGTACTGAAAAAACAAAAGCATGACAGAAACCTAATGTCGTTTTAGTTAAAAAGGTACTGTAGTTTTATAACATTCTCACTTGAAATCAATTCTAAATCAGCTTAGTTTTCATCCCAAGTTACTTTTAGTTTTTTATCCGTTAAGATAATAGATGGCTTTGGCACAAATTTTGTTAGTTAATCATGTAGTTGTTGTTTTCATAGATTTTTTTAATGCACCCCCAGATTTCTGGTCCATTCTTGGACAATCATGGACACTATTTTTATTTATTTATCTCAAAGGAGTTTAAGCAACTCACAAACCAATTTTATTTTATTTTTTTCCATTTTTCGTTTTTTTAGTGTGACTTCCAAATTTTAGCTATTAACCATCATGCCAAAGGCAATATTATATGAATTTTCATGTTTAACCTATGTTTTAGTTTTTAAAATAACAGCAAGCAAACATGTTTAAGAACTAAAGGTAAGAACTGCTTACATTCCTTTCTTTCTAGTAATAATGAGAAAGTAGATGTTATATTCACAAAGAAGAAAAAACAAAGAAGGCCATCTCGGCTTATTTATAAAAACTTAATGCACTGTGTTTCGTATGCATGATAATCATCTAATAAGACCCTTTAACAAGGAATTATACAATCACCAAGGTTTTGTTCCATTTAAAGCTTAGGCCATTTAAACTTAAGCCTAACTTTAGAAAGTTTTGTGCTTCTTTGCCATGGGAAAAAGGGAGCTCTAACAGCAATAGAAATTCATCATTTATGCTTGTAGGGTATTGATCTATTTGTAACGTTCTGCAGAGTAAATGGAACATCAGATTAGCATAAGTGACACCAAAAAAAGAAGCATTTTTGACAGCAAGTGTACAAAAACATATTTGAAATATAGATTATATTGACTTCAAATTAAATATGGACCTGTGTAATGCACTGTACTTACATGTAAGTGCTTTTTAATAATTGTGATAGAATATTATGCTTTTATCAATCATTTTGTCTGTCTTTCTGTCTATCTATCTATCTATAAGAAATATTTGGCCTGAAATTCAACTAGTGTGACTCAGACATAAATACCTGTTACTGAACAGAGCAGGTGAAGTTTTCCAGATACCTGTTTTTTCTTGCAAAATAATGAAATGCAATTTAAACATTACTAGAACATTACACCACACTGTATGGTTACATGTATTTCCAAAATTCAAAGTTTAAACTGCAATGATGTCTTGATCATTTTTAGCTGCTATCTTATGTGTGTGTTGTTGCTGTGATGGTACTTGGTTATTTTTACCTAATAGTAAAATAAGCTTTGCCTTAACTGAAATTGTATTTTTAAGATTCGAGTATAATCGTTTTGTTTGATTTAGAAACTATTTTTTTTTTTAGGTCAATTCCTTTTACATCTTCCTATCTAGTTGAAATTGAGCTTTTATTTTGAAAGTTTTCTCCTTAACTTCCTATTAGAGCGCGCGCGCAACTTTCCACGAATCAGCTGCTCTCTCTCCCTCTGAAAATTGAACAAGTTGAGTCTCCTCAGTCTGTCGCCGGCGCCGCGGAGGACAGCGGACAGACCCGCAGCGGGGACGTGTGCAGCAGGGACACGGGGAGGTAGGTGATGCTGGACGGAGGCCGTTCTACGTTCTTGCACGCTCCTTTCCTGCAGAACAATTCCTGAAGAAACCTTTTCTCCGCTTCTCCTCAACTCAGAGTCTTCAGACTCTGCAGTGCATCTCTTCCAGACCAAGACGTTCTGAATCTTCTTCTCGGTAGCATGAAGGCAGCAATCTCATTGGCTGCTGACACAGCTGTGAATCACCGGTGAATCAATAAAGCTGTTGCCTTCAGGTGCCTTACATTTACAGATTGATATTAGCAGATTAAGCAATTCTTAAAGCATTAATGCATTTTTTTTTTTTTTAATATTTAACGTCTGCGAACTTGAATTTTATTTTTATTTATTCTTAGTTTGAATAGGAGAAATATAAACAAATCAAATGTAGGATGTTAGTTAACATTTAAGAGTTATTTTTATGCTTTCTAAATCTTTAGTTGAGTTTTTTTTTTCCCATTTTCCTTCCCTATTTCATTGTTTCGTTTTGCTTTATTAAGATCCACATCCGTATATTTTATTAATAAATATTGTTCTGTATAAATGTAATTATGTAGCCGTGCCTGCTGAAGGCCAGATGTTGCATGTCTGTCTACAACAAGAACTGCAAGTTAATGACATAATCAAAGCTGGCACATGTCTGAAAATCACTTTTTATCTATAAACAGATTGTACACTTTTTTCTCATTAGTAATTAGGATTATTTCGATAAATATGATGAGTGTTGTATTTGGCATTCTGGGATGCCTTATTATAGGAGATAAAAGTGAGAATTGGATAAGGGTCCAGCACCATCTGCACTCTGTTTCCAGTCCTGCTGGCTCACTCCCTTCGTGTCGAGTCAGCGCTCTCCTTCACTAAATATTGTTTCAGACTCGAGAGGCACATTTTCGGAGTGAGGGGAGTACATCCGAGGTTCTCCAGCCTGTTTATGTTCCCACTTTTCATCTGCACACTGTTTATTTGGGGAAATGGAGAAAGGAATGCCCGCCTTCTTCTGTCTTTGTACCGCACACACACCCTCCCACCCCTCACTTCTATCACCTGTTCAGGATCTCAGATCTGCTGGAGTCGGGACCCCGCTCTCTCAAGCTGCTGCAGAGGCCTTCGATTTATGCCGTCGGTCCTACAAGTCATTCGATCCGTCTGGTTCTATAGAAGACTGCCGGTTTAATGAAATAATAAACCTAAAGCTGATTCATGAGCTACTCCCTGATCAAAGTGGAGACAGCGTGGGGGAGTGCTCGACATGAAGCTAATCTGAGGGACACTTAGCATCTGTTCACTGCACCCAGACCTTACTTTGAGCGGATCATATGGCTTTGATTAGTGTGCTGGTTTTCGGATAGCTGTACTCTCTCTGGCAGCAGTTAAAGACAAGGACAGCAGTTAGCTCCAGTATTTAAAGCGGAAAAAAAAAAAATCCCTGAACTCTTTTGCACCACATGAAAAGCATCAGACAGCGCTCTCTAGCAGACAAGATGAAAACCGTGACGTGTCAAAACGCTCCGGGCTCTGCTGGCTTGATTGCATTGCAAATTTGGCCCGCCCTTAAATTCCCACCTAATTACGTGAAGCGGTCCAATTTTTCTCCCTCTCGTTAACAGCGACCCCCTTCTCGTTCTCGGTCCCTCTTTCCCTTCTCTCATCTGCAGATTGTTGGAGCGCTGGAGACCGTGTGGCCCCGTTTGCAGCCAGCTCAGACCGTTTTCTTGTTTGGACGCAGCTGCAGGTATATGTTTCTTATTTCTGAGCTCATCCATCCAACCCAAACACAAGAGGAGGGGAGAGCGTATGCGCGGTCTTGGCCTGCAGACAAACATCCGTTTTTTATTTTTCAAAAAGTGATACAGCCCAAAGGGAAAGTTTTACACAGCAGGCCGTGGAAGATGTACAACACCATCACCTTCACGGGACAGCCCATGCTTAATTCAGCCGTATTTCTGTGTGGTTTTATAATTGAGTAATAATTTACTGTGCAGGAGGAGTATTGCTTTTATGGGTATTTTGCGAGGGCTGTCTACAAATCTTTGCAAGGAGCTTTACTTTGAAAAGCAAGGGGTCGTGTGTGTGTTTCATCCTCTGTCGTGGGTTAAAACAAGCAAAAAGGAGTGTTAGGGCTAATGAAAAGGATTTGATATCAAGCAGCACGTTTAATAACTCCACAATAAATCTCGAATGGGAGGAGGAAAAGTAATGAAAATGGAGTGGAGTTTAGCTCGTGCAGGAAATGACTGGTTGAAAGCCAGAGGGAGGGAAAGAGAAAGACTTTTTAGTTAAGGGGGAAGCTGCAACGGCACAAAAACCCTTCAGTGTTTTTAAGCAAACTCTGTTTTTACAGCACTGGCCGTTCGCTCTTTAAATGAAGCAGGGGGCACATTAGAGCTGCTTTAAACTCATTCCTCCACACTCAGTTAAGGATATTAACACTCAAAGGGCTCTCCTGACTGCCTTGAAGAGTACCGTCTCTCCTCCATTCCCCTTGGGTTTTGCACTTGTGTTTTTTTTTTCTTCCTTTTTCTTCTTCCTTCTCTTTTCAGGAGGCAACTTGTTTCCCTTTGCTCTCGTCACCAAAAGGTTTCCCATCTGCCTCTGATTACCTTTGGCTGCAATTGGTTAGCCGCCAGCCATCTGGGCCAGTGTGGCGTCTCAGTTCGCTCCTCTATCCCCAGACAGCTCAGAGGGAGTAAGGAGTTCAGAGTAGGTTGAGACAAGAGTGAAACGCGTGTGCAGGCTTTACTAGAGGGAAGCGAGGAAAGGGCTTGACTCTGCAAGGCCGAGCCAGGAAAGTTAAGTCAAAGAGCAGGGCACCCATGAAAACCCGACTCCTGCTTCTGGCACTTGTCTGGTTTCCTAATGAGCATTGTGGATTTGAGGAAGTCATTTTTCTTTGTTATTATAATGTGGATTTGCTTCCATGTTAATCTCAAATAAGCCTAAAGAGTAATTGTGCTTGATTGAAAAGGAACTCTGCGTTTATGTGTATAACAGAGCTCAGCCAAATGAGTAGTTTGGAATAAAAAAAAGAAATAAATTATCTTTGTACGTTTTTGCTGATGGCTTCAAAACGTCTTTCATCAGCCCGTGGTTCATAAACTATATAGTCATACTGAAAACTTTATTTAATTCTCCTCCAATTTTAAACAAGGATTACATATCCAGTATTGTTGATTTTAATGTCCCACAGAGTTGGTCTCTACTCATTTTTAAAATATATTCTAAATGATACTAAACTCAAACCTTCTGAAAGCTACATGCGTACATCACTCCAATTCTACATTTATGCACGTTCAATTTTGTGGTTTTCAGCTTAAAGTCCCACTTTAATCATCTCTGATTCATTATAAAAGTGTTCCCAGTCCTCTTTTAATTATGATGATGCGGATTTTAGGCCAAATTAAAAAAAACAAAACAAAAAAACAGTCGTTTTATACGACATATTTTCTGCAGAGCGGCAGGAGTTCATTAGAAATTCGCCTCCACGGATTGAGCCCACCCTACTTCCCATCATCCATCTGTTTACATTCACTACCACTAGCTATCAGCTCCTCACAACCCCAACCTAACATTCCCAGTGCAACAAAAATATTGGAGATGGTCCATTCGTCCAGTTTTAAGATAGATTCCAGCTCAGATGAGGAAAACAAAGACGTACATGGATCAATTTGTCTGTAAGTGGATGCATCAGAGCAGCTTGTAGCTTTTACGTCACACCTGCAAGCTTTTTCAAACAACATTTTTTTGTCTGCTCCAAATTCCTCACAATTTGAATAAAGAAATAGTTAAAAATGCAATTTTAAGCTTAATTGTCTTAATATATGTGCTCCATCATGAGAAAAATGCATCAAGAACAAGTCATAAATGTCTTTGTGAAATCTTTGTTTAAATTAGTTTTTGTACCAAATTTGATCTTAATTGAAGTACTTATAAAGCTTTGATAGAACCAATGGCTGTAAATGAAAGATGGATGGATGATTGATTATTTTTGAATCTACTTTTAAAAGATATATTAACAAATAAATCTTGTTTCTTTAAAAAAAAAATGCTAATAGGCAGGAAAAGCAAGCATGACTGCTTGAATATGTCCAGTAAGTCTGTTGTAGAGGACTTGACAGTCATCTGTCAATCATAAGACCACACCCCCAATTTAGAAGTCTCAAATCAGTTTTCCAAAAAGGTCAAACATAATGCAGCAGTCATGAGCACACCATAATATAAGAGAGGAGATAGTAATTATGTTTATTTTTTCTATAAAATTCAACCATTAACCTGAGAAGGTCCTAGCTTGTGAAACAAGCCCCACCCACAAGGAACCTCGTTTTGTCATAGTTTAATTAATACAAAATATAAGACACATGTTTAAGCCACAATTTGATACTGATGGGGATGAAGTAGTTTCATGATATTTCACTAGAAAAAAAAGTGACGTCTTGGTTGCAATTGGGTCAATAACAGCTGTGTCACTAATGTCAATGGTGATTGAACAGGTGTGGGTCATAGCTGTGGATGTTCTAAATGTCTGTAATTGAATGTTAAAATAAGGATAAAGATGGTAAAACAGGACATTAAAGAAGACTAGGACTTTCAAAGATCCACTCAAGTGTCTTTGGTTATTAAATATATAAACAAAACTTGTAGGATTTTCACATTTGCTTTTCGTCAGACGTCATCTGACAACATATATACACGACTACACAGTCTCAAAACTGAGAGTGGAGCTAAGCATAAATCATGGCCTAATGATTACAGTTCTTTTTATTGTAGGTGTAAACCAGCTTCATATAAGGAAACATACAGCCACTTTTCTACATGCTGTCTAATTAGCAGAGTTAGGCATGTTGCCAGCAAAGCACTCAGCCATACAACCAGACATCTGAGTCATGCAGCCCGGCGGTGATGGCAACCTGCTGCTCCTATCAAATTGGCTCATTTTACCCCTAGATCCCCTGAAATAATACCCACTTCAAACCCCGTTTGGGCATTAGACAGAGCTCTTTACAGGATCACTGGCTTCCTTTTTGAGTGAACTCTTTCTGGTGGGCATCCAGCTAAAAGTGCAGGTCCTCTGAGGCCCCAGTTTGGGACCCCTCTGCTGTGTTGGTCCTTCAGAATGAAATGTTGTACCTTTCTCCTTTAATGTGGAGAATCATTTTTGAAAGCTCAGCCTTTGATGATGAACTACGTTGGTTTAAAAAAGTATGCAGCCAGCCACCAATTGTGCAAGTTCTCCCACTTAAAAGATGAGAGAAGTCTGTAATTTTCATCATTTACATACCTCAACTATGAGGGACAAAATGAGAAAAAAATCTAGCAAAAATCAAATTGTCTGATAGATGGTCAATAACAAAAGTTCAAGTCAATACTTTGTTATATACCCCTTATCAAACATTTTCTGAAAGTCTTCACAAGTTTTTCACAAACTGTTACTCATATTTTGGTCCATTCCTCCATGCAGATCTCCTCTAGAGCAGGGATGTTTTGGAGCTGTCGCTGGGCAAAACAAATGTTCAATTCCTTCTAAAGATTTTCTATGAAGTTGAGTTTTGGAGACTGGCTAATCCACTCCAGGACCTTGAAATGCTTCTTATGAATCCATTCCTTCATTACCAGGGTAGGGAGTTTGGGATCGATGTCACACTGAAAGACCCAGCCACATTTAAACTTCAACGCTCTTGCTGATTGAAGGAGGGTTCCCCTCAAATTCTGAAGAGACATGGCCCCATTCATTCTTTCTTTACATAGATCAGTCATTCTGATCCCTTTGCTGAAGAACAGCCCCAAAGCATGGCGTTTCCACCCCCATGCTCTACAGTAGATAATGTGTTCTTTGGATGCAACTCTGCATTTGTTCTCCTCCAACAGTAGAGTTCTTACCAAAAAAGGTTTAATCTGACCGTATGACATTCTCCCAGTCCTCTTCTGGATCATCGAAATGCTGTCTAGAAAACTTTAGACGAACCTGCACATGCACTGTATTTAGCAGGGCGACAGGTTTGGCACTGCAGGATTTGAGTCCCTAGAGTGTTCTTGTGATCATTTAGACACAACGGGATGAGATCTTGCGAGGAGCCCCAGATGGAGGAAGATTATCAGTGATCTTGTGTGTCGTTCATTTCCTAATAATTGCTCTCACTGTTGATTTCTTCAGGCCAAGCTGCTTACCTATTGCAGATTCAGTCTCTCTAGTCTAGTCTGACGCAGGTTAACAATTTTATGTCTGGTGTACTTTGAAAAATCTTTTGACTATAGTGAAGTTTGGAGAGTGACAGTTTGAGGTTGTGGACAGGTGTTTTTTATATAGATAACAAGTTCAAACAGGTGTCATTAATACAGGTAATGAGTAGAAGACTGAGGATCATCTAACAGAAGAAGTTCCAGGTCTGAGAGAGCCAGAAATCTTACCTTTCACCATAATTTGCAAATAAATTCTTTAAAGTCCCCTACAACAATTTTTAAAATTTTCTTTAAACATTCCCAGTGGGGTTTTAATGAGGACTGTGAAGTTTTTAACAAAAATTCCACATCCTAAATGTCTTAAAAAGCAAATTTCCTGTTGATCTGAAGCGTTCGCTTCCAAAAATCCCTCTGTGTGGGCTTGTCCTATGGTGCTGAGCTGCATAACCCCACCTCTTATCCCCCCAGACTTGCTAGCAAGACACACACTTTGATAAGCCCATGAAAAAATTAAATTAAAATAAAACATGATCATTTAGGCTGCATTGCACCAGATATCAGCACTAGCTGGGGCTCATAACTGATTTTATGATTGCAAATCTTCAGCCAGTGTTTGATTGACAGAGATATAAAAGGAGAAATACTCGGAAGTGCAAACACGAAATGATTTATATATTTTTTTCTTTCAGAAGAAAAATGCCACGCACACATGTTAAAAACTCAAAAAGCATGATTTTCATTGGAGGGGGACTTTAAAAATCAGACAGTGTTATTTTCTAGATGTTGTTTCTCATTTTGTAGTTGAGGTGTACCTATGATGGAAATTACAGGTCTCTCTCCTCTTTTTAAGTAGTAGAACGTACAAAATTGGTGGCTGACTAAATACTTTTTTATCCCACTGTAGGTGCCTCTTTTTAGTTAACTAGGAGCTGCACGGGTCAAGAGGATGTCATGCTTTCCCTGTATGTGTTTAGTCTCCCGTGTTGCTCCCTCCTCTTTGCTCCTAAATCTGTCCTCTCCCTCCGACTCATTGTTTTTTTCCCAGCATTCCTCCTGCAGTCACTGAACAGTGTCTCCTCTACAGGGAGGGCTAATAACCTGCCGTCACTTCAGAGCCCTTTGGAGGTCGGTCCAGGTGTTTTTCTCCTTACATGAGGATCTCCTCAGGGGTCCCACACCACTTGCCGACCCACACGCTGCAGGTGCTGTCAGATCTTCCCGGCGGCCATGGCCAGACAAAACGCTGAGTTGTCCCACTGCTAGGCGACGGGGCATCCGAGAGGGCTGGAGACATGTTGGAACGGAGGCCCGGGGACCACTGCACTGAATTTCGTTACTATAGCAGCTACTGTAGTAACCATGGAAACGCTATGGAGGACTGGTCTGATCTGCACTGTCATTGTCATCATGGTTGCCAGCGAGGTCGCAGGAGGTCGCAGAGATGACTTGGCCCAATCACAAGGTGAGATAAGAAAGTTAAAGAGTTTGGATGGAAAAAAAATGTGTTTTTATCTTCTGTATGGTTTTCTATTATGCTAAATCATGCATATGTCAGCATAATTTGAATTTAAGTTTGAAAAACCAGACTTATTTTATTTTTTTTTTAAAGTAATAAAAAAAACTTTACTTTACCCTAAAGAAACAGTATGAGGTTGGTGAACAACCTTTAGCCTCTTCTGTTGACTGTAAGAACATTTGATACCATAGATTTTCAAAGGACAAGCTGAAACAGAAATGAACCGTTTAAAGATGTGACCTGCTGGGGAAGGCTTCTGAAACACAGGTCAGAGCCATCTGAACCAAAACACTACATCCACAAATCACAACGCTGGAGCAATCCCACATGCCTCCCTGTCCTGCACCACTCCACACAGTTCCCCCTTTCTCTCCCACAACTGAAGCTGGAGCGACAGAATGACCCCCCCCACACACACTAAAGGAAAAGACATAAATTGTGTCAGTGTCCGTCTCTCATCATACTGAACAAGGCAGTGATTGTGTATTTCCTAAATTTGACCCTTGACCCCTCACAGCCATCTGGTTCCAATACTCCAACTTACTACTTCCTTTAAACAAACCTCCCCCTCCCGATCACTGAAGTGGCTTATTTGACCAGGGTTTAAGCCTGAATTAAGGAGTATTTTGGTTCATTAAAGTGGATTAGATGACTTTCTGTAATCTGAAAGGAGCTGATTGTGGTGAAAAATCCCCATATTTAAGCCAAAATTGGAACAACCTGAAAATGGAGCTACAAAGAAGTACAGAGGATGCAGTTGAAGATGACTCACTGAGCTTTTTTTACACATCTTAGCTGTCCAAAAAGAAACGTTTAAGACATGTTTTCCACTAATTGTCATCCAAATTCAATTTTAAAGCAAAAAATATAGCGAAAACTTTGAAAGAATCCTATTGTCGCTGTAAACTTAGGCCTTGTGGAAATTTCTCTTTAATCAAAACAGCAATTTCATTTCATTTTTCAGGTTTTGACTCATATATAATTTCTCTGAGTATGATTTGATAGAGTAAAACAACAGAAAATGTAACCTCATACCTGATGATGACTAGAAGCAACAGAATATCTGAGTAAAATGGAATCAAATTTGACTTTGGTTAATCACGGTTGCAAAACTTCTCTAATGAGAATTGTTATTTAACATGTTTTTGTGGCTTTTTTCTCATGATGGAGGACATATATAAAGTAAATTAAACTCCAAATTGCATATCTTTATTTATATTGGGGCGGATGAAATAATGGAGATGGAAAAGTCTCGACATGAAAGCTACTACGGCAAGCCGCAAGCTCCCTACTCTACTCCATTCTGATATATCCACTTGTAGATGACTAGATCCATGAACAACTTTATGATTGGATTGCTCCGATAATGCACACAATTAATAAGTTCACATTTTTTACATGAATCTGTAATCAACGTTCTGTTTTTAAATTTTCTTTCATTGTCTTTCTCCACACCAAGACAAAAGTACGCAGACATGCAAAGATTCCACTTTGGGATATCAGCCTCCAAAAAATGCAGCTAATGGCAAAATCTCTTTTTCCTTTGGAAGTCTCCACTAGATTTGAAAAATCTGGCTGCATGGAAGCGTTCCCACTCAGCCACAAGAGCATTAGTGGAGTTCTGCTCGAATGTTGTTGGATAAAACTTGGCTTGCAGTCGACATTCCAGTTCATTCAAAAGGTTTCCCAAGGGGAATGAGTCCAAAACACATAGTTGGGTTATATTAAACAAAAAAAAAAATGTTCTTCATATTTAAAGCCTTGAATTTCATCCCACGGGTTATTTGGAGTGAACAACCTGGCAGCTCATTTTTTTTAGGTCGATCGCTTCCTGCTTTGAGATAATTGACAGAGGGCAATTTCCTCATAACTAAACCTAATATTTATTTTCAGGACTACATCAGTGATTTCCAAGTTGTTCGATTTGGGGAAAATCTGACTGAATATTTTAATAACTTGAGGAACAATTTTAGGTTCACCAGATAACGGAAAAAAGTAACACAATGAGATGTTTCTATAAATTGCTTCTTTTGTTTTTTGACATGTGGTCTTCACAGACTTGCTTGTAGGGATCATTCATAAAGCAAAGGGCAGAAATACATGTTAAGTTTTCTTTTTTTCTTTATTGCTGCCACCATCCTCTGTCCTTTTTCCCTCAATCTCTTAAAATTTGATGATTCCACAGCAGTAGTTCAGCAATGTTTGGTCAAAGGGAGAGTAGAGGTGTGTCTGACATGGAGGGAGGTGCACTCTTCCTCCCAGAGTACTTCCTTTCACTATTTTCATTTAATGATAACAGAAGCAGGGGTGTATTCATCAGTATGGACTCCTCTTTGTGGGGGACTTCTGAATCAGGGTGTTTCCTCCTTTCAAATTTATCAAGAATGTTTCCCCTATATATATATATATATATATATATATATATATATATATATATATATATATATTATATATATATATATAAATATATTATATATATATATATATATATATATATATTATAAATAATATTATATTATATATATATATTTTAATGTCTTTATGTCCACGGATTAATTTAAATGGAATAAAAATCTGTATTAGAAGCAAAAGAATTAAAACATCTCCATTTTTTTTTAAAGCTGGGATCTTTCACGTAGAAAACAAATACATCTGAATATGTTTTTACCAAAATTGCTGCCAATTTGTCAAATTTTGACACTGTTCATTCCCATTAAGTTCGTCTGGAGGTGCCTCTTGGCAACACCCGCAGTCTCTTGGCATATTTGGCAAAATTTCACTTTAAAAAGAGGAATATTTCCTCTTGTCCTGGGAGCGGTGGCGCTCTCTGTCAACATTTCTTTTTTATTTACAGTCTACATTTCAGAAATGTTCTTGAAAGTGTCACTGAGGATGTTGCCACAGATTTACAATGGTTAATAGTGTAACTTAGCCAACTACAATAACAAAATCTTAGACAGTTTTTAGAAAAAGCTGTATATTATTTATTTTATGAAAGGAGCCCGTGGGTTGGTGGAAATTTGAATCTAAGCCCATGTATATGTTTATGTGTTATATGTATCAGGCTGCACAGTACTGCTGTGATCACCTCTTAATATCAGTTAAAATGCGAAAAGAAAAGGAGTGCCTTTTTTAAAATTTAGCATTTTGACGCAAAATAAAAATCCCCTTCAGGTATACATTTCTTGTATTAACATAAACTGGGAAAAAAGAAGTCCACTTTTACAGGTGACAGATTACTTTGCTGGTTTTCATTATGCTGTGTGAGGTCTCCATAATGAGATGACTTTAATCCAGTTTATTCAGGCCCCCTTTTGTGTTCTCCATGGGAGTTTTTCCTGAGCTTTAAAGGTAGCTCAGACGCTGCCTGCCTGATCACTTGGTTGTAGTTAAAGAAAGGAAGGAAATCAGTACGTTTACAGGAATTTTCAAAGCTCTGAAGTTTATTGTTGCTCATTTAAATATAGTCATCTTATTTTGAAAGCTTTGCTTGAAAAACACTTCTTTTAAGAAGGCTGTTATTTTTTTAAATTCCTTTCCATTCCATTTTTTTTTCTTTTCTTGAGATGAAATACGTTTTTTCATATAATTTTATGTGTAATATAAGTGACGTGTAAAATAAGCAACAAATTATTGATTTTCTTTTTACATTTGTTGGTCACCAGCATTGACTGTTTAGTAATCCCACATTTTTTTTAGATTTTGTTGATATTTGTGGATTTTTTTTTAATTTTTTTTATTTAAAGGCACAATGCTACAAGTTTTTACTTTGACGTTATCCCTGGATGATCTGTTTGTTTCCCTTTGGAAAACTTTCCATTTTTGCCTATATTTGCTCCAAACTCTAGAACCGACTGAGTGGGAACAACTAGCATGTTATGTCTCACTTCTTCTCGGGTTCATGGTTCCTGTCAATCAACCGGATGCAACGGCTCCTTAAAGTCTGCAAGCACTCTAATTTAATGGCACACAGGTTTACATATTTGGACTAGTGGAAGTATTTGTTGTTGTAATGCAAATTTTAGTCCAGGTCCATCATTGTTTTGTCTCTACTTGGTTTAAAGACCCACTTTGATGAAAATCATGTTTTTGATGTTTTTTATGTGTTCCTGTGGCATTTTTTGTAATGATGGAGGACAACTTATATAAAGACAACTTAGCACAACTAAAACAAATTGTTTTGAATTGGGAGCAGATGACAAAAATGCAGTTTGAATAGGTTTGTAGGTGTGACATAGAACCAACTACCCTTCTCTGCTTCTTTCTGATGCAGTTGCAGACAAATAGATGCATGTATGTCTTCATTTTCCTCATCTGAACTGGAATCTGGCTCAAAACTGTACATCTGGATAGCTCCAATATTGCTCCCCATTTGTTGTTACTGCACTAATGTTAGGTTGGGTGTGTGCGGGGCTCTAAGCTAGCGGGAGAGCACTTTAACAAATAACTCTCAGTTATGGGTGACGGGAAGGGGTAACGGGGTTGGTCTGCGCCAACAGTCCCGCCCACAACCCACAGACGAATTTCTAATAAACTCCTGCCACTCTGCAGAAACTATGTCCAAGAAAACAACACAAGTTTTCTTAATTAAATTATGAATAAATGAATGAAAGAAGCTTTATTTATATAGTACTTTACAACTCCTTTTTGGGGTACCAGAGTGCTTTACAATAAAAGAAAGAGTAAACAAGAAAGTAAAAAAAAAAAAGTGAAAATTGGCAAATTAACAACAAAATTAATAACAACATAAAATTACAAAAAGTAGTCAGCAATAAAATACATAAAAGATACTAATGCAATAAAACAAGTAAAAGAAATTAAAAGGCCACCAACTGCTGGGCATTAAAAGCAATGCTAAAAAGATATTTTTTTAATTGACATTTGAAGCTGATTAGGTCTGATAGAAGGCATAATTAAAAGACCATTGGGATTGCTTTTAAAATGGATCAAAAGATGATCCATGAGCAGAGAGCTTAATGCCTGCCGATTGTAGTAAGAAAGGACATTTTCAAATGTTTTAAATAAAGAAATGGTTAAAAAAAGCTTATTTTTCCTAAGTTATGCCCTTCATCCTGAGAAAAGTGCTTCAAAAGGCATGTTAAAAACACAATTTTCATTGGAGTGTCTCATTTAACGGTGTGACCCAGATCTGTGTCGCTTCTACTCCCAAAGACCGCTGGAACAAGTGTGTTTTGTTTCTGAACTTCCCATGTCGGCAACAGTGTATAACCTCATGAGCTCCATGTGAAGGCAGCCTTTGTAATTATGTCTGCTGTTTATTCAAGCCACATCTACCAACTTCACAGTGACTTTTTTTTTTCTTTTTTCCTGGTGGAGAGCTTTCTAAGTCTGCCTGCAGGAACTTTGATCTGAGGTATTTACTCTGTGTGGGAAGGAGCTGCTTCTCTGAACTCAAAGAAAAGATTTGATAGAAAAAGAGACAAAAATGAGCTCAGTTTTTAGATGTTTTTTTGGTCTTTTTGTGTCTTTTGTTAGAAAGCTGACCTTGAGCCTTTGGAGTTGTTTGTATTTAGACAATAAATTCTTAGCAGGGATGGGAAGAATATAGTTTCAAGGTAACCATAGCAACCTCCCTCAGTCCTCATGGGAGAAGCGTACTGAGTTGCAGAACTGAAAGGTTAAGAAGACTTTTTTTTAATAATAATACTGCAAATTTGTCAAATAAATTTAAGTAGAATAAATAAAATTAAGTTGATTTTTTGGTTCCCTGGTCTAACTCAGTGGTTTATTTTATGCAGCCTTTATCCTTCTCTTTTAGCTGCTTTCCTGTCCAATCTTGGACAGTATGAGATCGCTATCCCTGTACGAGTTGGACCCAACGGCGAGAAGTTGGATGGAGACAATTCTCATCACCAAAGAAAGCGGCGCAGTCCTGAAGACAGGCTTCATGACACGGTAAGCTTTACATTTAAAGTGGCGTTTGTGTTGAGGGTGTGCCCCCTCATGCAGCTCCTTCATAAATCCTCTCATGTCTGCCAGCTCTTCTATCAGCTGTCTACGTCCCAGAACAACTTCCTGCTCAACTTGACGCTGCAGGGAGGCTTGCTTTCCCACCGCTTCAGGGTGGAGTATTGGAAGAGAGGTCAATTAGCCTGGAGCCACCCTTACTCCCCCCACTGCCATTATACGGGACATCTACAAGACCAGCCTCACTCTAGCAAAGTGGCCTTGAGCAATTGTAATGGCCTGGTAAGACTTGAAACCCCCTATTATTCCTTTTCATTACAGTTGATTAACAATATAAGCTTTTCTGCTCATCAGAGCTTCAAACTAAAAGGAAAAAAAAAAAAAAATCTTTAGATCTGAAGCTAATTTGACTACTTCAGCTCATCCCCTTCACGCTGGTCACTCGTCTTTCTATAATTTTGTTTGAGTCAAATATAATTCATTTATACTTTAGATTTCTACATTTTCTTACCTGTTTTCATGCTCTTACTTTAATTTGTACAGGACTCTTGGTTGTACATGCAGGGTAAATAAAGTTGGACTGGATTCAATCCTAAAGAGGGAATTTTATTTATTCATAAAAACAATAGTAAAAACTGTTAAAGTCTAAAAAATAGATTGCAAATGCTGCTGTTATGAGTCAGAAGTTTGTAAAAGCAATAAAAAAACAAAAAAATAGTGAAATGGAGGAAATACTGAAAATAGCTTTAAATTGATCTGGTTATGTTAAATGTGGGTATTTTTAATAAAAGTATGCATATATGTCAAGAAGGGAGAACAGGCTGATGGAAAATGTGTTCACATTTATATAAACGTTTACTGTCACCGTCAAACTTCTGAAAGAAAAAGTGGCCTGAAAATTGGAAAATAACACAAATTTTAAGAAGAAAATCACCAGAAAGCAGTAAAAAAAATGACGACACAGAAAGCAATTTTTACTTAATAAGAAATCTTCTTGTAAGACATCAAAATCTAGAAAGTTTTTCATAAGTAGGGCTGCATGATATTAGAAAACTTGCGATTTGCGATATTATAGATCAATATTGTAATGACGATATGAATTGGAATACATATAGCAAAACAACTAATACATTAATTCCATCAGTTTAAAAAAATAATAATTTTTACAGAACTTAATTTATACTTCAAATGATCCATGTATACGTAGGAGGCGAGTATCATAAAAGATTTAATGACATAAAAGAGGTCCATCTGATTCGTCAAATGTGAGAAGGGCTCTATTTAATTTTTTAAATAGATTAGATTAGATTCAACTTTATTGTCATTACACATGTACATGTACAGGGCAACGAAATGCAGTTTGGCATCTAACCAGAAGTGCAATAGGCAGTAAGAGCATGTGGTATAAATATAATGATAAATACGTACGTTACAGGTTGTTATAAAGGATATGGACAGTATTTACAGATCGGATGTATAAGAGATGACCATATACAGGTTAATGACCTAGATATATATATATACATAATGAATGAGGTAGGTACTATGAACATATTATACAGATGGATTTTTAGGAGGGAGAAGACTATAAACAGAACTAACATAACCTAATTTACAAAAAAAGGGGATGGCAGATGATAAATATGGTGGGGCAAAACAGATGACATGGACAATTTACAGTGCAGAAGGTATTAATAAATAATATCAGAGCCTATTTAGGTAACAAGACTAGTGCAATTTCGGTACATAGTACTGTGCAAACAGATTGTAAATATGTGCAAGAAAGATCAATGCAATGATGAAGGTGATTGGATGAATCGGTTTGTGGGGGTCAGCGGGGGTCAAGGGGGTGAGAGTTCAATAAGGTCACAGCTCTGGGGAAAAAGCTGTTCCTCAGTCTGCTGGTCCTTGTCCGGAGGCTTCTGAAGCGCCTGCCTGAGGGCAGGAGGGAAAATAGTCCATGTGCTGGGTGGGAGGAGTCCTTCAGAATGCTGCGAGCACGACGCAGACAGCGCTTCTTCTGGATGTCCTCAATGGCAGGAAGGGGGGTTCCTGTGATGCGCTGGGCAGTTTTCACTACGTGCTCAAGCTGCCTTAAGATTGTTTTCATGTGTGTAAACATTTTTTGACTGTTTATCGCAATTTAAGCCACCTTTTTTCATATGTGTATTGCACACGTTGATATTGCTGTGACAATAAATTTGTGATGTATTGTGCAGGCCTACGCATAAGCATTCAAAAAGGGAAAATTTTGTTGAAAAGGTTAACTTTTAGACAGAATTACTGCACATTTAATGTCATATAGCCCAATAAGAAGTGTTTTTTTCTAGTACGAAGTAAATTTTTGGTATTTTTAGAATTTTTGTGTTCCTAATTGTTGGGCATTTTGATGACAGTGACAAAAAAAGTTGTGCAATAGGTAGAAATGACTCATTTAAAAAAATAATAATATGAACAAAATAAGAATATGATCTTATTCTCTCATAATCGGAAACTAGCACTTATTCTTAGAATATAAATCTACATTTTTGCCTCCAAAAATGACAAGATTTATTGAACTTTTAAATAACATTCTTAAAACTGAATTAAAACTTGCATTGGAAATGGACTTCTTATTGTTTAGTCTTAAATCAAGGTTTGTGACAGTCAAGAGTTCGGGGCAGAATGATTTTGACTCACTTCAAAAATAATTTCTTTATCTTTTAAATTTTAGCTCCTAATGAGACAAAATTTCTAAACTGCATTGATTTTGAGAAAAGCTTTCAAAATCAAAGAAAATTAAAAAAAAACAACTTTAAACCTGGTAAAATATCTTAAATATTCTAAGATGAGGTTTTCAAGTTTTGCAATTATCAAATACGGTAGTTTGCAATCTGATCGTTTAGATTTGGGTTTATGATTTGAATTTGATTCATTGGAATTTTATAAAAATAATTTTATTTCACATATAACTTCACATATTCGAATATTCACATACTATTAAAACTTTTTTTATTGGTTTTAAATCATTTTTATAGTAAATAAAGGGAACAGAGAGGCTGCTTTTCACCCAAAAATGGTCAAATATACAATATATATATATATAAATTTATGGTTTGATTAATTGATTTATCAAGTGATTCGATTAATGGATTTTTTAAAAATCCAAAAAGCAAAAATTCTGTTCCACCTCAGCTTTCTTCTTGCTCTTCAAAAAGGGAATCTTTTCTTTCGTTTGAATTTGTTTGCAATTACAAAGTAGAGCATCAGTTCTTTTCTGACTCATCTTTTTCTCATGAGGTCATCTCAGTGAGCCACGACACACTTTGGCTTCTGTTTGATGATGTTTCAAAGTTAGAACTCCTCTGAACCCTTTCACCGGGTACTCTGAATCGTGATGCATCATTTTGTTGGCTGTACTCACAGCAGCATGTTTCTGTGTATCCTCTCACTACAAACACCAGGCCTCACAATCACTTCTTAGATGCGTTCACAAAGCGTTCATAAGCCGCACACGTAATTACTGTTGGTCAGAGCAGCGTGAGCGCATTCAGCAGTGAGTGCGCTCCATGTCCAGAGGAGCATCACTAACTTTATTATGAGATTAAAGGCGCTTTGAAAGCCGCCGCCGCGGGTCGAGGGCCGGCTCTCGCCCTGACCGGGGCCGACACATCTGAGCAGAATCAAAGGAAGTGTTAGTGTATCGCTCTCTGCCTCACTTGCTCAATTTTCTCGCTCTCATTCACCTTTTCATGCTTCCTTGTGTGTTTGACTGGACGTGTCTGTGTGACCTGAACCTCCGCTCTGATGGGTTCCGTGCAAAGCAGCAAATTTATATCAAGTTATACGTCAAACTTTTGAAATCAAAGAATGCTTGTTTTACTACTTACATTAAATAGATGAAAGATCGATTTTCTTATGACGATTAGCTAATGAAAATTTAATTGCATTTGTGAGTCTTTCTTTATTCAAATTGTTGTGAATCATGAGTAGAATTAAAAATCAGTTAGTAAAAGCTTGTAGGTGTGACGTACAAGTTACTATGGC
This sequence comes from Oryzias javanicus, assembly GCA_003999625.1. Classification (NCBI taxonomy): domain Eukaryota; kingdom Metazoa; phylum Chordata; class Actinopteri; order Beloniformes; family Adrianichthyidae; genus Oryzias; species Oryzias javanicus. The sequence continues at coordinate 14,588,061 of CM012440.1, forward strand.
AAGCCACAAGCTCCCTGCTCCTCTCTATTCTGATGCATCTACCTGCAGATAAATAGATCCATGTACGGTACGTCTTCATTTTCCTCGTCTGAGCTGGCATCTGGCTCAAAGCTGTACGGCTGGATAGCTCCAATATTGCTTGCCATTGTTGTTGCACCGTTAATGCTTGGTTGGAGTTGTGAGGGGCTGTGAAGTTAGCAGGAGAGCACATAAAGTGATGGATGATGGGAAGTCAGAGGAGCCTTACTATGTGCTAACAGCCCCACTTAAACCCAGAAGTGAATTTCTAATGAAATACTGGCGCTCTACTGAAACTATGTCTTCTTTTTTTTAACATTTTGGCTAAAATCAGCAAAATCAGAATTAAAAGACCTCTTGGAAATGCTTTTAAATTACATCGAAAGATGATAGGAGTGAGGTTTTATGAATCAAGTATGAGTGCAAGCAAATAGTATACAAAAAGAAGGCATAAATAGGTGTCAAAAATAAAAATAGGGAAAAAATAAACAACATTTAAGTCGTTTTTAAAATTTTTGTCTGTAAATGATCCAAAATTGTTAAAATGTTGTAATCGTTTCTATTTTACACTATAGATTCTTTAGTCTTGGGTTCAAATCTAAGATCAATCTTAGTTCTTGTATGACGTAAATATATCCAGGATTGGGTTTGTAGCTGCAAAATGAAAGAAAAAAAGGTGATAGGTCACAATAACCATGAATATCTACAAAAATGTCAAACTTACATTTTTTAAACTTCAACACAATCCATTTTTAATCCATCTTTGGAACCATTTTAAAATAAATTTAGCTTCAATTTTTCGACATTATAAGCTTTTTTTGTTATCTATTTTCCTCTATGAGAAAATCTTGTCTTATGTGATTTAAATAAATTTCACTATATTTAAATAAAAATAAATTAACATATTTTCCAGAGCTTAGATTTTTTAAATAATAATTCTTTCATTATACTTTGTTCTCAAAAATACCATGTTTTCTGACATGACAGAGAGGTTGAACACAACTTTCAATGTCTGAAAGCTAATCTGTCATTTCAAACCTCACTTTAGTTCGGATCGTTGCAATGAAAGTTTCATCTTGACGTTTCATTAAAGCATTTCCACTGAATTTCGATTGGTTTTTCTGTTTTTCCATAGCAGGGGGTAATCGTTGCAGGTGGCGAGGAGTACCTGATTGAGCCGCTTGTCTCGTCAGACAACCAAACAAAGATGGAGAGCAGTGAAAGAACAGAGGAGCGCCCTCATGTGGTTTACAAAAGGTCATCCCTTCGCCATCAGTACAAGGGCCGGTCCTGTGGGGTCATAGGTGAGAGGAAATATTTAAAGTTTGAACAGTTTCTTTCCCTTTCAGCTGCTTCCTTTAGAGGACGCCATATTGAATCATTGAACCCAAATATCTTCATCTTCAGACTCCACCTTAGTTTAGCTAAAAAAAAAAAACACGTTTCAGTCATGCAAACTCTATGTTCTGCTTTTAACTATCTGATCTCAAAACACGAGTGTATGTGATCCATCACAGATGAGAAGCCAATGAAAAGTTTGTCTTGGTGGCAGCGGACGCTGAAGATGCCTCCTCATCATGTTGGTCGTGGCCAGCTGCCTCTGAAGCGCTCCGTAAGCCAGGAGCGCTACGTGGAGACACTGGTGGTGGCTGACAAGATGATGGTGGGTTACCATGGTCGCAGGGACATCGAGCAGTACATCCTGGCTGTCATGAATATTGTAAGTTTCACAACACCAGAGATGTGCACCAACATCTGACCAGATTTTATATCATTCAAATTAGCTGAAATTCTGAAAGGTGAGCCTGGAGCTTAGACTTTTGTTGGCATTCAAGTTCTAAGAAATTGACATACTTTTAAAAAAAGTCTTTCAAACTTTTATTACATTTGCTGGATGATGGAGTTACATGTACAGTAAGTAAGGTTACGGTCACATATAACAAAATGTGCAAATCTTGAAGATTCCACCGATGCCTCCCCATTGCACGGTGGCAGTTGTATCTGTCACCGTAGCATAACTACGAAGGAGAATTAGGGCCACCAAGAAGAATTAGAACTAATATACAAGAATAAAGTCGCAAAATTATGAGAAATCCACTCCATGTGGGTCGTGAATCTTCTTCCGAAAAGGCCTTGGGTCCTGCAAATTCTTTTCAATGTCCTTATAAAAATAATAGGCTACCTAAAAGACAAATTTTCCTTATTTGTGAATGCTGAAGGAACCGCTTATAATACGCTCCATGTCTCTCAAACTGAAACGCCATTGGTCCTTTTTTTGTTGTCATTTTTATGTTTTCTAAGTAAACAGTCTTTATGATTTAAATCTTATAAATTCTAAACTTAAAGCTTCATTATCGTAAAATATTTACTTTTTCACTCACATTTTCATGACTTTATTCTTGTAAACTTATTTTTTTATTTGGTTTTAATACTCAATTATAAGTAACAGCGTAGTCATTTTAATAAAAAAATAAGATTTCAATGTAAAACGTTTCAATTTGACATTTACAGCTTATGGTTTCAATTGTCTATGTTATTTCTATCATCATTTCCTTGTAAATGTTAGGAATGCTAATGAAAGACCTCTAAATGCAAACAAGAAACACTATTTTGTAGATTGCTTGGTTGAGGAATTTTTGTTTAATTGTATTTGTTTTTGTGAGTTTATGTACTCTGCTGCAGAAAATGTCTTGTAGTAGAGTTGAACTAATAATAAATGTCCCTTTTTATTTTTTTTATTTTTAGGACTTTGCCAACCTAACTGTAGTTCAGGTGGTAATTACATCAGTGTTTTTTAAGACTGGTTTTTTCTTGTTTCCTTGGAGGTCAGGTTGCCAAACTGTTCCAGGATTCTAGCCTGGGGAATGCAGTCAACATCGTGGTGACACGACTCATTCTGCTCATGGAAGACCAGGTTAGACACACTTGTCGACTGCTTCAACAAGTATCACAAACTGTTTTTATTTGTGCCTTTTTTCTCTGTTCTAACCTCTGTGCTCGGGTACAACTCTGACCTGCACGTATAAGCTTGTTTTTGTGCCAAATGATTGGCTAAAGTGTGCCTTTCCTGCACCACACCCAGCGGACTCTTAACTGTGTGAGCGGTGGTTATGGATTGCTTCTGTAATGGTTGAAATGAGAGGAAGTAAGGAATAAAGATTTAGAGAAGGTGGAAAGCTCAAGCTTACAGAGCTGTTCTGTGTTTGTCGCGCTTGTTACTGTGGTGAACAGCGACTTCTACGACTTTCATGTATGTCAAAGAAAACAGAAAAGTATTTGGAAATTGATGATGAAAAACACTTCAGTTTATATGTATATATTTTTAAATAGGTGCGTTATAAATATACCTTTCTTGTAATTATACCTATAGATTTGGCATTCAAGGAGAAAAACATAGCTTCACTTACACAAGGGGTGTTCAAACTCTTAGCATAGAGGGCGAACCAATCGGCCTGCATTCTTTGAATCCTTATAATAACCATATGTAAATGAACTTCTGGGGTCTTGCGTAACAATGTTAGTTTTTATGATCATTTTAGGCAGGGCTGCTCATTCCTGGTCCTCGAGATCTACCACCCTGACTATTTTCCAGATCTCCAAGCCCTGCCACCTGCTGATTGGCTCAGTCAGATGTCTCCACAATCTGATTGAAAGGACACACCTGGTCCAGGTAATCAGCAGCAAGCAGTACAGGGAGAGCTGGAAAACAGGCAGGGTGGTAGATCTTGAGGACCAGGAATGAGCAGCCCTGATTTTAGGGCTCTACATACAAAAAATGTCGTCACAGAACACGCGTTGCCAGTTAAACCAGGTTAAACTGTGGCCAATCAGGGACTTAGTAATGATGTATGGATTTGGTTTTCCTATTAAACCCAGACAACGACCCTGATAATGTCTTTGTTTGTTTTTCAAATGAAGATAAACCAACGCCACGCTATGATAATCCATATCTACCATTTCAAGGATACTAACTATGAATCGAACAATTCACATTTTGTGCCTAAATTGAGAGATTTAACATTTTGCACTTAGCCTCTTCCAACTGTAGGTGGATGACATGCGGTAGTAAACAGTAGAAAAATAAAAAAGAGAAGCCCCTCCGTGCTTGTCCAGTGTGAAACCATGGGCTAAACGCACGCTCAAAAACCCATTCTGAGCACATTCTTGAGCGATCACCCAATGCCTGATGTGTATGTAGATTTAGAAAAAGTTGGGGGGGCATATTATTCATTTTTTTGACAGTAGAAGTTTGAACCAGGGCTGCATTTGTTCCAGGGGGCAGACTTTGGACATGTGTGTGGTATGCAAATCTAGTTTAATGAACATTTTTTATTTGCACGACTTTAAGGTGTTACATGCAATAGAATCCAAAGTGATTTAAATTGGGAATTTAAACCTTTAACAACACAAACTCTAGTTTACTAAACAGCTTAATGAAGAATGTAGTTAACAAAATTGTTGGGGAGTGATCCCACAAATGCACACTGCTCAGGAATAATGCAATCACAGTCAATAAAAACTCCTGGAAGCAAATAAACAAAGGTAACATCTACTTAGTCTTCATGTCCAGTAGCTGTTAGAGGATATTTCCAATTGTCCCAAGCAGGTACCTCTACTAGCAGGAGGAACAGAAAACCCCTAAAAGTACTTAAAGGGGAAAAAAGGCCCAACTTCAAAAAGAGAAAAAGACAGTCTTGGAAAAAAAATCCTCCAGTGTAGGAAGTTTCACAAAAAAGGGAAAACATAAATCCATGTCACCAAGAGATCCAAAAGCAGTACTGTCAAGGGGCAGACATAATTCCTGCTCAAGAAGGAGCGTGGTCACAATCCAGAAACCACCACTGGGAACAAACAGAGGGAGAATCTTCTCTGACAGAGATCCACTGAAGTCTGCTTAAACGGGCAACAGCTCTGGTGGGAAGCATGAGGTTGATTCCTGAAGGTGCTGCAGACAGTGAGTGTTGCAGGATTATGACATAATCTAGTGCAGAGCTGGACAGTTCCAACCTTGAGTCTGTGTCCCTATATTTTTGCTGATTACCAGGATCAGGTGTGTTTAGCCAATCAGAAGATGGAAAAGAAGAGTTTGTTTTCCTATCAGATGCAATGACTTTAATAGAAAAATGTTTGCAGATAGTCTGCAACCTGCTCTCATATCCCTTTTTTGTGGCTCTTTGGCTTTAAAGGAAAATGCTGAATAAATAATAGATTTATTAGTTAGGTTTTCACATATCAAAAAAGTAAATAAATGGCTGGTAAAAAGTTTGATTTATTGTCGGATGGTTTTGTCATTGGAATGAGTTTAGACTTGTAGTCTTACCTGCTGTTCAGAGCCAAAGAATATTTGCAAATTAAGTGCAGCAGGATCTTATTTGACACTGGATGTATTTTATTTTGAAAAGAACTTGCATGTCTAAGTGTCAAAAGTTATGTAATAGTAATGTAACATTGTATTGATTTAATTATTGTTAAAATTTAAAAGCTACATTTTAGAAATAAGTGTCATGATGGCTGCAAAAACATAAATAAAGTGTATTTTTTCTAAACCGTAAATTGGGTCTTTGCTGGGTTTTAGTCTGTAAGAAACAAAAACAACTGGCTCTTCAAGCGCTAACTGTTGCAGACTACTGGTCTAAAACATGGTCATACATCTGGTGTTTGATCAGCCAATTAAACTCAATCAACGAGACTAAACCCCCTGAATATATAGACAAGCCCCCGTACTCGTTTGGTGATTTAGGAGTCAAGCTTATTCATGAAACCTTTCCTTTCCATTATGTCAGCTGATGCAACTTCTTCAGCCTTTCAGAGTAAACTACTGTATGTCCATATATATGATCATATATTACATTGGGAACACTAAAAAACACATTTTTTTTATAAGAAACCTGAACTAAATTTATTATTCTTATTATTGTACTTATCATTTCGTGCAGTATTTCAAATACATCAATTTTGGTCATATTGCCCTCATAGTTTAGCTCAGCAGTTTATATCCACAACCATCAAGTCTATTTTCATTGTATTCAGCTGGTTCAGCAGACATGTCCACAGACTCTTGTTGTACGATGTTGGGAAATGAAGTAAGACTCCACACTTGACCACTGTGCAGGAGTTCAGCTCATAAAAAGTGCATGACCTTACTTACATAGCTCAGAGGATGACTAAGCCACCTAACTGGCTAGTAAATGACCTTATTAGCTCGCCATTAGCTTGCCATTAACAGCATGTGGCGAGACGGTCCAGCTGGTTTCTTCTGGGATCACAGTGCGGCTTTGAGGTTTCCTCCACAGCAGTCTTATTGGAGAACTTTTATGATTCATACGTCCTCAAAATAAGCCCCGGAATATCCCTTCCTGATGTGTGTTAGTTATCTGAGCAAATAAAAAGGGGTAAATGTTAGGATCATTAGCGGTGGGCAGTTTTAGTGTTAGTTATTCTTACGCCTAAAGTTTGAGGTCAGGACGGGATTGGGAACGGTGAGCGGTTCTGCTGCTGGTTTCCAGGTCCGAAAAGGCGAGCTGGCCCCGGAAAGGAAAATGAGGCCAGCAGCGGGCTCTGGGATGAGGGATTCTGGGATGAGAAAATGACTGGTTATGTCACCGCATGCATTCCTGGGTTACGAGTTCTCGCCAGCTGTGGCCAACTGGGCACCCACCCCCCCTTTTCTTTTGCTCCATGCCCCCCTTAATGCAGTGATGATGCTGACTTTTCACTTATCAGCTCAAGCTACTGAACATAATTTTGTTTTCGGATCAAATATGAACCATTTTCATGTGTCATGTGTGGCTTGGAAGAGGGGAAGACCGGGGTCGTAACACATGTGTGAAAGTGGATCCGTTTTTATTCATAAAGATGCTTCAAGGGGTGAAAACTTTGATATTTTTAATATTTCAGTCTGTTTTCTCTCTGCCAGCCGACGCTGGAGATCAACCATCATGCGGGGAAGTCCTTAGACAGCTTCTGCAAGTGGCAAAAAAGCATCCAGCATCGGAACAGCTACGGCAACGCTATACCAGACAACGGCATCGCTCACCACGACACCGCTGTGCTCATCACCAGGTCAGAAATGCAAAATAACACATTTTCACAATGAGGAATTTGGACCATTTCCTGACAAAGATGCTTCTATTTTCCCTCTGAGGAAGCCAAGAAAATAAACTCACTGCAAAGAAAGACACAAAGCAAATCGGACAGTGACAGTTTATCTCTCGTTGCTGTTGTTCCAGTTGCAGAAAAACAGAAACAGTGGCTGATACAAATTGAAGACATAAAAGAAAACATTATAGCTGTTGACTAAGGAATGTGCAGCAGAAGACAACACAACCATGGTTTGGTCAGAGTCATCTGAAAGCTATTGAACTGAGCAGAACTGCTGACTTGCAAATATTCCCTTGCAAAGAATGTGCTATAACTTAAGCCAAAAGAGGGAAACTGTGGCAGTGTCTGACAATAGATTAGGCAGAAAACAAGTAATACTTTTTTAAAATGTGGTTTTGGTGGGGAGCCTGTGGGAAGAGTTTGATATTTGCAGCAGCTAATTTATCAAGCTGAGGATGGAAACTGTCCAGACAGATGACACCTCCGTGACCATCCAGGGTTTCCTCCTATTGTTCTTTCAAAGCTATATCTGTCTGCTCCCGCTGCCGTCTGTCCATAACATGTCTGCAAGTCACCCTCCCAGAATATGTCCACGACAAGTTTGTGCCAAAACCAGCTTCCACAATAATTTGTAGCTGTTTTTTTTCTTCTCAATTTCTGTCAACAGGTACGACATCTGCATCCAGAAAAACAAGCCCTGTGAAACTCTAGGTAACTCACACACAAATAAACTGACTAATATAGCATTCAGTAAACTAAAAATAAAAATATTCTTGTCTTTTCTTTTGTGAAAAATTGTATTTGAACAATCGAAAAGCTCCTAAAAGCAACTTAAACAGAATGAAAATGAATGTTTATCCCATCCATGGCAGGATTAAGGTTTGTGTATTTGTTAGGTTTGGCTCCTGTAGGAGGGATGTGTGAACCTGAGAGAAGCTGCAGCATCAATGAAGACATCGGCCTGGGAACAGCTTTCACCATCGCCCATGAAATCGGACATACGTGAGTAACAGACACGCGAGAAACGCGGTGTGCAAAACCAACTCCTGTGAAGCTTCCAATAGCTGCGTTTCCATTACAGATATGAGCAAAACTTTATCGAAATTCTAGAAATGATGAAAAACTACAATTTTCCATTAAATCTTAATTGTACAAATGAACACAAATCAACTCACGAGATAAGTCATTAACAGATGAGAACAAGTATTTGTTTTATTTGATTCACTGAAAGGGAACATTTGGTTGTGTGGCAGCTACTCCTCTGACAGTCGCAGATGCACGTGAGAAGCCTGTTCAGCGGTATTAAAAAAAACAATTTTAACAAGAATGCAGCCACACCCTTTCTTTCTGTTTGAAAACACGACAAGATCCATCCAAGGAGACGTCTCCGTCTTATTCAGGCTGCAAAAGCGTGGCTATACAGACGAAGCAGTTTAAGGAAATCTTGGTTGGTGATTTTAAGGAGGAGCTGTGGATCCAAAGATTCTATATGACACACAACTTATAATGAACTGTGACACTGTGGGACCTTTCGTGGACCCTGTTGTGCAGTGCTCAGGACAGCCACTTCCTGCCAAGAAGAGCATTTAATTTGAAAAAAAGAGTTTCCATTTTGCACAAAGTATCCATTTCAATATGCCCCAAAAACCTCCTCCTCCAGGTGCAACTTTTTTTGATAAACACAAGTTTTTTTGAAATTGTGGTGTCACCATTAAGCGAATTTATTATTGCAATTTGTGCAATTTCATTGTTAATGGAAATGCAGCTATTGATAATAATGATCCATTTCAATGGAAATTGTGTTTTTAACATGTTTTCTTTTGTCAAATTTTCTGATCATATATAAAAAAAAATTAAGAGTAAAATTGCATTTCTGAGTATTTATTTGCTGGATGGGCCACAAGCTCCCTGCTCCGCTTCATTCTGAGACATCCACTCACTGACAAATAGATCCATGTGCATCTTTGTTTTCCTCGTCTGAGCTTCATCTCAATGTAAGCTCAATGGAGAGTGTAACGCATTGACTGTGTATATAGAACTGGACAGAGTGGCTGTGATGTCACCCATAGAAAATGGCTGTTGAGAAAAGAAGCCAATTCAGTGCCGGTTTTTTGTGATACGGACGCTTCCATTTGGAGGCAGTAGACGGTGATTGGTTCGAGTCGGTCAGAGTCGATGTTTATGTGGCAACTACGGTCACCAATCATGAATAAGTTTGCTCGAAGTCCACACCGCTTCCACTGAAAGAGGTTCAGGAGAATCTGTCAAACAAGCATGATTTTACTTATTTGTCAGTTTATAACTTGCGATAAAGTAAAAAAATAATGGAAAATTAAGTAGAATTATCAACAAGATTTTAGGAAAAAAAGTATCAGAGCAAAAAATGTGTTATTCTTACAATAGAATATCATAGTAATAGATTTTTATTTCTCTATAGCAGGCACTTCTTATTTGGGGAGGAGTTACTCTGTCCAGTTCTCTAAAGTCCAGGGAAAGGCAACTCCAGGCCTTGAGAGCCGCTAACCTGCATGTTTTGCAACATACCGTGCTTTGGCATGTTCTAATTGGCTGGACACACATGAACCAGGAAGTCATTCATGAGTAGGGCTTGGATATCTGGAAATCATGCATCCCCTCCAGGCCTGGAGTTGCCAATCCCTGATTTAGAGAGTCCAATGTTGAACATAGATAGATGATGGGCAGTGGGGGTGGGCTTACTCCTCACCACTGGTTCCACCCACAACTCAGAGGTGAATTTCCTACAAACTCCTGTCGCTCTGTAAGAACGACCTCCTCAAAAACGACACAAGTTTTTTGGATTTTGGCTAAAAACTGCAAATTCAAATTACCACTGGGAATGATTTTGGAATAGATGAAAAGATGATTGAAACATGTTATGCAAAACTCAGTCTAAAAACTGAAAAACAAATAAATACTTTAGTCAGAAATAGCAGATCTTTTGTCTTGCATGGTTGCCCTTTTATTAAAGTGACAGAAACAACTTGTAAATCATCTCTAGCTTCATTTTATTTCTGCTGGAAGCTCGCTAAAACAGTGACGATGCAGTTTAATAAAAACTAGTAAAAAAAGGTTAAATGGTTGTTTCAGATGATTATGTGAAAATGTAGTATATTCTTCATGTCCAAACTGAGAGATTTCAAATGAAACCAGTGCTGAATATTTCAGAGAATGTATTCTATGATCCAAGAATATGGTTAGTTTGTAACATAGCTGTTCTTCGTATGTCAGTCTTCACTGCTGTTTGCTTCAGCAGTTGGTATAGACATCAAGTTTTCTAATGGTCTTCATGGGTTTTCAAGTATTCATGCTCAGGGGCCATCTTATCACTGTGGTTGGGAAGGGATTTTTTTTCTTTACAATAAACATGTGCAAACTCACAGATTTCTGGTTTCAAAAAGCTGTTTTCACTTAAAAAAAAAAAGATTTTTTTGGCTCTGTAATATATTGTTTGAATGCAGACTCCTCCGCAGAAAGGAAAAAGCATAAAACTTCACTGTTTCAAACTAGTGTGAAAGTTATTTAAGACCGGGGTGTCATTTTTATTTGTTTTCTTGTCCTTTTGAGTTCAAAAAGTCTAAAAAAATAACAACTTAGAGCTGTGATTTAACTTTATATATATATATATATATGTTTTTTTTGCATGTTCTATGTAAAATTTTATAATACTCTCCTACTAATATCCTTTTTATTGTTGTTTTATTAGTTTTGCTTGCTTGACATCAAGGGACTATTTTTTTACACTGTTTAAACTAAAGGGGAAAAATGAAAAGGAAAAGTTTAGAGCCTACAGCCAATTCTCTGAAAAGGTTTTTTAAAATGAGTTATTTGAAATACAACTATTTGCCCTTTTAATCTGCCTTTCCTGAATTATCTTAAATAGTTGGCTTCCATAATATTACATTATTTTAGATGTAAAGGGCTAAAGATATTTTTTAATTTACATTTGTTACTGAAAAATAAATCATAAATGTACTAAGTGACGCTTTTCAACATCTGCTACCATTTTAACTTCGCAAATTAATTATTCATAAAAAGTGTCCATTTCAGGGTGTATTCAGACTGGACACATTTGGTTTGCTTAAAGTGAACTAGAGTTCGTTTCCTCCGATAATCTGGAACTAATTTTCAGTCTGAACGCACATTGAAGGATAATCTGGCAATATAGAAAAGTACTTGAACTTGATGGCCCTGGTGTCTCAGTGGTATTCTCCATGAAGCTTGGATCTCTCCTTTTCTCTTCTTCATCCTCTACCTTAGAAGATTTGGCCTACATTCATCCTCACTTTGGATCTTTGTCTTAAACATCTCATTCATTTTTCTATGCATGTTCTTTTTTATATATGTTTTTCTTTTAAATAATTTTGCTGCTTTAATTGACCATGTCTCCATTTGCTTTTTACAATGTACGCACATGTGCATTGGACTTGTTTATGGACAACGCATTCTCATTCCTAAGTCTAAGTATTGATGTTTTGGGTGTCCTCAACTCATAATTTTTTGACGTGCTGGCTGTTTGTAAAATTGAGGGTCCACAACCCTCGGGACTTGGTGCTGGTAACCTAACCCGGCACCGGATGCAGTACCAGACGCGTTACCGGACATGGCATTGGACCTGAACCGGGCCCTGACACAGTACCGGACGCAGTACTTGATCCGAATTGGTACCGGATGTGAGGCGAGGCCTGGGTTAGGGTACTGGTGTCTCTGTGTCCCGGTGCCGGACTGGTTCCAGTTTGTGGCCGCAGGTTGGGGACCAGTAATTTAATGGGAAAAGCCAGCACGTCACAAAAGAAAAAAAAAAAGGGGGGGGGGCCAGTTCACATTTCTTCTGTGTCTGTTGCATCCGTTTCATTTTTTCACACTCAGTTATTTTATTTTCACTCTCTTCCTGCTGCCACGTCCACTTGGCCTCAAAGTGTTGCCATTGTGTCATTGTGGGATTCAGGTTTGGGATGAACCATGATGGAATGGGGAACACCTGTGGGCCTCGCAGTCAAGAGACCGCCAAGCTGATGGCTGACCACATCACCATGAAGACCAACCCGTTCATCTGGTCCGCCTGCAGCCGCGATTACATCACCAGCTTCCTGGAGTAAGTAAGCCATTTTTGAAATATCACAAATAAATCAGTAACAAGAGCTCATAAAAAAACAGCTTTTATAGTCGGAGAAGCTGTTGATGGTCAGTAAAATTTGTTTGGTATTTCTCAGACCAAAAGACTGACCATTTAGCCTTAATGTTTAAGCCTCCTTTCATTTCTCTTGGTGTTCCAGCTCGGGTATGGGCTCCTGCCTGAACAATGTGCCGCTGAAGCAGGAGTTTGTGTACCCCACCACAGCACCAGGCCAGGCCTATGATGCAGACGAACAATGCCGCTTCCAGTATGGGATAAGATCTCGGCAGTGTAAATATTCAGTGAGTGACTTTTTATTTATTTACATACTTCATCTTATTTAAATCTTATACACACCGTCCATTCCTTGTTTTTGACCCAAACTGACTTACTGCTGCAGTTCCTTAAAGGACCGATGGAGGCTGGTGTCAGAAGGGAACAATATTTCATTGACTCTCATGGAAGAAGTCAGATTTTACAGTTAAAAATAAAGCCTGGTTTCAAAAATACTTTTTTATTCACATTGCTTGATTTCCTATTCATGTCAAACATCTGTGTTTCTCTAAGAGGTGATGACATTTTTCTTTGGATTCATCTTTTCTTTTTTGTCATTTTCATGATTTAGATTTAGATCATAGATTTGCACATATTTAGGAGGAGTGTTGTTGTTTTTATTGGCAGGTAGGTGGACCAACCAGAGCTATAATTAGAATTAATCCCGCCTTGTTAGCATATTTGCAGCATTATAAAGTTGGGGGGAAAAACATTTTTAAAAATCAAATACTTTGTAATTTACAATTACTCTAAATCTAAAAAGCATGCATTAAAAGCATTGACTGTATAAGGGCACAGTGGAGCACTGGTTACGCTCTTACCTCACACCAACAAGGCCGTGGTTCAAATCCTGGCTGGGGCCTTTCTGAGTGGATTTTGCATGTTCTCCCCATGCATGTTTGGGTTTTCTCGGGACACCCCAGCTTCTTCCCATGGTCAAAATGATTGTTTATTGGTTACTCTAAAATATCCCTAGGTGTACATGAGTGAGTGACTGTGTGACAGACGGGCAACCTCGCTTTCGCCCATCAGTAGCCAGGACAGGCTACAGCAACCCCATGACCTCGAAAAGAAAGGGATATAGCAGGGCAAAAAAGGAATGGACTGTATAAAGAATTGGACTGAGTGACCCCTCCCTCCTCGCATTCCAAGCAAGAAGAACCCGTCAGCTCCATGAAGCCCATATCCCATATGCCTCTTTTGAGTAATAAACAGCTATGACTCAGTTATTATAATTGTCAGAATATACTACCTTTTTAGTTATTTTCATGTTTTTGCTAATCCTGTTTTTTCAAAATGTTTTTTTATCACAAGTTATTCAAAATATAAACTGACCAATCGGTAAAAGCAGGTGGCGCCCTCTAGCCCCATCTCAAATGTTCAAAACTCTTGATTGACAGATTCTCCTGAACCACTCAGTGAAAGGGGTGTGATCTTTCAACAAGCTCACTCCTGATTGGCAATTGTAGTTGCCATAGAAACGTTGTTTCAAACCAACTTAGACCAATCAGTGCGTACTAACATTGTCTGCTTTCAAATGGTAGGGTCTGTGAAAAAAATGGCGACTGATTTGGCTTTGTCTCGTTGGAGCTGGAGGTAAGGCATGTTTGACAGGTGACATCACATTTGCTCAGTCCAGTTCTTATATACAATCAATGATTAAAAACACACATTCTAACGACGCAATTTTATCAAAACTCTTGGAATAGTTTGCTTTTTATTTGAAACAGTGAACCCTACCATCATATGGTATGAACACTGGTATGTATGTTTGATTAATTTGGTTTAAATACACAAATGAAAACATCCTTGGTTTATTATTCTACTATTTTTGTTATTCAGCCAAATAATGTTAGATGGACTACCTATATTACTATTAAAGGTATAATTCATTACATGGTTGCCTTATCTACCTGCTTATGTTCTTGACTTAAATGCTGAACCCAACACAGTTAGTTGTTTTTCTTTTATATTTTAGAATTTATGATCAAAGTCTTTTATTCCTATGTATGCTGTTAGTTAATTTTTGGCAACAATCTGATTTGTTCTTATTATTTTGACTACAGTTATTATATTGAAATATTTTACAGACCAAGTGTTTTAAATTAGTTGTCCCCCTTTTTGAATTTTTGGGTTTAAACAAAACCAATTTCCTGACTGACATCTGTATCTTTCTGCATTTTTGCCTGGTTCCTGTCCCTTATACACTATCTTTTACAAGATTTCCAAGGATTTTTGTGTCAACATATATGGTCACATCCATCACTGTAATCCACCCTCTTCGCAGAATCATAAAACACTTAGATCTCACCTATTTTGACCTATTCAGATTCGGTCCATTTCACTGGAGTCCACACAGCTTTTTCTTGTATCTCTTTCAAGTCTGTAACATCTTCCAGTACTTTCACAGAAAAGCATTCTTTTTATTGCTTGGTCAAATTTTACAAGGCCAGTTTCAGAATGCACATCTGGAACAGCCAGCTGCTTTATAGACACATTATTATAGATACTATGTTGTCACAGCATATGCAGACAATAAAACGTAACCCCATGTGTGTAAGGCATAGCTGTGAAAGAAAAAGTGGTAAAGCTTGAACTACAGTTCTGGGTCTTCACCGCAATTCTTGGATAAAACCTGTAAAATCTTTTTTGTATCATCATTGTGCTTGTGCTCCCACTCACAGGAAGTCTGCAGTGAACTCTGGTGCATGAGTAAGAGTAACCGCTGCATCACCAGCAGCATTCCCGCTGCAGAGGGAACCATCTGTCAGACCAACACCATAGAGAAAGGGGTAAGCGTCACTGACAGTGTTGCCCTGTTTGAGGTTACAGTTTAAACTGAAAGTTTTTTTTTATAAATTGAGTTTAAGTAAATGCTGCTTGAGTAAGGGCTGCACGGTGGTGTAGTGGTTAGCACTCTTGCCTCACAGCGAGAAGGCCCTGGATTCTAAGTTTGCATGTTCTCCCAGTGCATGCATGGGTTTTCTCTCACAGTCCAAAAATGTGCATTTGAGGTCAGTAAGCTGGCAACAGACATATTATCAAAAAATGGCAATTGAATTGACTTCAGTTCGTTGGAAACGGAAGTCATTTTCTATGGGTGACAGCTGATTATCTCTGTCCAGTTCTCGATGTACAGTCAAAGGCTTAAATAAAACCGGAAGTGTCAGTATTTCTGAGAATGGTGTGTGTTCTGCATTTGCACCGGAACCGGATATTGATAATTCATGTAGAGAAAATGGTATGGTCGAGCTGGGGTGGGATCATATAAGTTCGCTTCCTTACACTCCCTTTCAAGCGATCTACTTGTGATTTATTATGTGAAGTTATTCCATGTACTATAACCTGATTGCTTGAAATAAACCATTTCATTCATTCATTCATTCATTCATTCATTCATTCATTCATTCATTCATTCATTCATTCATTCATTCATTTGTTTATAACTGTGTGTTTGTTTGTTTATTGTATTTTTATTGTGCAGTGGTGCTACAAGAGAATGTGTGTGGCATATGGGACCCGTCCAGAGGGAGTAGATGGAGGATGGGGTCTGTGGTCACCCTGGGGGGAGTGCAGCAGGACATGTGGGGGTGGCGTCTCCTCCTCCGCCAGACACTGTGACAGCCCCAGGTACAGATCTGGGCTACAATCCAGTATTTAGACCAGGCCAGAGAGCTCTTTGCTTTGTCTACTAGTACTGTCTGTTTGGAAACTAACACTAACCCTCCTAAAGGGGATGTGTATGTGGAGTCCAAGTTGGGTCTTGGTGTTTAATTTTGATAAACTGGAAACTCTATGCCTTTACCATTTTTTTACGATATACCTTCCTGTTTGCTTCCTTCTTTTTTTTTGGAAACTGTTGCAGTTCAGTTACAGCAGTGTAACAAAACTGACCCTATCTTTAGCATAGCACGGTGCTGCTTCTGAAATGCACTCTGATTTAGAGTTGTTACACCTATTACCCAAAATGCGTGCTTATTGGCCACTTTAGTTAAGACTGCTGCCACGCCTGGTGTGTCTGGGCCTTAAAAACTGCTTCATAATTCACAAAGAAGCCGAAAATTTGTCTTGCATGCAGAAACAACATCTTGTTTATCTCATAGTCTCTAAAACAGGGATAGGCAACTTTAATGGTTGGGAGGAGCACAATTTTTCTTCATCAGACGGCCGCAAGGGACCGCACACTTCCATTAGTGAGAAAGGAAAAATAGTACCATTCTAAATTAGACCAAAATCTTTGTAAACTTTATTTATCAACCTCTCTTCTTCGCTGAAGGTCACTTGCCGCAGATAGTGCCATCTACTGGTGAGCCATGTAATTATTGTTTGGAACTAGTTCTACAGTAGGCACATCATCTGAAAATTTATGGGGGCCATGTTGAATGAGGAGGTGGGCCGCCAGTTGCCTATCCCTGCTCTTTAAGAATTCCCACAGCTCATTCTCCAGACATCATAGTCACAGAACGTTTGTCTTAAATCTGTAATTGGACAGTCTTTTAAAGTAAGATCCATTTAAAAAATGTTCTTGCTGGTCTCTTAATTATGATTATGCTGATTTTAACCAAAATGGGGAAAAAAACTGCTGCTTTCTAGTACATAGTTTCTGCAAAGCCATAGTAATTCATTAGAGATTTGCCTCCAAGTTGTGTGTGGGACTGTTGGTGCAGAGTAAGCCTTTCCACATTTCCCATCATCCATCTGTTTACACACTCTCTCGCTAGCTTACAGCCCCTCATAACCCCAACCAAAAATTAATGGTGCAACAAAAAAGCTATCCATGCATACAGGTTTAGCCAGTTTGGTTGATGAAAACAAAGGCGTACATGGAGCTGTTTGTCCACAAGTGGATGCATTAGAATGGAGCTTTATGTCACAGCTACAAGGTATTTTTTTGTCTGCTCCTGATTCACAACAATTTGAATAAAACATTTTTGGAAATGTAATTTAAATAATAATTTTATTTAAATGTGTCATCCGTCATGACAAAACTGCCACAAGAACATGTTAAAAACAGCAAAAAACTGTTTTAATTGGAGTAAGTCTTTAAGGTGAGCAGAGTCAGAGGGCTGAGGGAATCTTTCTTCTTTTTTTCTGCAGTTGTTTTAGTTAGAACACATTTTTTGTTCGTCAGGCATGTGGTTTTCTTCTTAGCTCAAAAAACTGTAACAAGAAAACAAGCACACAAATAATTTGCGTTGTTTGAATTTGTAGCACAGCATGAGTATTTTTTTTTCTGCAGACCAAATATTCTTCCTCATTTCCCGTATTTAATGAATTATTCTTGCAGCATTAGTACATTTGCTATGAGTAGTGAAGCAAAAAATAATACATTTTAAATGCTTTGCTTTAATTTTTTAGGACTCTCAGGACAGAGCAAATACATTCACAGAGAGAAACAGGGGTGATGAATCGTACCAATCGTTTGGATCAGATTTTGTCAAAACAGTCGTACAGAATTTAACCAAAAGTCTCCTGGAAACCCACGCAGAAAATATCAATGGTATTCATAATCAGAAATGTTGAAAGCAGCAGTGAACCATGAATAATCACAGAACAAATAGTCCTGTGAGTCTCAGTCACCAGATGTCTCATCTTGAACTGTTTAAGCTCCAAATGGATTGACCCAAATCTGAAGACAGCAATGTTATCCCCGTTTTTGTTTCAGAGCTTCGCTTTGCATATTTTGTTTGGCTTCGCTGAGCTGAACGACGTGGAAGTGTGGTTTCAGCAGCCAGTTCTTAGTGGCAAGCTCTTTCTCATTTTTTCTAAAATCAAACCCATGTTCTGGATCAAGAACTGTTATGTTTTGATCACATACCTGCAAAAGAAAACCATATTCTGAGACTTAAGGGGTGGTGATCATTGATAAATTTGACTCACTGCCCAGTTTTTGTTTCACTGCAGGCCAACCATTGGTGGGAAGTACTGTCTGGGGGAAAGAAAGCGCTTCCGGTCCTGCAATATTGATGTGAGATCTCTATTGTAAACATCACTGAATTCTCTGGTTCAAAAAGAAAAAAAACATTCAGACGGATGTCTTTAATATTAATCTGGTGTTTGTCTCTTACAGGAGTGTCCTGCGGGCTCTCGGGACTTTCGGGAGATTCAGTGTTCAGACTTTGACAACATCCCTTTCCGAGGAAAATTTTATACGTGGAAGCCTTACAGAGGAGGTGAATACACAAATGTTCTGTTTATGTTTTCGTGCATTTAGTTTAATAAAGATGCACAACTAGATCAAATCCAGACTGTTCAACATGGCTGGCGAGGGTTACTAGTGACTGTTTGTCAATGAATGTCAGCCACAGAAAAATAGATATTTTCCTTTTTCTCTCATGTGTCACTTATTAAATGTTGGTCACTGTAAATTGGATTTTACAGCTTCTCACAGTGGTATAAACTTTAATGCATTACAGAATCAAGTTTGAATCAGAATTTGCTTGCTGCTACAGGTGTGGAACAACTAAAAAATGGGTTTGACATTTTGAGAATTCAAAGTCGTCATGGTTATAAAAAGGCACTTTTTTCATTCAGTTTTCTAAAAACAATGGCAAAATCTATGTGAATTATCAGTAAGTAAGTTTTTTGTTGCAGACAGCCATCATTGTAAGACAGCATCCCAGACATATATGTTTATTGCTAAAGCTCTGCAGTCTTTTTTCACTGGTTGATAATGAGGCCTCTTGTATATATTGTACCAGCACGTCCATATTTCACAGAAAAAATATATACATATATATACCTGCGCTTTACAAACAAGTGTGCAAATAGATTGAAGATGACTTATTAAAAACGCACAACTTTCCATGTACAGCTGGACTTCTCGGGCAACAGAGAGCTAAATCTATGTGAATTATCAGTAAATGACGGCATTCACACTGTGAAATTAAGAGTGCAGCACTGCAAGCTGTCAAGACTTAAGAGAACAGCTTAGATTGTTGGAGTTTATTATATTAATTTTTACAAGTATCGAGGTCTGAGGCACTTCTGCAATTGATTGAATTGTTTACACCTTGTAATGTTTACAAGTTTACTAGAGTTTTATTTAAGTGGGATTCTGCAATAAGTGCCAAAAACTGCAGACTTGAAAACAATCTGATTTCTTTGTTATATTGTTTCAGTTTGCAAAAGAAATCATAATCAGTGGAGTAGTAGGATTTCCGTTTTTTTTTTTTGTTCAATACATATCAAACCATGACCCTAGTGTCGAGGTACGTATCAAACCGTGAGCAAATTGTATCGCTGCATCCCTAATTCTGACATATAAAATGACAGAGTAATAACTGTCCATTTCTCCACACAAATGTATGGGATGTCTTGGAACCAGCAGGTATTCCTATTTGGAACACCAGAAGAGAGGGGTTGATATCTCCATTGTTTTTCTATGGTCTATGCTCTGAGGTCAAAGCAGGGAGCACATTTCCAACATTAAACAGCTTTTTTTTTTTTTGGCTGATGTTATTCACTCGTATTTACATGCAACCAGCTCAAAATCTGATGTAAATTAAACATAATGCATCCAGTTAAGATGCACTTTGCTGCATTGCCCACAAGTATTTAAAGTGCATCCGAGGCTGCATTTCATTGTTGGCCGCATGTATTTAAAATGAGTGTTAAAGTCCTATTAGCTGTCACGCTCTTCGGTGTGTGAAATGAGTTCTCTGCATTTGATCCATCCCCTGGAGAAGCGGTGAGCTGCAGAAACATCTGCACTCAGGAACCATTTGCTTGTTTAACCCTAGCCGTAACGTCTAGGTCCGTGTGGCCGAAGAAAAAATTCAGCACTGGTTGCACGTATTTATAAAATTACGTGTGAATAGTCACTTTCTTTTTTTAAATTTGTTTGATCTTGATTCCCAACTATTTGAGCAAAGAAATACTTAGAAATGCTATTTTAAGCTAAATTTTCTTTTTGTTAGGGGTGTAACGGATCACAGAAGATCCGTGATCCGTACGGATCAGACGCCACGGTTCAGGCCAGGTCTGACCCGCGGATCGCGGCCCCCCCCAAAAGAAAAAAAAAAAACACGCACACACACGTGCGCACCTCGCTATATCATAATTTATACCAATGTCCGTTCACATCGAATTAAATTGTCGTCATATTCCTTAAATCCTCTTTGTTTGACGAGCTCTGAAGCACTGCTTCCCGGTTTTCCTAAAGTCTGTTTACCTGAAGCTCGCTGCGTGCGTGTGGGAGGAGCTTCTGTCAAAAACTTTTCTCAGATTCATAATGAAGGACAAAGATCAAAGATCGATAGATATCAGGTTTATTTAATCTTAGGAGCTGAATAAAAGCATCGGTACTACACATTTCTATTACTGGGTTCAAAGAATCTTCCAGTTTAAAGCAGCAACTGTCCCGCACAGGAGAAAGCTGCAGCTCCGTACGGACTCGCCGGTACCGTCACCGAACCATGTATGGAAGGCGAAATGTGTCAAAATTCATCAGGAAAAAGCGAGCGCGGAAGTGCCACGTTTTACAGATAATTATTATTTAAAACATTTAATGTTCCCACAGGTAGTTAATACCAAAATTAATTTTAACTGTTTTATTTTATAATTTAACTTTTAAGGAAATATCTAGATTGATTTGGTATTTTCAACACTATTTTTAAACATTCTTTTATCTCAGTTTTTGTAGAGTTGGTCTAAAGACATGAAAATGTCATCAGAAACTTCATGTTTTAGCATTTTGTCTGTGTTCAAAGTTTAAAAATGTTTTGTTTTAATAAATAGGCTTCAATGACCAAATGTTTTGATGTTAAATATGTAAATATTGTGTGTCTGAAGTACTTTAAATGCTTATTGAATTTATGATTTGAAGCGTTTCCAAAATGAATTTAGCTTTATATTGTTTTTTTTTGTTTTTTTTTTTTTTACTTTTCACTGATCCGAAAAACGATCCGAACCGTGACCCTAAAACCGTGACACGATCCGAACCGTGAGTTTTGTGATCCGTTACACCCCTACTTTTTGTCCTTTATCATCAGAAAAATGCCGCAAAGAATATATTAAAAACATCATAATGTATACAGATTTCATTGGTGTGGGTCTTTAACATGCCAAATGTTTAATTATGTGAAGAATTTAAACAGCTAAAAATGTTAAATGCTACTAATTAAGAGAAAATCTGATTAAATTTAGGAAAATTGAGGAAATCGAACGTGTTTTCCTTATTGAAGCAAAACTTGAATTACTGCAATAAATGCGTGGATACATTTAACTTCTATAAATGCTGTATTAGTTAGTTTCATCATTATTTTTGGGAATTTAAATGAAAATTTAGAGGTGTTTCTGTTGCATCAAACACAGTCTCCAATGAAGATGCAGATTGATGAGATAAAAACAGAGGATGAGTTGGACATAAAGACAAGCGAGTCCACACCTGATGACAGGAGACCATATGCAGGAGAGAACAGATGTGAAAAGAAAGACAGCTGTGAAGTCTGTGAGTTTATCTAGATATTCTGTATTCTGTCTGGTAGGCAGATGCTAGCGCTGGAAATTCACAGACTTGAGATTTTTTTCATGCAGGAATTTTTGCTTCTGATGAGGAGTGAATGCTGAAACTGGACGTGGAAGATAAATAGTCTCAACATTGTAACAGGTTTTAATTGGGCGGCATTAGCATAATGATTTGCAGAGATGGTCAGGCGTCCAATTCAGACCTCAGGCAACAAGTTCTCCTTTCATCGAGTCAGCTGATTTTACAATAGAAATTCCTTGCAGCTGTTAACACGGGACTGGTGCCAAAGTATCTGCTGCATTTTAGGGCCAGATAACACCGCCCAGTTCCTTCTCAGTCCTCTTAAACCCTCTCACTGTCCACAGATGCTCATTGCAGCTTTTTACCCTTCACTCTCAGCTTTCCTTCTCCTCTTTTTTTGGTCTCCCCAGTGCTCAGATCTCTCCATATCTACTTTTATTTCACTCAGCATCACACATCACTCAATTTTACCCTGAGGTGGAAACCACTGGCGGTCTCTTTTCTCGGCTCAGACAGCCAAGGACAGTTCAATAATAAAAAGCTTTTTTTTTTTTTTTTTTTTCTGCAGTGGATTTTTTTTTTCCTTAAACAAGCAACTTTCTATTACGTTTCCCAATGCACCAGCCTTCACACTACAGAAAACAAACCCTGCTAACACACACTCCTGAAAGCTACTACCACTCTGCCAAAGCTCAGCACCATGGGAATTGTAGTTTCCCGTGGTCTGAACCCTTCTTCTCACCACTACATGCTCCCTCTTTCTTTCCAGCAAAAGCTGTACCTGCTTCAGAGCTGCCAGCACAAACAAATACAGCCCAGACGGGTGTTGGACGGCCTCAAAGCAGTGGAACTGTTGGAAAACTTTACAGAAAAATGAACATTTTTTGGTAAAAATAAATGTGTGAATGTTCTCATACTTAGACATATTGCCGTTTTTATTAAAACCTCCGTATTTAATTTCCTCATACTTCTGGAGCGGGTTAGTAAAATCCATGCACAGATGTTCATGCTTGGGATGCTCAACTGATGAAATTTTGTTTTTTTTTTTTTTTTTTTTTTTTTTTCTTTACTTGTCCTGTCCAACAGCTGAGCCAACAGATGTGGGCTGAGAGCTTCTTGTGTGGGCAGATGTTACTGTCACAACAGGGATTTATTGAGTATAAACTCCTGTTGTATTTAATGCTAAACTTTATTTATATTGATTATGTTTTATTTTATTTATTTATTTTTCTTTGTCGTTGGACCGGACGGAAAAAGGGAAGAGGGTGGGGGAGGGTGGGGGGGGGAGATAAGATGGCAACAGAGGAAGCAACATCATAAAACAACCAGGACTAAGTGATAAACTAGAATGGGCGGGGCCTGTCTACACACACGCTCTATAGTTACACACACACTTGTTGGCCAAAATAGTCTCTACATTTAAACTAAACATACTCACATATACTATACATATACTACACATGTACGCAATTCAGCTATAACAGCAGCTCACACACTCCATCATACAAACCCATTCAGATAAAGACTTTCATTCTGTCACACAACGGTTAGTGCTCAGGTGAGTGTTTATGTTTCACTGAGGTGGGTGGTGATGGAATGTACTCAGGGGAGAGCGCCCGGCCATCCCCACGCCAAGACCCCCCGCCGGGGCAGCAGCCGCAGCCAAGATCCCCCAACACCCGCCGTGGAGCCGCGGAGAGAGACCGCCCGCCGGGCAATCCCGCCGAGCACCCAGACCGGGGCACGCGGGACCGCCGCAGAGGCCCCCCACACCCAAGAGCAGGAAGGCACAGGAGCACGGAGAGCGCAGGCCCCAGCCCAGCCAGAGGAGCAGCCCCCCACCCCGCCAGGAGGGCCAACGCGGGACCCACCCCCGGAGAGCCCCCCAACCCCCGAGGAGCAGCCCACCACCACCCAGTGGCGCAGAGGACCCCCCGCCCCACCCCAGGTACGAGCCAGGCCCCCCAAGGGCAACCCACCCCACACTCCAGACAACCGCCTGCCCCCACCGCGAAGGTCCAGCGGAGAAGCAGGGCAGAGGCCGCCCACCCCCGCCGAGCAGAAGAGAACCCAAGAGAAACAGAGGCCCCAAGGAGTGATGTACAAAACAAGGCCCGACCAGGCACACCCACTGATGGAGTTAAGGAGAGGACTAGTTCTCGAAAGCAGGGACCGGATCCCGCACCACCGAGACCTGGACACCCCCGGCTCCGATGTAGATTGATCCCCTGCTAAATCTCGGGGATCCCACTCCCGGCGTGGGGAGGAGACTGCCGGGCCCAGGAGACCGGCACCCAAGAGACTAGACCACCAGGCCGAGGTTCCCCGCACCCCCGCCAGGGATGGGGTAGGGGACAGAAGGTCGAAGGTCCCACCTTCCTTGTGTGATGCGTGCGTGTTTGCTTGTTAGAGTGTATGTTTGTGGTGTTAGAGGTGTGTGTACTAAAGGGGTGCGGTTTAACTGATGAAATTTTGGATTTTTCCTAGTTTTAAACCTACATTTCCTATTCTCACTTCCCAATACTTCCTTTGTGTTCATTGGTTTTCACAACATAGAAAAATATTTCTCCTTCTCCCCATTTCTGCGATTTACTTTTACACTTTGCAGGTTTTGTTTGGTTCTTTTGTAATCTGTGCCTCATTTTCAAAGTTTTGTCGAGCGTCGTGTTTGGTTTGGTTTCAAGAAGGAACGAGGAGATCAGTTTGGGATATTTGTGTGAATGCTCTGCAGAATTCATACCATAGTTTTTTGACACTTAAAAACAAAATCACACTATGCAATTTCCTCAATCTTGGTATCAAAACGTTTGACACATTCAGGATATTACTGGTTGTACTTTTGGTATTCGTAAGTTTTTCGTAAGTTTCTGTGATTTTTTTTTTTTTTTTTTTTGTATCTGCTGAGGTCTTTTGGTGTTAAGCTAATATATTTTAAGCTTGTCTGGGTTTATTTTGACTAATTGGGCATCCATTGAGGTTCTTAGAGCTAATATGCAGTCAAGCTAATACATTAGCAACGTATTAGCATTTTTAGATAATTTGCCATCTACTGGGGTGTTTTGGGCTAATTGGCAGTTAAGCTAATGTAACACAACATGTTAGCATTTTTAGATAATTTAGCATCTACTGAGGTGTTTCGGCTAATTTGGAGTTAAGCTAACAGTGTTTGCATTTTTGGGCAATTTGGAATCTAATGGGGATTTTTTGAGTAAAGCAAAAAATTTTGGGTATCATGCAGGTAATTTGAGCAGTTTCAGCAAAGTGTTTTAGAAATGTCTTAAATTGCCAAAGCATCTTCAGTTACCTTATGCACCAGAATGCATTTATTTATCTATTACAGCAGGTTATGCCAATTTTCTAGTTTAAGTTAGTTTTTGGTTTTTCATGCTGAAAGAAAAACATTTCTGTTTGTCTTTTTTTTTGTCTGTTTGTTTTTATGCTGTATTTACTATAATTACAAATAATTCCACTTTGAATAAACTGATGATTGAAAGCAGAAATTTGAAATTTTTAAAACAAAACATTTAAAAAAGTGTTTCTCTTTAAACACCTGTGTTTCATAATTTATTTAATTTTTTTAATGTAACAGCTGTGTGCATACATATAATAGTTTCAAGGCCTGCAGACATGCAGCATATTTGCAGTTTTTTTCCTTGCATATTTATATGAATCTGTCTTTGTTGTGTCCAGGTGGAGTGAAGCCCTGCTCCCTCAACTGTCTTGCAGAAGGGTACAACTTCTACACAGAGCGCGCCTCTGCTGTTGTAGACGGCACGCTGTGTCGAGACGAGTCTCTGGACATGTGTGTGAGCGGTGAGTGTAAGGTAAGCTGATAATTTCCCTTTTTTAAACACATCCGTGCAAGTGCTCAGATCACCCAGCCGTACAGTTTTTAACCAGATGCCAGCTCAGACGAGGAAAATGAAGACGTACGTGAATCTAGTTGTTTAAAGTGGATGCATCAAAATAAAGCGGAGCAGGGAGCTTTTGGCATGCTGATTGCAGTTTCTATGCCACTGCTACAGACCATCTGCACCTGATTCACACAATTTAAGTAAAGAAATACTCAGAAATGCAATTATAAGCTTATTTTTCTTTAAATATGTCCTCCTTCATAAGAAAAATCCCATAAGAACTTGTTAAAAACATCACTTCATCGTAGTGGGTCTTTAATGTTCACAATAATCAGCTCCTCAGCAAAGCAACCGTGTTTTTTCTGGAGTCTGATGGCTAACTGTTGAAGAAAACTTAAACTTCTTGATGAAAAGGAAAACACCTGAAGCTCTAGTAGATCCCTAGAACCAATGTGATTTGCAGAACAGTTAAAAGATATAATGTGGTGCCATTGTTGTAAACAAGGTAACAATCTGAGCCTCTCAATTTAAAGTCTCTTAAAGGTTTCTTAAAATCTGCAGCAGATTATCTGTGCTCATTAGGAGAGAAAGATTTTGTTCATTAACTCCTTTTTTTTTGCCCTTTTCTCCTCATTTCTATATCTTTTGTACTCCTGCTCTTGAAGGAACCCAGTGACCCTCTGGCTCAGCCTGCTCTTCATTTACTGCCCTCTTATTACCTTTCTTTTCCTCTTTACTTACACTGTACGTCACTCTTCCAGTCTGAAGAACATATCTCCATTTTCTCCGACTGTATGTCTTCTCCTTCTGAAACTTTTTTTGCATACTTGAAAAACCACACGCTGCTAGAAAACTCTGAAAACAGCATCAAAAATTATAAAATTCTGATGTACTTGGTAAAACATTTTTAAAAGTACACAAATTGTTTGATTGGCTTTACTGGATAATAATAGGTCTAACTCTAAAACCAAACCAAAAATTGCAAAATCCTTTAAAAATTGTATTAGCTAACAATGAGGAGTACTTTACTTTTTTGTTTTAACTAGAAATGATTGATTTAAACCAGAACAATAGTGGCGAGAGACTGAAAATCCCTAAATGTAGTATGTTTTTCCATCAGTTCCTGTGAGTTCTAGGAAGAGTTTTATAAACGTAGTTTCTAGAAGTGGCCTGCTTGTTCTGAAGCTCTTAAAACTTTATTAAAAGACGGCTAATTACGGTACAAAGCCAATAGTTTTCATGCTTGATCCAGTCGAAGCAGAAGGAATAATAATTGCTGACCTCATTACCCCTCACTACAACAACCAAGTGTGAAAATATGAGACCAAAAGCAGTCGTCATTCATTTTTCTGCGCTTTTGTTTAAGTTTGGTTCACTGTTAAAGAGCTTGAGTGGAACCACCTGCTTCGCTCATCATGAACTTTATTTATGTCGACAGCTATGAGTTTAGCAACCAAAGAGCATTATGTCTGCACTGGATCAGAAAACACATCTGGACTTGCCATCTGATATTTCTGTGTTTTGAAAAAGCGGTCTGGAAGACATTAGGAGGTAATTCGTCAGCAACGGCCTCTGACACCCCACCCCCCCGACTCACCGACTGCGCCTCCCTCACCCATAACCCCGTGTGACCCTGCAACTCTCTTGTCTCTTGGCCTCCTGCAGCACGTAGGTTGTGATCGCGTCCTCGGCTCTGATGTTCGGGAGGACCGCTGCAGGATCTGCGGGGGTGACGGGAGCAGCTGCGATTCTGTGGAGGGAGTCTTCAACGACTCGCTGCCCGGAGGAGGTGAGGAGCTGAAACACTCAAGTACTTCTTTCCATTATTTCACATATTTGTCTTTGTGGGCGAAAACGTCAGCGAGTTCTCCGAACAAGTGGCAGACTTTGATCTCTATTTAATTAATAAACAGTGGAGAAAAGGGGTTCATGTTTTAATTTCTTCATTGGAACATTCTGCTCTTTTTCCAAGAACTGGATAAAGTCAACATTATGCAACATGGTGTTCCGGTTTCTAAACTTTCTAATGTCTAGATTGTAAGCCCACCTTTTAACAAGCCACTTACAGTATGAATTAAGATGCACCAAACGTTCATCCACCATCATTTTCCTGTCTGCAAATAGCAGCACCCGCTTCACCACACACAACAGAGCTGCCCTTCATTCATTTTTGAGTTAGTTTTACTTTAACCGGTTAAACAAACGTGACAGAATGTGGAACATTTAACAGCTGGGCTCTAAACTATAAAACTATGCTCAGATATTAATATACTTGAGGGAAATAAACCCACTTTGTGCTATTTAAATGAGAAATCTGAATGATGGCGATCTAAATTGACTTTAGTAGAATGGTGAAATCTACACAACTATGGGTGTATTCAGACTGGACAAAACCAGAGTTCATTTCCCCAATAATCCAAAACCAAATTTCAGTCTGAATACTCCCAAGTGGACCCTGGTCCAGGACCCTGTGACCCATCTTTCGAGGTGGTCTTGGTTTGTTTCCAATCTGACTGAGCTCCGGTTTGCGCCGAGTTCCCTCATTCTGCATAGGCTCTGTGCTCGGAGTGGAACAACTGGACCAAAACGGCCATTGTAGCCTGGCATTATGGGATGTAAACTGAGTGGAAAGGAAGACGGGCAAAGAGGTCATTTTCAGGGTGTCACTTGTCCTTTTGGACTTTATTGGCCCTGCAGAGACATCTGCAGTGTCCTTCAGAGATGACACAGAGCTTGTGATTATTGCAGCTTTGGTGTTTTGTATTCTTCAGCTGTGCAGCTGGCTTAGCCCACAGAGGTGTCGCCATCCAGCTTTCAGAGCCTTCTGCTGAGGGCTCTTGATCCTCAGTGCAGTTTCTGCAAAGACTTCTTCCCTGTTTCTGTACAGCTTCCTGTCTTATTGAGGTTCAGTTTGGAACCCAACAGATGTTTGAAGAGTTTTATGGAAGAGTGCTTTAGTCCTTTCCACCCTAAATCCAGTTCTTTTTCTGGTGTTAAGAAGAATGCCACCATTTATATCTTACCACTGCTGACTGATGGACATTTTCCATAATCAGTGGATTGATCTTTCTGATGAATAAGTTGTGGTGTTATCAGGAAACAGGCAGGCTTCTGACTCTCAGTTGGACAACTATCTTCCTTCAATGCAAGAATGAGTTGAAGAAAGACTTGAGAAGCCTAACCTTTGGATAGAAGTACCAACAAAAAAGAGTGAGGCATGAAGATCTAAACAAGTGAAAAGTTTAAGTCTGAACAACCATTTTGTTATCTGTAGTGAAGATTTCTTGAATACGCTAGATCCTGTGGTGAGTTGTTTAACACATGCTTCAGGTAGCTGAAACATAAGAACCAACGTGGAAAATCGAGGCTCTGGAGAGGACCAAGTCCTGATTATGGCAGCACAAGAACCATGAATGCAGAGCAGAAAGGCAATATTGTTTAGGTCTGGGTGATCAGATAAGAGTGAAGGTGTAGACTATACAGTGGTGTACAATTCATGAAACTTTGGAATGTCCTACTTGATGCCAAAGCCTGATGTGGGTGGAGTAATACTTTCTCCTCAGAGGAGTCCAGCTTGGGTCTGGTTTATACTCAGCAATTGCAAAAAGGAAAACTCTGAGCTGTCATAGAGTTCTTCCACTATAGTGGTGCTAAGATCTGTAACAACAATAAAGCAAAAAAAAAAAAAACGCTACAATACCAGATATTGCCTTGCTTCAGTCAACTTAGAGGAATAACCACAAGTTTAAACCAAAAGTAGAATATTTTGTTACTAAAAACCAACTCTTGAGGAAAAAAAGGTGTCGAAAACAATTAGTTCCAGGGTGAGCGTCTACATGGGAGGCGAGCAGCAGGCTGATGTATACATCTCCTCTGGTCATGCAGAGACACGTGGCAAACAGATTTAAGTGAGGTCCAGCCAGTGTGGCTTGAGGTCTTGTTACTGTCAGATCTATTTTGAGTCACTTTTTCCCCCAACAACACAAAGTCTCTTGCCCAAGTGTCAACACCGCCTTTCTCCTCTTGAATCCCTTGGTGGGGGCACACCCTAAGCAGGCAGCCCTGCTCTGCACCACAAAGACACGAGCCAATTTTTCAGAGCTTTCTGTGAGCAGTGCAAAGTATCTGCAAAAGAAAAAAAAAAAAAATGATTGCTCATCTTTTGTTTCAAGAAATTAATTTCAATCCTACAATTGAGAGTGATTTTTGCTGGTGTGATGAAGTCGTAGTGTTGTATTTCATATTTAGGATCTGTTTTACCTTATTTTTCAGAGTATAAGTCGTGTTTTTACAAAGTTTGGCCAATGGTGTGATCTGTACTCAAACATGGGATTAAAAAATAGCAATAATTGCAACAACACAGTAGATGTGTTACAGTATTTGCTACTGACAGCAGCGCAGAAGAAGAGGTGCTGCTCAGTCTTATGTGACATACACACAGGAGAGTTGATGTGGATGCTACCCATACTTCACTACCAAATCTGAGTCCCTGATTGGCCAAAGTTCAACTGGTTTAACTTTTAATGCGTGTTCAGAGGCCTTTCGTTTTGTATGTAGAGCCCAAAAACTGAGTAAAAATCTTGTGTAGCAACACAAGAATGTGAGCGTTTTTAATGTGCAAGCCTTAAACACGCATATATACTTTTTTGTTGGAAGTGGTCGCTTGAACCCAAATTTCTGAGCATTACACCAGATTTGGCGGAATTGTTCAAAAGTGACACAGAGGGCGAAGAATTTAACGAATTTAGTGATTTGATGTGCTATAAAGAGTTGACTTGCTAGCATGTTCTTTATTCTGTGATTTTCTTGGTAACTGTTCATGCTTTGTTTTATTATTCTAAATTCTTCCTATGTTTTTATAAACCTAAATA
This sequence comes from Oryzias javanicus, assembly GCA_003999625.1. Lineage (NCBI taxonomy): Eukaryota > Metazoa > Chordata > Actinopteri > Beloniformes > Adrianichthyidae > Oryzias > Oryzias javanicus. Next base: position 14,618,583 of record CM012440.1, read on the forward strand.
AGCATCAGTGTGTTACAGTAGTCAGGAGTGCATATATGGGATGTAAACAACATTCCGTAATATGATTTGCATTTCAAAATGATATGTCTGTTAAAATATAATTCTTCCAAAAGTACGAATTGTGTGTGATTTTTTAAATTTATTTATTTATTTTTTTTGCTGCTACTTATATTCCAGAGTTATTTATAGTGTGAATACTCCGGTATACCAGGCTATTGTTTAAAATTTTCTCTCTGAACTAAACTAATGTAACGGTTTAGAAAAATCCACCTTCATCCCAAGTCCCAGTGTCCCTTACAGAAGTGAGTTCCATATAATGCAAGTAAAATGAACTTTTTTGGTCTTTAGAATTTCACCAACTTTGTTTTACTGTTTTGTATTTGGTTTGTTTTTAACAATAAACAACAGTACTGCAGGGTTGAAGGGATTTTGGTCTTTTTAGCCACGCAAACATCAAAAAGTGTGGCAATTTTAATAAAATAAAGTTATATCTATCCATCCTCCTACTGACCCACATCATTGATTTTTCGTTTATTTTTCAAACTCCTTGTAAACTGAGTTGTAAACTAAATTACTTGGGTTTCAACATCACTGACTGAATACAGATAGTTGGAATGAGCCATCCGGCTGTCAGCTGATCTTTGAACAGTAATCTTCCAGGTTTAGGAGACCTAACTGGCGGGAAAGTGGCTGGGAAAGGCTATTCCAACCCTAGCATGCACCCATTTCCAACCAAGCTAAAGTCCAGCCCTATGACTGAAACCTTTTTCTGTTCACAAGTAGATTTATAGCCAGTAAAATCCCTCAATCATGCCTACAGCAAACGTTTGATATCACAAACTGCTAGACTTGTCTGCCAACGCTCGTTTATCTGCCTAAGTGATTTAAAGAATCCCTGCAGAGTTTCTGACCTCTAGCAGTGCTTTGTAGCTGTTTTTATGTGCAGCTTGTTCGTCTCAAACATGCAAAAATCCGTGCACCATTGTTTCCTTTAATGCCAACATTTTGGACTGTGGTTGAAAGACATGGCAGAATCTGATTGGATGGTTGTAAACGAGGCAGGTGTAAAAGTTTTTTTAGTCTTTTTTAAAAAAGGTTTACAAGTTGTTGAAATCTTTTGCTTTTAGGAAAACACATGAATAGATTTTTAACTGTCTCTTAAAACTAACTACCCATATCAACCACAAAAATAGGCAGTTCATAAAACTTCTAAATAGGTTATGAAGAAATACCTGTTTTGTCAAGTTAGTTTTATACTAGGACTAGGTTGACAAAATTGATTAATTGATCTGAATCGATGTAAACTTAAGATTGATCTAAGGCATTAAGATAGTTAAGTCCACTAGCTTGATGCTAATGTATAATGTCATTTCCTGTAGGATGGCTAATGCTTGGCTGAGCTAAACATACATTGCTGACTAAATGAACAGCTTGATATACTCACAGGCATGCATTTCCATCTCTTTTAAGGTTTAAGTAACCATTTGTGGTCTAAACTGTCTGTTTGTTTTTTCATACTTGCTTCTTCTTCTGGAATAAGGTGAAACAGAGACCAAACTGAAATGCCCTCAGGAGAGTCAGAACAATGAGAATTCATGTAAATCTGTTATACTAATTTCATTATTATTATTACTAATAAAATGTACAGTATTTGCACTGTATCAGATTAATGTGAATATCTTCAAAACATTTATGGATTATTAATGTATCTCTAAACAAATATGTCTAAATGTGTAAACTCAGAATTGAACTGAATCAAATTGAATTGAGTGGATCGAAAGAATCAGAAAAAATAATTGCAATCAAATTGATCCAGGCTCTGGTGAATTGAAATCAATCAAATTGATTCTGGAAATTATTGATGACACTCAGCTCTATCTTAAAGACAAAGGTTTTAAAGACGACAGAGATATTATAATCAGAATCCTTGTATTGTCATTGTTGCACAAGGAGCTTGTGATACAAAGAAAAATCAGGTGCTCTCCAGCCAATAAAATAAAAACGTAAAAGTCCATCCACCTTTTTTAATTTCTAATGTTGGCATCAGTTTATTGAGATTTTTAAAAACTCTTGAGAAAAGAAGGTCATCTGTTACTGTTGGGTCAAAGGTCTGCCTCTTCATCGCTCTCTGCTTACATCACATTTTCACTGATCACTAACAGAAGAGCACTACTTTCTTGCTTTGAGCTCTTTCTGTAGCAATGTAATGAGGCAGAAAACCCAAACCTCCACCTCTCAAAGTTCTGCAGAGAGATCACAATCCAAATGTGACTGAAAGGAGTGAGGTTCTACCACATTTTTTTATTCCCTTCTTCCTCCTGCGAGCTGAAGTTATTTACAGGGCCACGTGGCCTTCCTTTCCTGCCGTCTGGACAGCAGAGTGGAGCTTTCAAAGGGAATGGAGGAATGGTGGAGGTGAAGTGAGCAAAAGAAAAAGGGCAAGAGATCAAGATGGAGAGGAAGGAAAGTGTTAGGTTTAAGCTCTAACATTTGTAAAGAAAAACAACCTGCACAGAAAGAGACACAGAGAATTGATTAAAGTTTAAAACTTGCAAGGAGAGTGGGCCAAAAGCCTGTTCGGTCACAATCTTTCAACCAACTCCAACCAGGCTTTTTCTCTCCGTGCATTTTATTGAGTCAGACACGCCCCTAGTTACAGGTTGGTCTCAGTTGCTAAGGGGAAGGGAAGCAAAAGAACGTCAGCTGAGACCGGTCCAAATCAGTTTCTTATACAAGGTCAAAAACAACATTTAAAGTTTGTGTGTGCATGTTTTGACTAGGTGATCATCGTCAGGCCTTGTAACTTCTACTGGCTCCTGCTAATCTCTGGCTCAGCCGCTGCATCTTCCTTATCAGCAGCGCAGGGTTGTCCACTTCCAGCTTAGATCAAGACATTTCAGCACACAATAAGAGAACCAAAACGCATCTAATAAGAGGTAAAGGAAATAAGTAAGAATAGGATAACATATATTTACGACCCCAACAACGCCCCCCTGTTTTTCCGTTTTCTGCTTATTTTATGTCAGCACATGACCCCTTCAATTTTGGAGATTTTCAGCCACAGCATCATTGTCATAACTTAAAATGCTACACTCAGAGGGGTGGTTAGCAGGTTTCTGGAACTGAAAACAAATCTGGAAAGTTATAATTATCAACATCATCCTCATCATTTGTTGTCGTCATTTTCACCATTTTCACCATGAGGTTTGTCAGTCTGAGGCAGGAGAGCATACATCCCGGACACCTGTGGGTCAACGGCTTTTTTCAATCATCCTGGTGCACAGAGCTCTTATACAAGGGATACAACAACATCCACACAAGGTCAGGGTGGCTGCAAAGACAGCAAAAGAGAGTAAAATAGGCATGACCAATTATTTATTTTTACCAAACATCTCACCAAACCCGTCCCAGGGCGATGTATCAACTCCTGAGTGGTCTTTCATCATTTTGTTCAAAGTTCGGAGGCCCTCCAGGGCCCTGGTGAGACTCCCGTCCGCTGCAGTGTTGTTTGGGATGAAGGTACAACACTGATCACCAAATATTGAACAAACTCCTCCATGCTGTGACAGCACCGTGTCGACAGCCATTCTGCTTTGGAAAGCCATAAGTGAGGTAGCTGAAAATCGCCCGGGACGGCAGTGTTCTGCCTTCGTTTAATTGCCTAATCTCTGAACATTGTAGTGAACGTTGTTCTATCTCATCAACATTTTTATTAATGGTGCACCACGGACAGATGGATGACTCGAAACCTGCAAGAACCTGGTTAGTTAATTTCTTGTCGTCAGGTCAGAAAGTCTGCAACAGAAAGTGGGGTTATAGAAACAGGAAGTAATAAATTCACAGGGGCACAATGTCCTGTGGTGTTGTCAGGCAGTCTGTCATACAGCTTGTTTTCTCCACACCACCACCAGTTGTCACTGCGGGACAGAGGTTTGAAAGTTATGTTTACTTCAAGAGTTTCAACATACATATTTTAATTTAATTTCCCCAGTTTAGGTCCTGTGCCTTTTCTATAAATACATGTGTAATTTGCTTTAGGTATCTTACTGAGAAGAGTGGTTTCTGCTTTTCAGCTGTTGTGAGCGGATAAACCTCATCCCTCACAGAACAATTATCTGAAGGTACAGATTGAGTCATAACATTTAAAAGACAGTCTGGAGGTAATATGGATGGTATTACTTTAAGAAGTGGTCTTGGTCCTAAACACACAACACAATCTGCTTTGACTACTTGAGCTGCTTCCTCTGCCATCAGTAACCAATTATTATCTGTTTTAGTGATTCCTGTAGTAATCCTGAACCAATCATCTGTGGTCAGATTGTCATCAACCACCAGAATGTCTTTAACCTTAGGCAGACCTCCCACAAGTTTCAAAGTTCCTCCCGTTGCATTTATTACTTGTGTCATGTTCTTTTTGTCCTTTAACACCTCGGCTATAGCTCGACTCCAGCTAGTGCAACATGCGGCTGCTCGTCTTTTAACCAGAACACATAAATATGATCATATCTCCCCGGTTTTAGTTTCACTGCACTGGTTACCTGTTTATTTTAGAATTAATTTTAAGATCCTTTTATTTGTTTTTAAATCCTTACATGGCTCGGCACCTGTTTAAATCTCTGAGCTGCTGCAGCCTCATGGCATAATAATAATAATAATAATTATTATTATTATTATTATTATTTATGTTGGTATGTGTCACATCTTCCATCAGTTCTTTTTGTTCAAACCAATATAGTAAAGGAACTATTATTACCATTCCTAAAAGAACTACTCCCATCACCACCATTTGCTGCTTTGGGGTCAACATCCTGCCTAGGGTCCTGAAGCCTCTCCCTATCACCTGCACAGAGTTGTGGACAATCTTCACCGGGTTTGAGACGACTGTAACCTATGGTTTCACAGCCCCCTTTGTAGTCGGCCTTGCTCTGGAGGCGCTGTCGGAGAGCTTCAGATTTCTGTGGCCTTCCACTAATCTGTGGTGGTGACGTATTTTTACTCTGTTTTAATAATAACCCAGAGAGATTCAATTTGGCTACTAATCTCAGTGAAAACCAGAAGATGTGACATCATCATTAGTCTGGTCTGATTTTTGTTTTTGCTGTTGAAGCATCTTTCTCATATAGTCTGCTAGTGTACTTTCATCATCAATTTCCCATTCGTTTGTAAAATAAGGTAATCTATAGGGTCTTCCAAACAAGGTTTCATATGGAACCAATCCATTCGTGCTTGTTATATTTATATATAATTTTACCAAATCCAAACATTTTGTCCATGGTCTCTTTGTTACTTCCATACATTTCCTTAATCTGTTTTTTCTTTTTATTGTTCCATTCATTCTTTCAACCAGTCCTGCACTTTGTGGATGATAAGCACTGTAATTCTTTTTTTAAATTAATATGAAGGCATGTCCTATTTTAAAAACTACATCATTCACAAAATGAGATCAGTTATTACTGTAGATTATTTCAGGTATACCATTTCTTGGAATCATATCTTACATAAGGCTTTGCTACCGTTAATGCATCTGGATGAGCAGTAGTAAAGAGCTCTATCCTTTTAGAGAATGAATCTATTATCACCAAACAATATTTCTTTCCTTTATTTTTGTTTAATTCTATAAAATCCATATGTATGTTGAAAAGGATACTCTGCTTTTGGGTATATCCTCATTTAAATCAGTTCCTTTTACTTGCAGTACATCATTTTCCCCTTGTGCTGCTGCTTTAGCTGTTTTGTCTACAAGGGCTTCACAGTGATGTGATAAGCCTTCACCTTCTGTTGGTACTAATGTGGCTGGGTTCAAAACTGTACAGCGTTCTATTTTTAGATGTGGCTGTGATTTTAGTGGATTAATAAGCTATTGGTCTGAGTTTACTACTATGCATTTTGAGTTAACACAGAGGTCATAAAATGACCTTTGCAATCAACCATTCGTATCAACCCTTTTTTTTTTTTTTTTTCTTTTTTTTTTTAGTCGGGTAAGGCCAAAGTACTGCTGTTTACCATAATTTGTTTTATGTCACAGACTGCTTCTTCCGCTTCAGGGGTCCAGTCTAATTTATCTGACTTTTTTAATTCTTTCGTATACACTAATGCTTGTAATGGAGCTGTTATTTCTGCATAATTTGGAACCCAGCTTCTACAATTGTTTGTTAATCCTAAGGATGCTAAGGATGACATCATTTGTTTCTTTGTTAAGGGTTTGGGAGTTGTAGGATAGCAACTTTCTTTCTTCTAGAATAGTTCTTCCTCTGCACTTAGTTGGTGTAAATATTTCACTTTCTCTTGACATAATTGCAACTTATGTTTACTTCCTTAAATAATTATTCTTTAACTGCTTTAGCAGAGCTAATGTATCTTTAAGACATTCATCTTCTCTTTTGATGCTACTAATATGTCATCCACGTAGGTGAGTAACTGGCTGTTACACGGCGGCTCGAAGGATGACAGACTAGAAGCCATGACTTGGGAATAAATAGTAGGGCTTTCACAATAGCCCTGGGGCAATCTGGAATAGGTGTATCTTTTACCCTTAAAAGTAAATGCAAACCAGTACTGACTATCTTTATGTACCGGTATAGAAAAGAAGGCGTTGCTTATGTCAATTACTGTGAAATATTTGGCCTCTGGGTTTAAAGAATTAAGCAAGGTGTGAGGATCAGCCACACAGGGTGACCTCTGAATAACAGCATTATTTACAGCAATCAAGTCCTGCACCATCCTCCATCCTGTGGATGGGGGTGCTTTTTTTTTTTTTTCTTTAACTGGGAATATTGGTATATTTACAGGAGAGTCAGCACACTCTATCAGTACACCGGCTTTTAATAGATCATTGATTACAGGTGCTGTGCGTCCACAGCATCTGGCTTCAATGGATAATGTTTAATTCTCGGTCTGTGCTCTGTTATGATGTCTCTAATTGTAGTTCTACATGCACCAGTGTCACAGAGAAACTTCACAGCTACACCTTGTACTAGAAGAACGATTTCTGGTCTGTATTTTTCTTCAAAGAACAGTAATTCTAATGTTAGATTCTCGTCATCCTCTGCAGCTGTGTCTGGACTGGAATCTGCTTTAGCCCAAACAGTTCTCTGTTTTGTCCTGCACGAGCTAGTCATGCAGATTGCTGTTGATTGTGAGGGGTGGGATTGCGGCTGCAGTCCCTTGCCATATGCCCCTCTTTCCACAGGACCAACAGGCCCTGGAGTTCTCACCATGAGGCCCAAAGCGACCTCTCCGATCTCTGCCTCTACCACGGCCTCTGCCTCTAGAGTACAAATGGAATATCATATCTTCCTCATCTATATCCTGGAAAAACACCTCTGCTTTGTTATTTAAGCTCTTTCTTTTTTTATTTGTAGACCATTCTCTACAGATCCTTTGCTCCTAGTTACTATGCCTGTATACTGTGGAGGGAATCTTCTAATCTAACGTCACTGCCGCTACTACACCATCTCCCTCTTTCTCTGGCCTGCTACTTCTGCTCGGTCCAACATTCTGCGTACACGCTCATAAGGCCCTGAATATTTGTTGTCTTCTCTTTTATGAAACATCACATTCTTTTCCGTATTGTCACTTTCTTTCTCTTTTCCCTTCTCTCTTTCCTGCCTCTCCTTTTCTCTTTTCCTATTTTCATCCCTTTCCTGTCTGGCCTTCCTCTCTCTCTCTCTCTTCCTCTATCTTGCTATTTTTATCCATACTTTTGTTTCTTCAAATCCTTCTTTATCCATTTGTTTTCGTTTTTTTTGCATTTTTGTTTTATCTTGTTTTGTAATTCTACTATTCTTACAGTTGAAAGCTTACCATTAAAGTTATATTGATCAATCCAATATGGAAGTGTTTTATCGCATTTGGTTTTCATTTTCTACTATTCTGTAATCTTTGTAATGTCTCAAGGACTTATTGTTTTAGTTTACCTTGCCCCTTCCCCATTTTGAATAAAATTTGGTTCCAGTAGTTTGTTAATACCTAGGGTATTCTAATACTGGAAGCTTTTCTTTCAACAAGATAGTGATTAATACCCCCTTCTGTGTAAAACTCACTTCAACCTTAGAGGTGGAGTTTTCTTGCCTAGTGCATCCACAGAAGGTTCACTATTTCCATCCTTGTTGATTTGGTATGAAATCCAAATACCTAATGGTATCTGTATTTCCAATCACACTCACAGTCTCACACTTTCACACTTTTGCGCGCTGTTTTACTTTATTTCTCTTATTACTTCTTATTTCAACACAGAGGACGCCGCCGCCCTTCGTAGAATTTAACTAGGTAAGCTAGGGGAGTCTACTCCTCCCGCGACTTTAACTGTTTGAAATAATTCTTCTTTTCACAGAGGCACAGAGGACGCCGCCGCCCTTCGTAGAATTTAACTAGTACGTAACTAGGGGAGTCTACTCCTCCCGCGGACTTTAACTGTTTGCTCTGACCTGATAGTGTCTAGAATTGTCAGGGTTTTGTTTTAATTCTCCTTCTGAGAATCTCTCATTCTGTCATTCTTTTAAATAAGACTCTACTCACAATTCTCTGTGTCCGTGGATCCTCCGTCAACCTTCAGGTCCAGCCCGCGAGTGAGGCCAGCCCTGGAAACGGATCGTATGCTGTGGCACAGACTTTCTGGGTCTCACTCTCGCGCTGGAACCATCAGGTGTCTTGGAGATCCGGCTCGAAGGACCAATTAAATGTTAGGTTTAAGCTCTAACATTTGTAAAGAAAAACAACCTGCACAGAAAGAGACACAGAGAATTGATTAAAGTTTAAAATTTGCAAGGAGAGTGGGCCAAAGCCTGTTCGGTCACAATCTTTCAACCAACTCCAACCAGGCTTTTTCTCTCCGTGCATTTTATTGGAGTCAGACACGCCCCGTTACAGGTTGGTCTCAGTTGCTAAGGGGAAGGGAAGCAAAGAACGTCAGCTGAGACCGGTCCAAATCAGGTTCTTATACAAGGTCAAAAACAACATTTAAAGTTTGTGTGTGCATGTTTTGACTAGTGATCATCGTCAGGCCTTGTAACTTCTACTGCTCCTGCTAATCTCTGGCTCAGCCGCTGCATCTTCCTTATCAGCAGCGCAGGGTTGTCCACTTCCAGCTTAGATCAAGGACATTTTCAGCACACAATAAAGAGAACCAAAACGCATCTAATAAGAGGTAAAGGAAATAAGTAAGAATAGGATAACATATATTTACGACCCCAACAGAAAGAAAAGCGAGAGATAACTTTTTTGGAAAATGTGTAGACTTGAGCAGAAAGACGAGGACAGCTGCCCAGGAATGTGGCTGGAATCTGAAGCTCCTGCTTAGTTCATTGGCATCCCACTGAGCTCAGCACTACTTAGACGTCGCTTCACCAACTCCCAGTTAAACTAACTTACCCCTCCTTTTATTTTCTGTCTTTTAGGTTATGAAGAAGTGGTCAGGATTCCTAAAGGGTCTGTGTTTATCCACATACAAGAGCTCAACATGTCCTTAAACTATTTAGGTAACAGAAATGGATTATGTCGTAACAGAATAAAACATTTGACTGTATGCTGATTCTGCCTACTCTCCCGTGTCCCTTTTGGCTTCCAGTGCTAAAGAGTAAAAGTGACCAATATTTTATCAACGGGAAGTTGACCATTGACACACCACGGCGATTCAACGTTGCTGGAACCACGTTTCACTACAGACGCCCTACTGATGGACCAGAAACTCTAGAAGCGCTGGGCCCAACTAACATCACTCTCATTGTTATGGTAAGACCAGGTGAAGCCAGTTCAAGCATTTATGGATATTCAGAAAGTTTTTACATGTGTTCTACAACCTGATTGGCTGTAGATCCTATCAATGAGCCGTGTCTGCTGTACAGAATTTGTGCATCATCCCAAACTTACATTACTCTTTGTTTTCATCCTATAATATTGGAAGGGTTGACATTTTAGAGTTTAAGCAAGAAAAAGAAGTGAAAAATATTTGCGTGAAAATTGCAAGAGGTTTGTTGTTAGGGGTTGACAGCCTTAAAACATCTATTATAACTGGAAAAATTGAAAACAAATTCAAGGAAGAAGATTTTTTAGTCCAATTACAATGAATGGGCTCTAAGACATTCTAAACCTTTGGTTATAAATGTTTTACAGGTCCTGGTGAGGGAAGAGAACCCAGGGATCCACTATCGTTTCAACCCTCCAGTCAACAGGGATCCTCTGAGTGGCTTCTCCTGGTTCTACACATCCTGGTCGCGCTGCTCTGTACTGTGTGCTGGAGGTGAGAAAATTATAAACTGTGTGAACAAGAATAAGTTACACTCTGTGTTTATACATGAAATTGTTAAATACATTGGATGAGTGTTCAGACATTCATCTGCTGTTAATCTAAAAGGGAGGGTCAGCACATGCAGATCATTTGGTGATTAGGTTTATGTTGTCCTTCCTGAATTTGGCTGAAGAGTGAATTAAGAGTGAAACCCACAACCAGATTATATTTCCACCCACTGCAAAACAATCAAAGGTAAAACAATCGTTACTCCAACACAAGGCTTAAGAAAAATCTGAAAACAGAAAATCAACAATCTCATGTGGTGGCGCATTGGCTAGCACTCTTGCCTCACACCAAGAAGGCCCTGGTTCAAAACCCAGCTGGTGGTTCTGACACAGAAACACCAACCGGACCTTTCTGTGTGGAGTTTGCATGTTCTCCCTGTGCATGTGTGGATTTTTTTACCAGGGACTCCAGCCTCCTCCCACCATCCAAAAACATGCTTCATAGGTTAATTAGTGGCAGTAAATTGCCTCTAGGTGTGAAAGTGAGAGGGAATGGATGTGTGATTGTGGCCCCGCGACAGGCTGGCGACCTGTCCAGGGTATATCCTGCCTTCACCCATCAGTAGATGGGTTAGGCTCCAGCAACCCCTCGACTCTCGAAGGAATAAAGTGGCCAAGAAAATGAATGAATCATTGAAATGAGAACTGCTGTAAATCTATAATGCAGAACTATTACAGTGAGAAAATTGAAGATTTAAGAGGGATTGACAAAATTAAATCAAATGTTCTTATGATTAAATTTTTCGTTTTCAGTCCACTTTGACTCTACTTGGGATGAATAATGTTTGGACAATTGATGGATTGCTCAACGCACTTCACTTTATTCTGATACCGTCAGCTGTCAACGTTGTTAATTGATTACCATCATCAATTTGATCTAAAATCACTATGATCATTGTTTTCACTTTTCTTTTTGTTCTTTTAAATACAATTGTTGATGAGGTTTAAAAATGTTTTAAAGGAATGGTTTTTTGTCTACATTTTTTTGATTGCCATCTTGAAACTCCTACTTTAATTTTAAAGACCCATTCTACAATTAAAATGGTGTGTTTTTAACATTTCCTTGTGGCATTTTTCTCAGGATGGAGGACATATGTGTATATATATATAAAATAAGCTGTATTTCTGAGTGTTTATTTAAGTTGTCGTGAATCAGGAGCAGATGAAAAAATGTTTTTGTAGAAGCTTGTAAGTGTGCTGAACGTATTTTTAATTTACAAGACCCTATTAAGTACAAATCTACGTAAGAACTGATCAGATTTAATTCAAATGAGAAAATGTATCGACTACAAAAATTTCATTTGGAAAATAAGAGTGTTTTCTAAAGGGGCTCTTATGAGACTTTTTTCTTTCAATTAGCAACTCTTACACATGATGACAGAAAAGCAGTACACACACACATACACACGTGATTTTTATGGGAGTCCACATCAAAGCCACCATTTATTTAGGCTGATGTTACTGGATCAGCACAAAAACTGATTGAAATCCATGTTGGCCACACGCAATACGTGCAGCCAAGTTGCACATCGATTCATTGCTCGCATTAATTTTTAATACATCTAAAGCTGGATTTTGTTGTTGGTCGCACATATTCAAAGTTAAAGTCCCATTAGTCATCATGTACCTAAATGTGTGACATTTGTTCTCCACATTTAACCCATCTCCTGTGGGAGCGGTGAGCTGCAGACACTGCGGGCCTCAGGAACTATCTGTTGTATTTAACCCCAACCCTAAACTTAATCCTAACCTTAACCTTTCTCCCGAGTTCATGGGACCAAGAAAAAGTTCAGCACCAGCAACACATGTTTAGAAAATACGTGCGATTAGTCACTTTCATTTTTTCAGCACGTCACAGACTTGTTGATATCTCTCACAGCCAATCCTGTTTTTCCTCCTCGGCCTTTGTGAGTTAATGAGCCGCTCAGCTTTAGCAGATACGGCCTTGTTTTGCCTCTGATGAGAGAATTCTTTTTCTTATCATTCTAAACTGAACTGAAGTGGAGGGGAAAATCAAACAAATACAACATTTAGTCAAACCAAGTTTTGTTCTGCGAGTATGTTTCTTATTGACAAACACATTTTAAACACACCATAGGCAGATATTTGCCCTCGAGGTTTCCCTCTACGATATATTTAATGTTTTTGACGAATTGAATTTTCTTACTACTGGAACTATTTTTGCAATAAATGGAAGCAAACTATTGGGTGTTTCTCATGCTTTTGTGAACTTGTGGACAGGCGTGCAGATCCAGCAGGTGGTGTGTAAGAGGCTGATGGATCATACTGTCGTCTACAATCACTTCTGTGACAAGAAGAGCAAACCCAAAGAGAAGAGAAGATCCTGCAACACTGAGCCCTGCTCCCCAACGTAAGTGGCATTTGTCTGAAGGTGTTATTTCCCAATTACTGTTGTGAGAGTCTCTTATTTTGTTAAATTTATACCAAAGTACGTCAACTTCTTCCAGCTAATTTTACAGCATCTATTTGCTATATAAGTTTTATAAAAATTACTTGTTTTCAATATGATTTAAATGAACAAAATGCAGCAATACAGTAATTTTTTAAGATTATTTTTATTACATTATGTACATTATGTAAAAATACTTATTGGTTTATTATTGAGCCTTAAATACTTTGTACTCACATTTTTTTGACTTTATGTTTTCTGCCTCCAGCTGGTGGACAGGAGGGTGGTCAGAGTGCAGCCGCAGCTGTAACGGTGGTCTGCGCACTCGCGAGGTGCTGTGTAAGCGGAGAATCTCTGCCACAGAGGAGAAGATCCTGGACGACTCGGCCTGCAGCTCCCATCGCCCCTCTCTCACCGAGCCCTGCAACAACCACAGCTGCCCCCCTGAATGGCTGGCTCTGGATTGGTCAGAGGTAGACAGACGTTTAATGTCTTGCACGTGTTCTTCACTGACAGATGCATAAACTTCTAAACCAGCTGACTTTGAAGTGACGCTGAAGATAGTAAAATGCTCCACTTCCTTCTTTTAAGAGTTTTTCCTCATGGTTTCTGCTGCAGTGTACTCCCAGTTGTGGACCTGGCTACAGGCACCGTGTGGTACTGTGTAAGAGCGGGGAGAGCGGCGACATTCTGCCGGAGTCTAGGTGTCCCAAACATGGCCGACCTACCTCCAGGGTCCGATGCAACCTAAAGCGTTGCCCTCCCCCTCAGTGGATAGTGGGTCCTTGGGGAGAGGTAAAAGGAATTAATATTTCTTCAAATTGTGACTAAATGGTTTATGTAATTGTGAAAGCTCAGACACACCAGGCATGTGATGCACAGGTTTTCTACTGTTTACTATGAAGAGGCTTGGTGCAAAATGTCAAAGCGGAAACAATCCTGCGAGTCTTGCTCTAATTTTTTCCTATTACAGCTCTATTCTGATAAGCTTGGTGTCTTGTATTAATTTCTCCTCTATTATCACTTTTCAAATATGTGATCATATTTTTGTATCTAAACAGACTACAGAGATAAAAATGAACACACAAACAACACACAAAAAAAACAGACATACACTCAAGACACTGAGACACACAGATCAACATCTTTCAACTGTCCCAAAAAAATAAGAGTCTGGTGTGAGCTGGAAGTGAAGCGAATCCCGCGCGCACGCAGATGCTTCTACGTCCAGTGTGAACCTGCCATAATCCAGTTTTCTAGTCACAGTCTGTCAACTGCAGAACACAACAAAAGAGGAACTAGCTTGTGCTTTTATTTCCTGTTTTTAAAACGATTTCTCATGACAATTATTCACTTTTTCCTGTTCTGACAAAAACTACCCTTTTTTAAAACTTTTTCGCAGCTTTTATCTTTTTTATTAGTAATAGTCATCAATGCAAAAGTTAAAGATTGATTCAGTTGTATAAAAAAGGTATATTTGTACTTTTAGTGTTCTGCCAAGTGTGGTCTGGGTCAGGAGATGCGTTCGGTGCAGTGTCTGACGCACACCGGTCAACCATCCAACGAGTGTCTGGACCATCAGCGGCCGGCATCCATGCAGCAGTGCAGGAGCAAATGTGACCTCAATCTTCCCATCAGCACAGAAAACACTGAAGGTCAGACGCGTCTCATCAATCCATCCTCTTTACCTCTAAAGCTAAATTTTGAAAGCTGTTTTTTTGTTCCTTTTTGTATTTTCTTCTTTAAAAGTAGGGTTAGGTGCTGGTATTTTTATAGAGTTTTTTGCTTTTAAATGTCTTACTTTTTGGGGACTTTAGCTTTCTCTTTCAATCCAGAAACATGCATTTGTGCATGTCTTGCATGCATTCTTGTGATTTGAAGTTTTTCTAGAAATAAACAAGAATTGTAAGTTATTTTTCCCCCTTTTTTGACCTTATGGCATTTTAACTTTATAAAGTACATTTAAAATGAATAATTTGTGATTGATGCTTCATGATTGTTCTTTTGTCTCCGCTGCAGAGTGTAAAGATGTGAACACTGTCGCCTACTGCCCTCTAGTGCTCAGGTTTAAGTTCTGCAGCCGACCGTATTTCAGACAAATGTGCTGCAAGACCTGCCAGGGACACTGATGTAGCAGAGCTCGAACCATCCACCTGTGGGCGCTGCTCACTCACAGAAAGACTGAAACCTCCGAGCTGAGCCTCCGTCAGTGGAGTCGGGATCTTGCTCTGAAACTGGCCATAGGAGAGTTTTTGTTTCTACTCCAAGAATCCAGATCAAACATTTCACTGGAGGAAAACCCGGAGAGGCGGAGAAATGAGGACGAGCCTCCACCCTTCTGCCTCTTCTCTTTGTTGTGATATTTTGGTGCTACTATGTTTGACTTTGGCCAGGACTGGTCTTTAAATTGCCACTTGTCTTGACGTTTAACCTGATCTCTTACCTGTATGTTCACAGGTCATATTTGTTCTGAGTAATATTTTAATTCTACCTTGTAAAAATAAAATATTAACATATCTTTGGCCTTTCCCAACATGTAAAAGATGAAAGTTTTCTGTCTGCTGTTACTTGACCACATTTTGTTATTTTTTTGTTGTATATCACCAAGTTTTTGCTGTTTTCCAGCCGCACAAACTTGATTTGCACAGAACATCAGCAGTCAGAGGACCCGCGTGTTGTATGTTTGCAGTTATGTGGTTTAGCATGATGTGTTTTCAGAATCTCTAAATGTGTCAGTAGAGTCAACATGCCACACACTTGCTATTTCTGATCCTCGACTTAGAGGTTTTGACCTCAGCAGCACAACACTATATAGGCTGATAGTTTGAGATGGCAGTTTGTGTAGCCTCACTGCATTTTGCAGACATTTAATGTTAGAAATTGCAAAGAGAATCTCATCTGAGTGGAAATTTGGAGCACAGCGAGCAGCAGCCTTGTGTGAAAATTATCTATTAGAATTTACAAATCTAAAAATGACAAGTAAAATATACACTTTTTGCAGTTTTATGGCCTTAAAAAGCCCCTTACCTTAACTTTATTTTTTAAAAGTGTAGATTTCAGCCATGCATGCAAACTATTAACCATCAATTATGCAGCAGAATGCAGTCTTTCAGATTAATCGCTTAAAAAAGTATCACCTCTTTTTCTGTTATTTCCTGCTCTCAGCTGTTATGAAGACATGAGCTATGCTCACTACTTTTCTGCTATAACTTCAAAATTTGTAGCTTTATTTAAAAATGCACACATCTTTGAGCAAAACCGCTACCCCCTTCGATGTTTTTTTGTTGTTTTATATGAAGGCACGTTCCCCAAAAAAGACTGTCTGTTCAGGCATTTGCTCAAGGAAATGCACATACGCAGCATTGAAAGACGTTATTTCAGCTATTTCTAAATCCTGCAGAGAATAAATTTAGACACGCTCCATCAGACGGTTGAAGATCAGTCATCGAGTGTTGCTGCATCGCTGTGATGTTCGCTGAATTGTCATGTGGCTTGACGACAAACATTGTACAGAGGAAGAGGTGACTTCCTTACTGGATTTTCTGCAACCTTGTTCCTCTTTTGTGGTGCTTTTTTTTCGATGGTGCTATTACTTCAATAATGTTGGGGTTTTTTTTCTATTGAATTTTCTGGGTTTTTTTCCATCTTTAAAATATTTTGAGCCCTTTTGTAAGAATACTATCTTTAAAACTGTTTTGACACCTATATTATTGCAGCTATTGTTCCTTTTCGCCCATTTGAAGGTTTTTTTTTTTTTTTTGCATATTCTCATTTATGTTATTAACATCTTGACTTACAAGAAAAGCCTTTCCTCTTATGAAAAAAGTGCACTTAAAATCCCCTAATAGGTAGTTCAGCAGATGTTTTATTTTCTATGAAGTCTTTATTTTGAGGTCCAATTGTTTTTCATGAAGGTTAGTCTTATCTCGCAGCATCAGGCGAGTGTTATAGCAAGGAAACAGTTTTAGAAAAGAGATAATCAAATTATAAGCATAACTCCTGATGTATATTTAAGGTGTTTAAATGCACAAATTACAGCTAAGAAAAAATGTAATACTAATAAATGTTGTCAGTTCTCCGCTACTGTCAAATTGTCATTTCGGAGTAATTGTCTTGACTTTTACGTTTTTATCAGGTCATATGGTCCTACAATCAGATGTAGCATAACAAATTAGATGATGAAAAGGGGGTACAGTAG
The DNA here is from genome assembly GCA_003999625.1 of Oryzias javanicus. NCBI lineage: Eukaryota > Metazoa > Chordata > Actinopteri > Beloniformes > Adrianichthyidae > Oryzias > Oryzias javanicus. Next base: position 14,635,484 of record CM012440.1, read on the forward strand.
ATAAATATTTTTATTCTCATTACATTAATAAAGATGTGCCTTTGAATGCTCACACTCTATAAAAGTATCATCCCTCTAATTTGACTCATTTTTATTTAAAAAGCAGTTTGACGGAGAAACTTTGGCTCTGAAATGTAGCTTCCAGCAGTGAAATGGTTTTAAATAAAAAAAGGGATATAAATACGAGTGTTTGTCATTTTGTTTTCAAATGCTAACTATACCTGTACTGTATATTGTTGAAAATTGTAGAGATGGAGATGAGTTATTTTGTCCTCTATGTACATCTTTTTAAAAGGAAGTAATAAATTGACAAAGAAAGAGTTTAAAAGAATGATTTCCTGTTGAATTATTTCAGTTTGTAACTGCTGAGAGCTAAAATTCTGTCCTCCAGACGGATGCTGAAATCATCACCGATGATTTTCTATTTGTGGATCTGACGACTCTGGTGGAAAAGTGACTTCTTCAATTTGTCTTCCAAAGACTGAGGTCATTAGATGAATGAAACTGTATGAAAGAGAAAAAAAACTGCAGCTTTACTTTTCTAAATTTTGTTGATAAAATGCAAATTTAAAAAATCAGATTAAACCTTATCATTAATATATAATGCATTTAGGATCTAATATTGGATGAGTCCTTAAACTTGCTGAAGATAATAAATCACTGATGACATTCTGGCTAATATTAATAATTTCTGTGAGCGGTTTAAGATTAAACAGGTTGGACATGTGGCATTAGTGAGTTTAAGTCTTCTGGGAAGTCTATAAAAATAATTAGATAAAATTATTTATTACCTGAAAAATAAAGCTGGCAACATCCCAGAAAAGGATTCCATTGTATACCAGCCTGACTCAGCCACGTTTTTTAGTGCAGGGATGATGGATCACAAATTACACTATTGTTTTTCCCAATCAGGAACAATTCTACCATCATTTACTGGATCAATCCCCAGATTAGTCCTTTTTCCTGTCACGAAAAGTCAAAGGAGAGCCACAACATTTGGGGTAAGTAACTTTTCCATTCATTTTATTTTCTATAAGTGAACTTTTTTCCATTTAATATCAATATTTACTTGCTAAAATAATCAAAGTTGTGTTTATTATGTGTGTGTTTAAGGAGTTAAAGCTTGTAGATATCTGCAGACTTGTGGTCAGTTACAACATTAGCTGACGTTTAAAGTGTTTTATCCAGAGTTATAATTAACAACATTATAGTAAACACAAATCTTTCAGCTTGACAATGTTCAGTTCTATGACTTTTAGTTCGAAACACAGTTTAATGTTCGCACACAGATGAGTTGATACTGGAGCTCAAGGACTCTTGATAAAAAAGTTTATTTAAAAATATCTACCTTTACCTTTTTGACAATAAAATACACACTATTAATGGTGACTAAAAATCTATTTAGTATCAATAAAAACTACTCATCCCAGAGGTATGGAGTTAATTTCCCACTGGTTGATGTTTGTAATTGTAAATGTTTGTCCTTCCTTTCCCAATCTTCTCTAATTGTATCCTAAATTGACAAAATGTTTTGTGTTTTTTCTTTTTTACTGATTGATTTATTTATTTGTTAAAAGGGTCAGACAAGATAAGCTTTTCTTCTTTCTGTTCTCTTATCTTTTTTTTTTTTTTAATCATGTTTGAGTTAACAACTCCAGGTTGTGTTGCATGTTTTTCCTTTAATTCACTAAAAATGAAAAGTGGTCTCAAATATTTTTCCCTTTTGTTCTGCATAAATCCTGCTGATTGTGTAGAGATGGCTTACAAAACTGAAGGTTAGACAGAAGCTACTGTATTATGAGAACACTTTGAATATTGATACAAACACATAAGCAACTTCTTTTTCCAAGTACTCTAAATCTAAAAATATTCCATGTTTTTTTATATCACTGGTACACACAAGAGCAAAGCCTTATGACATGGTTCCCACTGATTGTGTTTATCCAAATTCAAATCACTTTATTTAATCTGAAAAGACAGTTAAAGCACCATAGCTACATTTTTGAGAGTAAAACAAACCCCAATTAAGACGTAAAGACCTGTAAGTGATGACTTGTAAGGATCTCTTTATGACTGCATTGTGATATTAATATGAAGCAAGCACAAACACTGGATGTTTAGATGCTAACGGTGGCAAATCTGTTCAGTGAGATTATATAAATTCAGTTCCTTCCACCCTCTAAGAAATCTATCATTTGATGTCTAGTTATCCTATGTATGACATGTCTTTATGGATGTAAACTTCTGTTGATTGATTGATTGTATTGCAGATGCATTATTCTTTCTTGATTGCTTGAAATAAACCATTCTAATCTAATGTTAATCTAATCTAATGCTAATTTGTCTGTTTAACTTTTCTCTCATTAGGCTGCATCATACACACTCCTTAGGTTTAAAATTTAAATTTGAAATTTTCTGTTCAGTTTCTCTGAAGCAAGAAACACAACATTAAAGGATCAACAAATCTATATTTTACCGTTTGAGGAAAATTGCTAAAACAAACCTTATATAGACACAGATGTAAGGCAGGGGGAGTTTATTTGTGTTGCGCGTTTTGTGTCACAGAGATAATTCAAAGTGCTTTACGATAAACATTTAAATAAAGATTTAAAGGTTAAAGTAACAGAGAATATAAACTTTTGAATGCGAACAAATCAAACACAGCTGAGTCTTTAACTTGGATTTATATCAACTGTTTAAGCTTTCTGGAAGTCTGTTCCAGATCTGTGCAGCATAGAAGCTGAATGCAGCTACTCCATGTTTGGTTTGAACTGACAAAAGCAAAAGACCATGGCTGGTACATACTGGGTCAGGAGGTCAGTCATGTATTTTGGGGCTAAACCATTAAATGCTTTATAAACCAGTAACAGAACTTTAAAGTCTATCCTCGGGCAGACATGCAGTGTAGAGACCTCAGAACTGGACTGATGTGAGAACCAGAGCAGTTCTGAATAAGCTGAAATTTCCTGGATGATTTTTTTATTGGTAGCTCAGTAAAAACATGGTTGCAGTAGTCAAGTTGACTAAAGATGAAGCCATGAACTAGTTAATCCAGGTCCTTCTTATCCTTTAAATATTTTTAAGATGATAGTAGACTAATTTAAAATTTTGCTTTACTACAATTTGTAACTATGTTACCTGCAAACTGATTGTAAACATGTCGAAAATGAGCACGCTAAACAATAATACTGGAGCTACAAATTAATTACTAGATTGCTGAAAAATAAAAGCACCACCATAATCACCCATCAGATCTCTGACAACAGAAAAACTAAAAAAAAATCCAAGTGAGTCGCTTTCTCGAACAAAAAAGAAACTCCTTCAGTTGTTTCTAGGAAACCATCAGCCCCCAAATGACACAAATGACAGCAGAAAAAGCTCACTCTGAAACCTGCATGCAAATCCAGCTCCTGATCGCTCCTCCTGAACCCACCGGTTATCATGGGCGTTGGAGGCAGCAGCTTCTCTGCACAAACAGAACGTGAAGTAACCACAGCCTGGGTGGAGTCGGCATCACACAACTGAAACACCCATCATTTGGCAACATGCTGGAGATAATTATCCCCCTTTGGGTCAGCGTTACAATCAACACTCATCTGCTTTGTGACAGAGGGGTTGTAGTGCACAAACGGACACCTGCCATTGGTCATCACTTAATCCTCTGCTCTGAGCACCAGACAAAAACAGAAGTAACTTCTTGGCTCTGTGCTGCGAGTGTGTGCATCGCTCGACTAGTTCTTGTTTCACACAGTCTGGGGGAGTATGAGGAAATAGATTTTGAATGCTGCATTTGATGTCCTGTAGGCTCCTGGTTGCTGTTGCTGTTGCTGCTGCTGCTTTGTCCTCTTGTGGTGATGGCGGCTCCATGAAGAGATCAGGCAGTGGATTTTAGCAGCACACATCAACATTGAACACCTGAGGAGGAGAGGCTCATAGCAACCATGGTATGAAACCTTTTTTTTTTTAACCCTTACATTGTATTTGTCATCTTAAATCTACATTTTTGAGCTCTTTTATTGTTAATTGACTCTCTGGTGCTTTCAATTATGACAATAGCTCAAAAGACTTAAACTACTGTTAGATATTTCAATGTCAAGAGACAGGTGATGCAAAATTTGGTTATTGTAAGAAATATTTGATGAAAAGTTGTTATTTAGGTAAAGCAAGCTACTTCAGAGTACCAGCACTGAGTTTCCTCTTTTTTTGAGGAGGTGCAGTTTCCTTTTGCAAGGATGATCTTAAAGCAGTTAATTCTGTTGATGTTTGTTTTCATTTTAAGCTTTAAAGTAAGGCATTAATTATACTTAAAGCACAACAGGAAGAAGAAAAAAAACAGGAAAAAGTTTGCTGTTTTTGTCCTAAAGTAAGCATCAACATACCTATTGTTTCATTTAAAATGATTGATCGGCATCGTCATCTCATGCTGGTGAATGTAGCGATAGTTAATGACACTACAGATTTGCTTTTTTGGTGTGACAAAAGTAAAGACAGTTTCACAAAAGGCAGCTCTGAGGTGTGAGAGAAGGAAGTGGACTTCAGGAGAGGACTGCACTTTCCGTCACAGCACTTCCTCCTCTCGCAGAGCGTGGTCCCCCCGCATATCCGGGTCTCATTTGGTGAAGTTGTGAAACATAGTCATGTCTTGTCAACAACATGCAAGCAAATTCAAGAAAAAAAAGGCCCAAATAGGGAATTTTTAACTAATTTTCTAACCAGTTAAAAAAAAAAAAATAACATAGATTTTCAAAATAAGAGCCAGGATAGTACCAGTATCTGTTGAGAGATGTTATTTTTTACTTTCATTGTGGTGTAATTTTAGCTTTTTTTCAGTCAGCAATTACACTTTTGGAAGTCATGGATGTGACTTCATTGCTTTAATGTTTATTTGACTAAAGTCCTTTTTACATTGTGAGCTGTTTTTGCTGAAAAAGAAAGACAGATTACTATTGGGCTCACATTTGCCTTTTTTATGGCTTAAATACCACAGAAAAGAATATAAAACTGACAAATGTTCAAAAAAGTTCAACTGCCTTTGATAAAACAATCAAATAAAAAATCAACACTGTGATCAGCATTGATTGTGATTCAGCATAATTTGCATTTCCACAACCAGAAATAGGAAGAGTTGAACGTGTTTTTCAGTGAGAGTTACTCTCAAACGTCAAATTATGTTAATTTATTTGCATTGAAGTAAACGTTTGGCTTCAGGGACAGCTTTCCTAAATTTTCATTGTTGAATTCTATCATTTAAACCACTATCTTTTTACAGTGCCGGAAGAGTACATGCAAACCACTGTTACAGAAAAATAATTTCACAAGAAAAAGTTAAAATACAAGAAATCTGTCACCAGCCTAAATCGTCTCAGCTTTCCCAGATGATAAGAAAAGGTGGAAAAAAAGGAGGAGCCTTATTGGAGTTTTAGATGATGAATTCAATAGACCAAACACAAGTTTTGTCACTTTTACAAGTCAGATTGTATCTAAACAGCATTTTAAGTAGAATTGATTCAGCATTCAGATATGTGACAATACTGTTTCCTGCACGAGAGCTCACACCCTGTGGCTGATGGCCAGACAGAGCAATGCTGTGATGATGAAGAGAGAATCTGGAAAAGCAGTAGAAACTTCTCTCCTCTGTTCTGGATTAAATCACATCATAAAACACAATTCAATTCAAACAGTGGCAGAAAGTTTCAGGTATGAGTGAAACTGAAACATGTTGCTTTAGGAGGCCAAAATAACACACTAATATCCTGTCCACATAACTTCAAATATAAAGTTTTTATTTTAGGAGTTTTGTGGTCCTCTAAAGACACTGCTTAAGCATCTGATGCTGTCTAGTGAGAAACACATGAAATACATTTTTGTCGGTGAGAAAATACCAAAGACTCTCATAAGCTTAATTTAGAGTTATTCTGTCCAAATTCCCCCTCTAGCATTTTTAGGTATTAAAGTCATGCTTCGACATGGGAAATCGAGCTCAAAGATAATATAAAAACCAAAAATATTCTATTGTCTCTTTACCTGATGTCAATATTTTATGTTTTTTTTTTTTTTTAACAAAATGAGCTCATTCTTTTCATGGGGCTATGATTGTTTTTTCTCATGAAACATAAAGGGACTTTTGTTCAATAAAAGAAAAAAATCATGGAGAGGATTATTTAAAAAAAGAAAAAACTTGATAGCTTTGGTTGAAGGTAATTGATAATCTGCTATAAGGATGCAACAAACAACTCAATTTAGGAGAATTAGATGCATTTTTTTTCTTTTCTTTTTTTCTGAATAACATTGTTTTCTGTGTCATTGAAAAGAAACCAGAACTTGACCCTTCTGGTGGCTTCAAACCCCGTGAAACCTCACACATCAATCAAATTAGCACATTTTAGGGAACAACCAAAAAAAAATTTTACAAAAGTTTTTTGTTTTGTTTTTATTCATTCATGAGAACAATAATCTGTTATGATCTGTTTTTAAGAAAAAAAACATAAAAAAGCTCAAAACTTGATCATTTTATTTTTTCTGATGCATACATTTCGTCATTTCTATATTATTATTTAAACTTGTACAGAAATTCCCATTTCTTCTTTAACCTAAGGTGTGAAAGCTTTGCGCAAGAACTGTCTCAATGTAAATTGATGCATTTATGGCAAATAAAAAACTTGATTAATAAATAATTCATGTCATATTAACCACTGAAAGTTGCTGTGCTTCTATGAAGTTTGTTTTAATGTGCATGTAATGAAGCGCTTCTTTATGTCTGAATCAGAAACTAAACTAACCTCTTTGGAACTGGTTGCCTGGAAACCGGCCTCAGAATCCTATGATGGCAACCACAGTGGATGATGTTTTAAATTGATGTTCATACTGATACTTGAACTGTGTTCCTCTCTTAAAGAATGTGGGAACTTCTGCTTCCATTGAAAATGGAACAAAAAAGTTTTCTCAAAACCTTGTTTGAGATATTTCAAACTTTTTCTTTGAAAAAAAAACAGTCCATTTTCTCCCAATATTAATATCATAGCAGTGTTAAAAACTTCTCTATTGATTCAAATATTTTCTGTGAAGTTCAACAAATTTTCTTTCCTGTGCATTTCAGGCAAAGTACCACTGGCAGAGTCAGAATGTCAAGCAGAGCGGGGTGGACGACATGGTTCTCCTGTCCAAGATCACGGAAGACGCCATTGTGGAGAACCTCAAGAAGAGATACATGGATGACTACATTTTTGTATCCTGCAATCAGACATCCAAACAACTTTAAATAAGCAACACACAAAGCAGAATTTGGGAATTTTCAAATTGGGAATACTAGTAGCAAAAACCTCCTCGCAGCAACACGTAGTCCAGCATCTAAGCGAACATATATGGGCAAAAATACAAAAAATGTTTTCTTCCTCTTTTGCGAAAGCTGCATGACTCAATAACTCACTTCCGTTTTCATAGAGGACTGCTGAACTTTAAACCCCCTGTTTGCAGCTAAGAAAAGAAGAAAAGAAGCACTCAAGTAAAACAGTGCAATAATAGCAATAAAGTCTGGGGGTTAGATCAAGTAAAGCAGGTCCTGTTGTAATTTAAAGGGGAACTTTTGGGAAGTTTGCTTGACTTTTTTTAATAAGATTGATTTTTATTTGTTTATTTATTTTTGTCCCTTGTTGTTTAAAGCTGGATGACAGGAGTTTTGAGATTGCGCCACAGTGGTGATAGACGTGACTTATGAATTCCCCCCCATCACCAAGTGGGCAACATGTGGGTGGCAAAACTTCAGCATAAAAGTTCAGTTCCTGACCTTAACGAATGGTGAAGTAAAACTTCAGTAAAATATGTAAAAAAAAAAAATCCTACAGGAATATTTCAATTGGAAAAACACATGTTGGTCATAAGTTCCATTTTAATCCAGGGGTGGAGCTAGATCATTTTGTGTAGAGGGTGGCAGAAGACTACGGAAGGGTGGTAAATAAGAATAGCAGAGTGGGTGGCCATGACAAATGAAATGATTGAAACCTTTGTATCATTATTGATGTTTTTATTTCATTTAAAAATATTCCTTGTCAATTAAAAAAGCTTTCATTGAGCTTTCTGGCAGTCCTTGTAGCTCTGCCACTGTTTTAGTCAAATTACCACTATTTATACCAAAAACAGGGTACCTATGAAAAACTGTTTTAGTCTTTAGTCTTTAGTCACTCACATTAAGTCTTGCTCAAAGATCTCCATTATTTCATTTCATATTTTATTTCTAACATTAAAGATGAAATTACCTCTAAATTATGCCACATAGTTGTATGTGAGACAATCAGTTATCCATTATGTTGCTGCTTTGCTCTTGTTACAATAGGTGGTCATCTTCTGTTTGTGTGAAAACAGTTTTTTTTTTGGCCTGATCAAGTCGTAAAACCACAGAAAAACTTTAAAAAGGCCTGTCTACAGAGGCTCTATAGAAAACATATAAAATGATGGCATGTTTTCCCTAACAACCCCCTGTCAGACTTACATCGGCCCTGTGTTGATCTCAGTTAACCCTTTCAAACAGATGCCTTACTTTACAGACCGAGAGATCGAACTCTACCAAGGAGCAGTGAGTAAAGCTTCTGTGGTGCGGCAGCTCCTCCTTCAACAGCGATCCCCACCATCTTTCACTGATCTGTTCCTCCATGCAGGCCCAGTATGAGAATCCACCTCACATCTACGCTCTGACTGATAACATGTACAGAAACATGATGATAGATGGAGAGAACCAGTGTGTTATCATCAGGTAATACCATATTTGAACCTTTTCTTATTAGAATCCAACTTTAAATAGTTTTTTTCTGTAAAAATGTCTTTTCCTTCATTAACATTTTATATTCATTGTTTGTTAGCGGTGAGAGCGGTGCTGGAAAAACAGTCGCTGCAAAATATATCATGGGTTACATTTCCAAAGTATCTGGAGGTGGATCAAAAGTGCAGGTGAATGCAAAGGCAGCTTATCTGATTGTTCCAAATAACTCTTAAAGGTCTCTCTGGCTTCATTTATCGACACTTTTTTATGTTTGTTTTCCTTTTTTTTTGTAGCACGTAAAAGACATCATTCTACAATCAAATCCTCTGCTGGAAGCGTTTGGGAACGCAAAAACAGTCCGCAACAACAACTCAAGTCGATTTGTGAGTTCAGTCTTTATTTTAACTTTTGTTACAGCTGCCATGCAAATGGAAGATACAATCATTTAAAAATAAAATGTAAAGAAGAAAACGGCATTAATAATAAAAAATGAGCACAAATATAATTTTATTTAACTTTGTTGTCATTTAAAATGATTGCTATGGTCACATTGTATGACTAAGTGTGAGAGTTTCTACTTGTATTAAAAAGTTCAACAGAAACCTTGCATTTAACTCTGCATCATCAGTTTGTTTAGTGATTACTATTCAGTGTAAAGAGATAAGTTTTTTGGTTATTCTGTCTTATTTACTTTTAATTAACCCTTTAATGCCTATTGATGCAAATGTGCATCCCTTTAGTTAAAAAATGACCTCAATTTATTATCTACATGAAAGCAAAAACGTCATTTTTTATTGATGGAAATAAATTCAGGAATCAAGGGGTTAAGAAAATATGTCTAAATATCCGAATAAAATACGTATAAATACTAATACTAATTCTTAGTCTACGCATGCATTAAGAATGCACATATTAACATCCACACAGTCAGTTAATGCAACTTTTATCTAAATCCAGAAGCGCAAACACAAATAATCTGCTTGTTAAGGTGTAGGAACACCAGTTTTTAGGGTTTAAAGATACTTTTACCAACCATAAAAACATATATAATTCACTCATAAAAAGAAATAGAGGTGGCTGCAACAGCTGATGGCTGTCACACAAACAGTTTTCTAACCCAAAATAGTTGTGATGATGAGTTTTGTAATGCATAAAATACGTGCATTGCTTGTTGTGTTTTGATGCACGTTTCTCACCACCCCCCATGGTTTCTCGGTGAGACCCTGACACATTAACATCTATAAACCACATCAACCTGCACCCATGCAGCAGCTTTGCTGTCAGACCCCAGAAAAAAACCACAGGAACTGTGTTCATGGGTCACAGCAGACATTGGCTTGCACTTCATTTATTGCAAACATTACACATTTTCTAATATCTTGATTTATAAAAAAAAAAACAAAAAAAAAAAACCAAGAAAATAGAGTCAAATATTTTATTTTAAGTTTTGCTCTGTTACATTGATACATTTGCACATTTTTCTGCTCAGTTTTCCACTCACAAACTTCTCATCTAACAGGGGAAATACTTTGAGATTCAGTTCAGCAGAGGAGGTGAACCAGATGGTGGCAAAATTTCAAACTTCCTACTTGAAAAGTCGAGGGTGGTGAACCAGAATGAAAATGAGAGGAACTTCCACATTTACTATCAGGTCAGTAGCAAGTCATTGATTTAGCCAGCCCCACCTAAGCACCTAACCTGTATATAAAAAAACCCATCATGTATTCATCTATCCACGTATCTATGTATTGTTAGTTTTACAATGAATGCTCTTCCTAATAGTACCCTCCTTTTTTAGGACAGGCTTGTACCCTGTTAAGGTTTTTTTTATTATTATTTATTTATTTATTTATTTGTTTGTTTTGGAAGTATTTGACCGTTTTTATCTTTGGATTTGAAATATTTGGAAAAAAGTTCTCCTTTGGTATGTAAACAGAGAACTCTCAGAGGCTTTTTTCTTTTTTATGTCTGTCCAATTTTCCAAATGTCTGTCCATTCATCATCATCATTCATATTTTTGTCAATTGTCTTATTTTATTTTATTTTATTTTTAAGTTTTTTTCTTATTCATTTTTATGTGTTTTTATTATCATTATTAGTATTTCTGTAGTTAACCCCTTATTTTTATGGGCCATCCCCTTTTTTTTTTTTTTTTTTTGGCATTCCCCCTCCTACTCTTCCTTCGATAGCTATATCTGGCCGTAGTCATCAGCAGATGAGCTCAATGAGGGAGTATTTTCTGACAGAAATCTTAAGAAATGTGAGAAAGTTCATGCAAAAAGTTTTGTCAAAGTGCACCGTCATCTTCCAGATGATAGAGGGCGCTAACGCTCAGCAAAAAGAGGCCCTGGGCATCATGACCCCAGACTACTACTACTACCTGAACCAGTCTGGAACATACAAGGTGGATGGAACCAATGACAGTAAAGACTTCCAGGAGACTTTGGTAAATAATTGCAACGGTGTGGTGCCTCTTGTTGAACAAATGTATGTAAAATTGTAAAACAAAAAAAAGAAAAAACAAGAAAAAAGTTGCAGCTAATGGTCTAGAATGGAAAATTCTCAAATATAAATAAAACAGAATAAAAGTAAGAGTATAGAGTAAGATTACATTAAAAACTTATAAATCTGTAAAATTAAGTAATTTTATTTTGGTAAATATACTCACTGCTTGCTTACATATTCCTATTTCATTGCTGGTGTTATTCCTGCTTCAGGAGGCCATGCAGGTGATTGGAATCCCAGCTGGGATCCAGGCTCAGGTGCTGCAGATCATTGCAGGTATTCTTCACCTGGGAAACGTCAGCTTCATAGAGGCAGGCAACTATGGGCAAGTGGAAAGCACAGACTGTGAGTGTAACACACACACACATACACACACACACCGTGACTCACCTTGAATGCACATACATGTGTCTATTCCATTGAGGATATGGTTAGAGCTCGCCAACACTCCCTGAACTTCAAGATAATTGTTTGTACTGCTTTTGTTGGCTCCTAATCAACTCAGAACTTCTTCATAATCCTAAATTATTTATAGTAATTTAAAAAAAGGTCACATAGTAAAACGAATTTGACTGAAAGTATTTCCTTATATGCATTAAAAATCATTTATGTGTTACGTTAAACTGTTTTTGTGTCTGCACTAGTGCTCGCCTTCCCCGCCTACCTGCTGGGCATCGATCCCAACCGCCTGCAGGACAAGCTGACCAGCCGGAAGATGGACTCGAAGTGGGGAGGGAAGTCCGAGTCCATTAATGTGACTCTTAACCAGGAGCAGGCCACTTACACAAGAGACGCGTTGGCCAAAGCGCTTTATGCACGTCTCTTTGATTACCTTGTAGAGGTAGCCTTTTTTATTCTTACATCAGTATTTGTAGTTGCAACCAAAGCAACACTTCAGTATGCATTCTTGTTTTTCTCCTTGCTTCTCCAGGCTATAAATAAAGCCATTCAAAAGCCCCATGAAGAGTTCAGCATCGGGGTGCTTGACATTTATGGCTTTGAGATATTTAAGGTTGGTTCTTCAGATTGCAAGCGTATAAAATGTAAAAACATATACTAAAGTTGATCATTTTTATTTTATTTTGTATGCTCTGACAATAACAGTGTTACATCTTTATACTCACAGAAAAATGGATTTGAGCAGTTTTGTATAAATTTTGTCAATGAGAAACTGCAGCAGATCTTTATTGAACTCACTCTGAAGGCTGAGCAGGTAAAAGCATTGATCAATTTAAAAAAAATAATTTAAAAAAAAGCAGAACTCTCTGGAAATAGGAGGAAAATTGCTCTCTGAAATTTTGCTTTACCTTTCTGATAGGAAGAGTACGTCCAGGAAGGCATTAAGTGGACTCCTATTGAGTATTTCAACAACAAGATTGTGTGTGACCTAATTGAGAATAAACTGGTGAGTTATGATGCATCTTTGTATAGATTAACATTTAGCCTTTTGGCAGAGAATTTTCTAAAAACCGGTTGAGGTACAAAAGAATTAAAAAAGTTTGGAAATAAGAAAATGATCTTATCTCCAAGAAGAGTCAAGGAGTAGTTTTCAAAAGTTGCCTCTTGCTTGCAGAACCCCCCAGGAATTATGAGTGTGCTGGATGATGTGTGTGCTACAATGCATGCTAAAGGAGAAGGTGCAGATGGCACTTTGCTGCAGAAACTGCAGGCTGCTGTGGGAACGCATGAACATTTCAACAGCTGGAACTCCGGTTTTGTCGTGCATCACTACGCCGGGAAGGTTTGTACCTGAATCGGTTCAGATTCATCCAAGTGAAACATTATATTTTGAGTATTTGGGTTTGGAAATGGTTTATTTCAAGCAATCAAATCCAGAATAATGCATAACCAATCAACAAAGGTTTATATCCATAAAAACATATATCACACATAGAATAATTAGTCTTAAAATCGTAGTTAATTCAGTTATTGCTCTTAATCATAAATAAACATATCATTTATTTTGTATGTTGAACTTGACAAATCTAAACTATCAACTACTACAATTGTCGCAAGAAGTTCAATAGATTGCTTAAAAGGGAGTTGAAGTATAAAATGAAATTAGTAGAACACATGCAGATCAAATATCAAAATTAGAAAAATAATAAATAACATTTTGAGAAGAAAAGTGGAGTGATAAGATTAGAATTTATTTTATTTTATTTATTGTTTGGTCAAAGTCAGTGTCCTTGTTCAGGATGAACCACGTTACAGATATGGTAGAGATGTGAAATAAAAAGGTCCTTATTCTATCAGTTGTCCAAGGTTGACAGTTGTCCTTCTGATTTTAACAGAGTTTATAAATTTCTCTTTGCTGTTGTGTCTGAAGACTAATTATCAAAGTTCTTGTCCTTGTGCAGCTGTTATCAGTGCAGCTGAATAAGTTGAGGTCAAGTTCTCTGTATGTCAGAACTCTGCTAAAAAATCTGGGTCACAGTTGATTTTTAGAGACAGTCACCCTGATTTTCTTAAAATTACTTTTGGCTCTTCTATTTATTATTGTAATGGTTTTCTCAGAAGTCTGTGGTCAAACACTTCTGCAAGTTTAGTTTAAAGAAGTAAAGATGAAGCATGGAGCAGGTTTTAATAATGGCAGTGCACCGACTGATTTTTTTTTCTTGCAATCTCTTATTCCTCATGTCTGGTGTTTTGTCAGGTGTCATATGATGTCAATGGATTCTGCGAAAGAAACAGGGACGTGCTCTTCCCTGACCTCATTGAACTCATGCAAAGCAGTGAATTGTGAGTTTCCTTTTCCAAAGGGAAGATTTAATTTGAGTTACATCTAAAAATAAAATGTGCTCAGAAATGTTGCTTTCTCCCTCAGTGATTTCATCCGAAGCTTGTTCCCTGAAAATCTGAACACAGACAAAAAAGGCAGGCCGACCACAGCGGGCTCAAAGATAAAGGTCAGTACAGTTTTCCTGAGTGCGACCCTCCTCTGGACTTGTCTTTAACCATAAGATCCTCCCTTCAGAAACAAGCAAACGATTTGGTGAACACGCTGATGAAGTGCACTCCTCATTATATCCGTTGTATCAAACCCAATGAGACGAAACGCCCAAAAGACTGGGAGGAGAGCAGGTCTGCATGCTCACGGCTACACTTCTCAAAAGACAGTGGAGAAAACCCTTTTTGAACCAATCTTTGTCGCATTCCAGGGCCAGACACCAAGTTGAATATCTTGGGTTGCGAGAAAACATTCGTGTCCGAAGGGCGGGATTTGCATACCGCAGACTCTTCAATAAATTTCTGATGAGGTGACTTTGATGATAAATGTTTTATATCTTTACCACATGGATGAGTTTGTCGAAAAGGAAACAAAAAAATTCCAAACGTTTGTCTAACTTTTTGTTTTTGGGGGAACACAGGTATGCCATTCTAACAGCTGAGACATGGCCTTGCTGGAGGGGCCCAGAGCAGCAGGGCGTCCTTCATCTCCTTCGCTCTGTCAACATGGACAACGATCAATACCAGATGGGTCGCACCAAAGTCTTCGTCAAGAACCCAGAATCGGTAGTTTATGTGTTCAAAACACTGAACGATTTATGCAAAATGTTAACACAAACATGTGTAAACGTTGACATCTTTTGTATTTGTTAATGAGGGGAAATCTGTAAAAATTACAAAGCAGAGATGAAGAAAACACAAAGTTTAGCAGAAGAGGGGACACTAAAAAGAATAGATGAGTGGCAAATAAGGTTCAGTTTGGGTTGGAGAGGGATTCCCAAGAATAGAATGAGGATTAGAGCTCACAGATAGATAACTCCAGCTGTTGAAAGCCACTGTCTCGTATTCCTGGAAGTCCTTACTTTCACCACCGTTTATTTCCTGATTGGGTGAGTCCAGCCAGTCAGAAGCTGCAAAGGCAGGGGTATTTGGGTGAAACAAGGCAGGACAGGCCTTGAATAATTAGTTTAGAACAAAGGTCTGCAACCTGAGGCTCTGGAGTCACATGTGGCTCTTTTAGCCCTCTATAGTGGCTCTGGCTGAAGAAAATAAAATAGTATTTTTAAAGGTATGGGATGCTATATTAGCATTTATTTAATTAAGATTAGTTAATAAATTTGAAAGTTTTGGCATCCCTGCTGACATCAAGTGGCCTTATTTGCTCTACGCTTCCTCCAGAATGCAAACGTTTCAAATATTAAGCAAGCTATGGTAAAAAAAAGAGTGATCTGTCCATTTATTTTGAGTTTAAAACACATTTTATGTTGCACAAAAATGGTTAGTAGTTGTCCAAAGGGTAGTTTCTGAAGTATATAAATGTGTTTATTTTTAATATACTTTTTCTAGTAAATCATAAACTAGTTATTTAATGTTTATGTTCAGGTTAAAAAGGAAAAAGGATCACTTAAGTAGACCTGAGGTATAACTGAAGAAAATGCCATTTTTGTCTTGCGTTGTTTGTTTAAAACCTTTCAGAGAAGAACTTTAGCTGCACCAGAATGATTCTTTTTTTTTTTTTTTTTTTTTTTGCACAGGAAGTCTTATTTTTAAAGGAAGTCATATAAGCTTTTGTGAAATACTTTCCTCTTCTCATAATATTTCTGTCTTCATTCAAGTCAAAAATGAAAAATAATGAATGCAAAGCAGTATCAAATGTTCCTAAAGGGTCAGGTGAACTCCTAAAAGGTTTTGATCAGTAAGAAATATGAATATTTTATTGTTAACGGTTGCAGACCTTTGGGTTAGAATGTGGTGGTTTACATATGTGAAAAAGAGATGCATAGATTTTTCCTGCCCTGTTCCTCAGACCTGCATGATTTACTGGGTCATCTTCTCTCTAAAGAAAGTCATCAACTCTGCAGAGACCTGATAGTGAGACTGTCTTTTCAGGTTTGAGGGATAAGAGTAAAGCAAGCAGTGCTCCGTCCCGATTAGACACGTATAATGGATGCATTGGTAAAGACATTGTTTTCACTCTGTCCTGCATTTTTTAAATGCTACTCTGTTCAAACATTGAAGATTTAGTTCAACCTCTGTGGAGATTTTATGCTGACAGGCATTAAGGCCAGGTTTAGATTGAAAACAGGCAGGACATCTTTAAATCACAGACAAAAATGGATTTAATTTGTTCAATTTTTTTGCAGCTGTTTTTATTGGAAGAGATGAGGGAGAGAAAATTTGACACTTTTGCACGGATCATCCAAAAGGCCTGGAGAAGATTTATTGCCAGGAAGAAATACGAGCAGATGAGAGAAGAAGGTAAAAATGGAAATTTGGACTTTCTGTACTATTCTGGGTTCATATCTTAAGTTTTTGGTGGCGTTTATTGTGCTGTTCAGCCTCCGACATCCTGTACAACTCCAAAGAGCGGAGGAAGAACAGCATCAACAGGAACTTTGTTGGAGATTATCTCGGACTGGAGCAGAAACCTGAGCTGCGACAGTTCCTGGCTAAAAGGGAGAGGGTCGACTTTGCAGATTCGGTCAACAAGTTTGACCGCAGGTTCAAGGTGATGGGATCTATCGCTCTTCAGAAGAAGAATTTTAGTTATTTCCATTGAAAGCTTCATATTTAAAACAATTCTTTTGTTCCTCCTTACAGTCCATCAAGAGAGATCTGATCTTAACACCCAAAGGGATTTATCTGATTGGTAGAGAAAAAGTCAAGAAGGGACCAGAAAAAGGACAGATCAAAGAGGTGCTGAAACGAAAGTTGGAGTTTGAGAGCATCAGTGGTGTCTCTCTCAGGTAACATTTTACTTCTCTTTTCATTCTTTCTTTCAAATACTGACAACATCATACTTTCTTTCTAACATATGAACATTTTTAAAGTTGTTTTAAGCTGAATTGTTTATTTAAAATACAAGGAAGTGGAGAAAATATAGAAAAAGTACATTAATATATCAATATTTACTTGTTCTGAAATGCTGTTCAACAAATACATAATTGACCTAAATCTTTTCCATTCCCTAGCACAAGACAAGACGATTTCTTCATCCTGCATGAGACTAATTACGACAGTTTACTGGAATCCAACTTTAAGACCGAGTTCCTCAGTTTGCTCTCTAAACGCTACGAGGAAGTGACCAAGAGAAAACTGACCATCTCCTTCGCTGACAGGTAGCAGGTCCCAAAGTCTGTAGGAGATATAAACGTATACCAGATGCCGACCGGCTGTCCTCTTTCCTAGACTGGAGTTCAGAGTGAAGAAGGAGGGCTGGGGTGGAGGTGGTTCCAGAGTGATGGTGTTTCAGAGGGGTACTGGGAATGAGGCCCAGATCAAACCTGCAGGCAAAACCCTCACGATCACAATAGGGGACGGCCTGCCCAAATCCTCCAGTAGGTTTTACATAATGTAACTTTTCCTGCAAATAGGCATTCAAATGTTTTTGCAAAAAAATATTAGGAAATTAGTAACTTTTGTTCAGTATAAGTTTTGTGTCGTTAGATATTTGAATGTTTTCTGTAACTGTTGTTTATTTTCTCCAGAACCGACCAGGAAGTCTGCTGTTGGGTCCTATGGAGGAGGGAGAAATCACGTCCCTAACCGAGGTAAAATGCTTTTATTCACTTTCATCGTTGTTAGGAAAACAAACTAAACCTTTTACAGACCGAACACGAATGAGGAATTTTGTCAACCCTTTAACTCCTGAGGTGTTGCCGGTGACACTTAAACACTAAATCTTTCACAAAATGTAACTTTTCAACTGTTAACTCAATCAACGTTAATTCCAATTCCAGTGGATTGTTCGTACGAACAGTTAAAAAATTAGTGTAAATCAAAGAACATCAACACTAGAGCGCCGGTGTTAAAGGGTTCAAATCAGAGCCATACCTTTAGTTTTGGGTTACATATTTCAAATTTTTCACTAATTTTCGAGAAATTTTCCAGGAAATATTTAGGAATTAAATAGAAATCAAATTAATCTGTTTCTTCTAATAAAACAAATAGAATATTTCATAGAAATTAAGTTGTAAATACCTTATTTATTTAAATAAAAAGAAAGGAGACAATTAGTTGATAATGTTTTCCTCTGTCAAATGTTTAAAATCGTTTTGAAAAAAAATGCTTTAAACTTTTCTGAAAACTCTTCAATTGACTTTATATATATATATAAAGTACATATATATTATTTAAAGACATTATTCTGAATGTTTTTTTTAAGCCCAAATACATTTTAATCTTTCCACCTTTTCTTATTTGATCAAATTTTACATGAAATAGTAGAAGTGCTTTACACTTTCTTTTAATATTTCTACTTTCAGCTCATCAGAATGGAGCAGCCGGAGGTCACAGAGCACCTCCTCATCAGCAGTCAGAGATTACATATTCCTCACCTAACAAACGGGGTCGGCCACCCAACACCGCCCTGCCCAAACTGGGTGCCCAGAAGACTCCCCGAGTCCCTGCGAACAACCAGCACAACCAGGGAAACCTGGACTTCCTTAGTGTTCCTGACCAGGGCATGTCAGGGTAAGACAGTCATCTAACTGAAAAGGTGGAGACGGGAAAATCAGTGCATACAGGTTATGTGAGCTTTCTGGGCTTGTCAAGGTGAGGCTACAGGCTTAAAGCAAATACAGGCGAAAACAAATAGACAGATTTATGCTGAAACCATAATGATCCCTCCAGAGGTGCTCTGTTTTTTAAAACTAAAACAAAAGAAACAGACTGCTTTTTATCTGGCAAAGATAAGCAGCAAAATTCCACAGAGTTAGATAAACAACCAATGCATTAGAAATGTAGATGATGCATCACATCTGATAGAGAACGAGTGGGCAGCACGAGAAGAAACAGTGGAGAGCCTCCTTACATTCATATCTTGACTTACCTGACGAGTTCTGGGAGCAAGAACAAATGTTGGATTGTCATTTCTAAAAGCACATGACCTTTACACAGATAAAATTCCCACTTTTATGTCAGACATGTAATGGCATAACCTGATCACATAGAATCCAGTTCAAATGCCAAGTCATTGAGTGTAGAGAGAATTTTTAAATCCAGTAAATATGGATTATTTAGGTTATTTCCTTTATAACCATTACAAAAATAATCATTCATTAAAAATAAAAAAAAACAAGCGGAACAAAGGAAATGCTGAAAATTAATCATGATGATGCTTTATTTTTTGAAGCTTTTGGTTGTATTACAGTCTTTATTGGCAAATTCATCTTCAAATAATTCCACTTTTTTGTGTTTTGCTTTTTGATTTGTGGGGTCAAATTAGGATCAGGTAAAAGGGAATGAGAAACCAGATTTTTGATTTTAAAAGAAAGTTGAAAAACGTTTTGAACTCGAACAAAATGTAAACGTCAAAGAGTTATTGAAAATTTTCGAAAAATTTCAGCCAATGGTAATCCAGTTGCCAGTGGGCTCCAAGGCCCACCCCCGCGTAAAATTAGGGTCAAAGCGAAAAGTCTGAATGGAAATTGTAAATTGAGAACTGAAAGCAAAGAGGGAGAGAAGCAAAAAAAAAAACTAAAGTAAAAAATTACTAAACTGCAGCTGTTTCAAATAAACATTTTTTTAGGTTCAGGTCTAATTTTTTTTTCAATTTAAGTTTCAAATTTACAATATTATATAAAAAATTTTATTTTCAAAATGTCTTTCAAGATGAAATTACATTTTCTTTTAATTTACAGTTAAAGGGGCCATAACATGATTTTCATAAGCCAGAGTAAACATCCATATACATTATGTGGTCATATATTACCTTTGGAACTTTAAAATACAAATTATTTATGAAACAGTTGTTATTTTGAGAGTTTTTTCCTACCTGGAAGCAAAACGACTCGATTCCTGAAGCTCCGCCTGCTGCTGCGTGTGGGTTCCGCCCATATTATGACGTCATTCTAGAGCCGGCTTTGGCAGCTATTCTGCTTTTCTCCCAAGAAAATAATCCAAGCTTCTTCAAAGATGGATGCACATACCATATATCTGCCTTCATTTGCCCCGGCCTTAGCCACACTGGTTAAAAACACAAATACACCCAACATCTGCACGACTTTCCCTGACCTGGATGGGGGGTAGAGGGGTATTTTAAAGAAGCCCTGCGTCTAAAGTAACATAAACCTGTTTGAGCTGGAATTTATTGAAGACAGGACACAACTGAAAGATGTACGGAATGGCATCTAGAATGAAAGTTTTTTGCTGATCGCTGCTAGCTCTGTGAAGAAATTGAGTATTGGTGTTAGTGTGGGGATGGTGCTGGCAGAGCAGACTCTTCCTGAAAGGGGCTGTCTCACTCTGTGGCATCAGCATGAGTGAACCCCCTCGTATTTGTGGGTTTGGGAGGGGCTAATGTTGAAAGCACAGGTTTTTAGAGGATTACTCAGAAATGCAAGAACAAATCAAAATACCACTTTGGGGTTCTTTATAGTCAGAAATGAACACTTTAAAGCTCAAAAGTTGTTTTTCGTGGTGAGGCTCCTTTGAGTTTACTATGTCTACTATCAAGTTAAAAAATGTTTTTTCAAATTTGTCTTTTTTTTAGATTTTTCATCCACTTTAATCAGATCCTAATTTAACTCCGTCTTGTTCCTCCTTTTTTACAGGAAGCAAAGGAAAAGGAGCATCAGCCAGCGACCGCCTCCTGCCCCCAAACCCCAGCAGCGACCACAGGTTCCCCAGTGTCGAGCTTTGTATCAGTACGTCAGCCAGGAGGCAGACGAGATCAGCTTTGAGGTCAATGATGTGATCGAACTCATCGGAGAAGGTGTGTGTAGTTGCGTTACCTCACCAGCTTTGAAAAGTTCTCAAATTGAACTGAATGTTTTTGTTCTTTGCAGATCCATCTGGTTGGTGGTTTGGCAAGATTCGAGGAAGGCAGGGTATCTTCCCGGGCAACTATGTGGAAAAAATATGACCATCACTCATGGTCAGTTATAGTTATGAGGTAGTTTTCCATTAATAAAAGAAACAGTGGTGGACCTGGCTGACATTTTGGACCCAGCTTACTTGTCTGTCGGCCTTTCTGCGTGAGGAGAACAAAGAAGACATCACGCTCTTAAAGACTAAACTACACTGAGCTGCTCAGGTGTCTTTAGTGCCTCAGTGTCAGGTGATCCCGCTGTAAACTACCCTGCAGTCCCACGACACCTTCTTTTGAGCTGCTCCTGGAGTGAGCTGCATCCCTTCCTTGAGTCTACTGCATTGTTTTTTTCCTGCCTGGAGCTCTTCTCATCAATTCCCACTACCACGGCTTTGTATTTTTTATAAATCAACAGTATACAATCACTTTTTAATAACCTTCCTAAACATATTAAAAAAAATGACTTCTGTTACACGTATATACATTGAGATAATGCTTGAGAAAAAACGCCTGTGCCTTTTATGTCTGCATATTGTTTTTAAAGTATCAGGTTTTTTTTTTAAATTGTTTCAACTTTGAAGAGATTATTTTCATTTTTTACCTCTTTGCACTGGTTTGTAAAACGTTATCAATAAGTTATTGGAGATTCATCAACAATTGATTTTAAATATTTTAATGATTAAAGTGCCAACATTTTTTAGAAAGTTTTGTAAAAATACGGATTTTCTCATGTCAATCAACGCATGATTTTTGTGCATGAGTTTGATATGGGAAGTAATAAAGAACTGTTCAGATTAGACTTTGGAATGCATCTTTCACTTTAACTTTGTAAGTTTTTGTACATTAAAAAAAGGAATTTAACTTAATTTCTCTTCTTTTTATTTAACATGCAAGTTCAAACTTAGCAACAGTTTTTTTTTGCAGTTTTACATGAAAAAAAAAATGAATTTGTGGCCAAAACTACAAAAGTCCCACTTTGATCATGTTTTGATTAAATGTAAAAGCTTTCCCAGTGGTCCTTTAATGATGATTGTGTTGGCTTTAACCACAATCTAAAAACCTGTGTTTTTTTCCACAGAACAGCAGGATTTCTTTCAAAAATTGTCTCTTAAATTGCAGGTAGAACCACTGTTGTCGGTGCGGAGAAAGCCTGCCTCTAATTCCCATCATCCATGGTGATGGGAAGTAAAAAATGTTGAGCATTGTTGGAGTTATCCAATCGTACAATTTTACAATTCTACAAGTAGATGAATCAGAATGATCAGTGTACCATTGTAGCTTCTACATCACTCCTTCAAGCTACTGAGCAGTCTGCTTCTAATTTACAATGATCTGACTATAAAAATACTTAGAAAAGCAATTTTAAGAGTCGTTTTCTTTACACGTGTTCTCCATCATTAGAAAAAATCCCACAAGACCAAGTTAAAAATGCCATTTTCATCAGAGGGGGTCTTTAAATTCAAGTTTGTGCACAATGTGAGCACAAGTACGCCAAATAAATATTGGAGCCCAATTATAAAATTTAAATATAGATTCATTAAAATGATGCAAAAGTGGGGATTGGATTCAGGTGACGGGAAACGCTCAACAAGGTGCTCTGGGAGGACAGGGAAGCAGGTTATAGTCCCAGATGGGTTCAGTGCACACTGGAGGATGAGCTAAGAGTGGAGGTTGGGAAAGGTGGAGATAGTACAAAAAGGAGCGGCGTGAAGAAAAAAACAAGTCTAAGCCAAGTTCAAATCCAGAATTCTGAAAGAAGAGAGAAACAGATCCACAGAGGCATAAGGGAGAGCCCAGCGGTGGTCAGAGCCACTGCAGGACAATCTCACAATGCAGACAAGAAGTCCTGAGGTCAAAATAAACGTCAGGACAAGAAGTAGTGCTAAAAGCGCGGTAGTTCCCATCACTTTCATGGTCCCCAGTGTACAAAATCATGACACGCAGACAGCGCCTACATAAAAAAGTGAAAATATGAGATGGTCTTAAAAGGTGTGTGAAGTTTTTTCTTTGTTTAATTTCTCTGCCAAAAAAACAAAACATACAGGAAGAGAACATTGAATTTCTCTAGTTAGGGTTTAGAGATTTTTATGCAAAAATGGACCAGTCTCTAAACAGAGTTTACTTCTACACTATATTTTTACAAAGTTCACTACAGTTAAATGGAACAGTGAAACAGGTGCTGCCCCCGATACAGCCGCTTCTCTGTAGTCGCAACATTTGATAAGCCCGTCAGCTGTTAAAATGTTTTTCTTCAAAGAACGACATTCTGAGCCCCAAGTGTGTTCCTTAATGCTGAAGAAAACCTGTTGGATATTCTAGAAAGACTGATTTTCAACAAGTTCTATCATAAAACGTACATGCTTATAAATATTTTATAGTCCACACTCAGGTATTTTCAAGCAAAATGAAAACCATTTGAAGTGAAGGAAGTTCAACCAGGAAGTGGTGGGCGAGTTAAAGTCCCACTCTCTTTTGAGATAGGGGAGTAGGGGGGGAATCGATTGGACGATATACATGCATCACCATATTTTGTTTGGCGATACTTATATTGATTTAAAATGCTGACAAGACATTAGTTAATCAGTTATTAATGAGCATTCATCAGTGTCCTACCTGAACCCCTGACTGCTAGTACACTGCACACCGAGCCTCTTTGAGCAGCTCTACACCGTGACTAAAACAGCAAGATTTCAGGAGAATCAGCTTTTGTTTTCATGTTCTGTCAACCTCACAGTTTTCGTTGTGAGACATGTACTACTTAGTTTTTACTTCGGATAGGTATCAAAATGAAACTGTGTGCCACGTTACTGCCAGTATCAGTATACAGTTGTAGTACTTAATGTTGTGATCATTAAATAAAATGAATTTTACCATTTTATTACAATGAGAGACGCATTAATACTCAGGTAGTTTTTTCTAAGTTCTACTCTTAAAAAAGTGAAAATTTGTTCTGCAATAGTCTTGGGATATATCTCGATATGTACCGTATTACGAGTCATATGTAGGGATACATATTGTGCCGCCAGGCTCTTGTTATTTTGATATATCTCCAAAGCTGTCCTAGGGGTCTTTTAATTAAAATTATGCAGTTTTTAGCCTAAATCAAAACACGTGTCTTTTTTTGGGACATAGTTTCTGCAGAGCAGCTGTAGTTCATTAGAAATTTGTTGTGGGCAGGTCTATTGGTGGAGCAACCCCCCCTCCCTTCATCCATATCTGAGCTCTCTGTTTACATCATCTCCTGCTAGCTTACAGCTCCTCGCGTCCTCAAGCCTAATTTTCTAATTATGTATTGTTCATCAGAAAAAATGCCAGAAGAACATGTTAAAAACAGTAAAAATGCTATTCTCATCAGAGCTGATCTTAAATGAAGGGTCTGTGGATGCATAATCAGGTGCATTGTGGGCAGAGTCAATCTGCAGACCTCCAAACGTCATGTGGCCTTCAGATAGCTCAAGAACTGTGCATAGACAGTTTTATGGAAAAGGTTTCCATGACTGAGCTGCAGCATCCAAGCCAACCAGAGGGGCTGGATTCATCGACTGACTTTCCCGGAAGAACTTCTGCACGTACTGCGTTTCACAAGTTTACAGGTTTGTGGAGTATTGTATCTTAACATATAAATGCATATAGGTAGCATGTGGTTTATATCAAATCAATCAGAATAACTTTGCATCCTATTATTCAATTTGGCTACCTGGAATTAAATAACAAGCTTCATTGTTTTTTTGGAGCAGTTATTTTTTGCACTTTTTCTTTTTGAAGTTTTTGATTTGAGTCTTCAGTTAATTTTTTTAAATTGTGCCATACCCTGACTCCCTGAACTGAAATACATTATCCTTTCTTTTGTGAGAAGAGTTTGGGGATGACCCTTTCCTGTTAGAATGTGATTGAGACCACAAAGCAGGATCTGTGGGGACATGATATGCCAGTTAGGTATGGAATGTCCATGCAGCGATGTTTGTCCTTAGACAGTTAAAGCTCTGTGATCTGCTGTAATTGGATTGGCCAAATCCTTGGTTTGGTGCTGGTTTCCTGTTTGCTTTCTTGGCAAGTGTGCGTCAGGCAAAATTTACACCAAAAACTGTACCAAAAGTTCTTCTCCCCCAAAAATGAGAAACTTTACTGTCAAAAGTGAAAGATTGGATCAATTAACAAAAGTTCTGTTACATTTAAAAACATTAGTTTTAAATAAGTTACATTTTTACTTAAGTAAACCATCAACTCAATATTTCAGTTTGATGAAAACTGTTAATCTTAAGTTTAAAAAAACTACAGACCTTTTGGTTAATTGATACAACTTTTTCAGTTTAGGTGACTCTTTTGACTTTTGTTATATGACATTAAAAAGAATTTTGTATTATATTTCCCTCTGATTTTACTTTAAAAATAATTATTAGCTTTTGGTTTTTTGAATAGAAAAGAATATTTCTGCATCCTTAATGAGAATAATATTTGTTAACAATCTTTAGGACACATCTTAAAACACACAAGTGCTGGATGAAAATTGTGTGTGTTGCTTTTTAGGAAGGTAAACATTCCTGCTGAACTACTCGCCAACTGCAACTTTTGTGACATAAAGGGATCTGCAGGGGCAGATGGACCGGTTGAGCTTCCTTTAAGAACGATTTGGGATTAAACCAAAAGCAAGTGCAGCAGCCTTGCTTTTGTCATCAAGCCAATCTCGTTTTTCTTTCTTTACTTCTTTTATTTTTATTTATTTATTTTTGGATCTAGCAGCACTAATATGGTGATGTATATGTTTTGAGTGTGTATGTGTGTTTTTTTTAAAAGTTTATACTCGAACACATCGATTTGCTGATCGGTGACGTCACTCCGGTCGCTGGGACGCCCCGCCCCTATAATCCACCTGTTCCTTCACCTGGAGCGCGGCAGCATTGACAGGACAGGAGCGCAGCATGGGAGGTAAGACAAAACAATAACATTCGTGCTTTATTAGAACGTTTTGGTCACTTTTAGAGAGATTTTTTTCGCTTCACTAAATAACTATTTTCCTTTTAGTCCTCCTTTCACAATAAAAGCAATTAGAGTACTACACCAACAGCTAGAGATGTATTTACTCTGCTTCTGCAATGATGTGATTGCCTTATTTAGTATTTCATTCATTTTTCAGTCTTGCTGTTTTATGTGATACTATCCTAAATGAATATGTGGCGTTCAACAGTGAAAATATGTCTTGGAAAGGACTCTGGAACCTAGATAAGCGGGGTTTATTTAGTGAGGCTTGGTTCAGTCACATTTAATCAGTTTGGTGTGGCCGACTTGAGTGATAAAAAAGAAACAAAAAGGCAGAATTCTTGGTACACATCAGTTCTGGCAGGAATCAGACAAAAGGACTCACACAAGAGTGTGAAAGACCAAACCCGGTTCACACTGAGCAAACCACTGGAAAGCTTGACACAAAAGGAACAAAAAGACAGGCACATTTTACAGACAAATGCAGATTTCAAACTAAACTTGCCATAAACGTTTTGTCCTATTCCTCAGCCAAAATAAAACTCTATGATTCAGCTCAGTTCCGACAAGGAAATTCATCAATGAGGAAGGGAACGGAGCCAAATTCAAAACATTGTTGGTTCACAGCCATGCTCAACTGTTTGGCATGAGAAACAAACAGCTAGAAAGCTTGACACAATAGTACAAAGACCATCTAGTAACTGAATACCAAACACATGAGCATATGTACAAAAGAAGTGATGACTAACTGAATACTGGGGTAAAGCGCAAATACACCAGAAGTGGAATGTAAATGCAAGAAACTAAGATGCTGAGCAGGATTTCAAAATAAAAGACGGAAATGTTTTAGCCTGGAGAACAAATAAAACATTTTGATTAATTATGGAGCTGTTTTTTGATCAAATAATGTAAATTTGTAGATAGTAGGTAGTAATGTAGCACACTGTTTGGATATTGATTAAATGCAGCAACAAGAATGCCTTATTTTGAACTTCAAGTATTGCATTCTCATAAATGTATTATCTTTGAGATTTAGAAAAATAAAAAAGGCTCTTGAAAGCAGGCTGACATTCTTTATCGTTTCACTTTTTAATATCTTCCCTAAGGATAAAAACAGAGCGATAACTGTAAAAAATAAGGACAAACAAAGACATTAAAGCTCAGCAAACTTCATATCTATCAGATGCAAATCTCTGCATTCCTTCCTCTATTTTTAAACGTTCTTTACCTGAAAAATGACTGGATTGAATTGAATGTAAACGTCTTGAAACGCTGAGTATGATAGGTATGAATGTTTTTTGATGATTAATAACTAAGAATTTTGACTAACAAGGATGGAATTTAATCAATATTTTAAGGTTCTGTGCTATTTTTTTAAAAATAGTTTTATATTCTCTTTCCAGCTACATATTTTATATATTGAATACACTGTTGTAATAGTAGCATCAAAATAACATATAAAAACTGTATTAAAAATTTATTTATTTATTTGCAAAAAAATATGAATTAAAAGGCTTGTGGTGCATGTGAATTTGCATTATATCCCAATGCATTACCAATGAGAATTTCTTGAACATTTTTTTTAACAAGAATAAATGTGTGCGTGGAGTTGCAGGTAGTCTTAGTCTATAGAGCGAAGGGGATTTTACACATCCATGCAAACATGGTGCTGGGAGGAAACATACTTATTTGAATGTGCAAATCTATAGGTGTGTTCCTCTCCTGATGTCTTTCAGGTGTTTGCTCCACTGAGAAGATGGCTGAGGCTTTCGCCTATGAGAGTTCAGATATTGACTGGTGTGAAGACAACTACAAATATTCCGAACACGTAGTAGAGTACTTTAATACGGTAAGTTTCAGAAACCAACATATATGGATTCTATGAAATGCAGTCCAAGTGGGTCCTCCTGCATGATTTCACTTCAGTTATCTACAGAGATTCTGTTTTTGTTTTTCAGATGAGCAGCTTTTTTTTCTTCATCATCTCTCCTGTCATGCTTTACCTGATGCATCCTTATGCCAAAGAGAGGAGTTTGGCAATTCACCTCGTCTGGACTATGATGATTTTTGTAGGTAAGAGAATTTAGAAGTTTTTTTATATTTAAAGCCCTATTCCAGTCATTTTTTGATCTCATTTAAAATCCTTTCGCAAAAAGTCATTTTCTAGGACATGGTTTCTGCAGAGTGACAGTAGTTTATTAGGAACGGGGTATTGGGGCACAAAATGCATGTCTCTGTACATTGGAATATGTGCCCGGTATCAAAATTCAAAGCACTTGGATTCGTTTATCTAAAAATTCTATTAGAGTTTCTTCTTTTTTTTATTTTAATTTTCAGTATTTTTTTATATTTCAATCAGAAACTTAAAGGTTATGTTTAAAACTTAACCATCTCATTCTTGCAATTCTGTTTTTTATTTCCACACTACTATAATCTAGATATAAATTAAAATGTAACTCAAATAATTCACATTTTATGTAAAATATCTACATTTTATTTTTGGATCTATGCCCTATTCTGCTCATAAACATATTCTTTATTGACTAATTGATTTAAATGGAATTAAATTAAATATTGCTGTTATTTATGATTGCTTAGAATTGTAATGTAATATAAATCCTATAAAAATAAAAGCAGCAGTCTACTTCAAGTTAAGAGACACTGATTTGTATCTATTGAATGCTGTGACCTTTAAAGGCATACGTTCTGAGTGAAGTACATATAAAATGGTAAAATTTATTTATCTGTAACACCATTGATTTTCGTGTTTTACATGTTTTCCTTTAATTTTGGTGAAAAACCCTTTCGTGACTCATATATTGACAGCAAAATTATTCATTATGTTTATTTCTTTATGTTCATGACTTTAGGACTATAAATGGCATATTTCCATAAAAACTCATTTTAAACATCTTCACATGACAGGTTTTCTCTATAACGTTGATAGCAGTGTTATATGTTGATGCAAAACCTTCACTGTCAGTCTGCAAACCCATTTGTTATTTTTATTTGATTGTTTTTGACAAAATAAAAGCACAAACTTAAATACTCTGTGTCCCTCCTACCTGCAGGGCTTTTTTCTGCATACTTTCACATGACTCTTAGTTTTGTCGGTCAGATGTTGGACGAGCTGTCCATCGTGTGGGTGTTGGCGCTGGGATATTCCATTTGGTTTCCTCGTAAACTGTTTCCTCGTTCATCAAGGACAGGTAAGAATTAAATCTAGCAATAAACTTCTCATCACTAAGTAGTCTTTGAGACTTCTTGAACACGCACAGACTCAGTTACCCCTTTCAAGAGAGTTATGAAGAATTATAAATCCTTTAATGGTAGGCGGTGGTGAAACCTAAACCGTTTGTGGCTGATGAGCCGGGCCAATCGCCTTTACAGATGTCATTCAGATGTCTTCTCTTAAATGAGATAGAAAGCATCTGCAAATAAAAGGTCTCCACCCAAATTACATGAATATTTAATCGTAAAATGGGGGAGAGGAATTAAATTTTGATGAGCACCAGAAAACAATGCTAAAGTCATTTTCTAGCTTTGACTGAATCATCTTACCTTAAACAAAAGAGATAAGACGGCACCATGGCACCAACGCTCCAAACATCTGACTTACACATGGGCTTTGTGTTACTTTGTGTTTATCTGAAAACTTTTCAACCCCAGGACAACGTTTTCGAAGCTGGTCTTCACCATCACAGTCATCACCTCGGTCTCGTCGTTTGTCAAACCAACAGTCAACGCCTATGTCCTGAACTGCTTCGGCCTCCATCTGCTTTACACTCTGGCCCTCGAGATGAGATGGTGAGAAAAAAATTCTCTTCAGAAACTAAACTTGGACAGCTTGCAGTTTTGATTGACATGTAATTGCCAGCATCCTCTCGTAATCTCAGCTGCACCGACCAGAAGGCTCTGCGTCTCGCCAAGCTGTCCGTGGCTCTGTGGGCGCTCGCCATCACCTGCTGGATCAGTGATCGTTTCAGCTGCAGCTTCTGGCAGCGGCTAAACTTCTGCTATCTGCACGGTATCTGGTAAGTACATTCTGTTGAATTGTATCAGAAGTAATCGATATTGTAAAATACTTTTTTAATTGAGGCACAGTAGATTTATTTTACTATAACTATATAGTGCCATAATAGCAGACAGCACATGTGATGATAGCAAAAAATTATTAAACCATCATTACAGTCTGAATTTTGAAAAGACATGTGACTATACATCATAAAGTTCTAATAATGCTAATTTTTTATTTGTTTTATGTGGAAAAACAACAGTGGGCTGAACTTTATGAAGCTAAAAATGTGAATGGATTTGTCATTAATTCTTATTTACTTGTTTTTTGTACACGTATTTTATTTCCATTTTATTATCTTGCAAAAATTACGAGAAAAGTGGAAAACTCAGCACTGTTCAGTGCCCCAGTATTTATCTCTGAGTCACAATGGTTGAATTTTTGGCTTGAAGATTGATTTTCGATCAGTAAATCAGATCGAATCGAATCATTTAAGATGAACAAATATTGACTATGAATTGTATTAACAACCACAAATGATGACATGGATGGAATTGTTGTTAAAATAAATCGTTACACCCCTAATCAGAACTGCTGACTTTCTGGTCTAACAAGTTTCCTGTTTAAAACCTGAACAGTTTGTAAACTATGACATAGTTTAATTATCCTTTGTTTTATTCTGTATTCCACAGGCACATTCTGATTGTAATGGCTGTGGCTCATGCCACCACCCTGATTGCTTACCTGGATGCCAGCAATGAAATACCGTACTCCCTGCCAGGACTGCAGTACTGGCCCTCTGATAAATGGACTATAGGACTTCCTCACATTGTTCTAAAGGGAACTCCCAAAACCAGAAAGCGATGCTGATAGAAGTGTAGTCGATTGCACATAGCAAAACTCTGCTGCCTTTTATTTCTGTACAACTTTTGCACAGAATGGTGTTTAAAAAAATAGGGATCCACGAACAAATCTTCATCTGGTAAAACTATGGTATTACAACAACTAGCATTAAGTAAGAACTACAAATGATTTCTCTGTGCAGTCAGCATAATTAAGGCATTAAATATATAGAGTAAAACTGACACCAGCTGTCATGGATATTTTTACTATTTTATTACATATTATTATTATCATTATTTAGAAAAGTGTCTATTAGAGTAGTATTTTGAAATTTTAGGTTTATGAATTATTTATATAAGTGAATTAAATACTTTTTCATCAATTGTATTTCAGTAACAAAGAATGTGATCATTACATGTTTTTGTGCAATCCATTATGTGCTAAATACACTGATTAACCAAAAAAGTGTAATTATTTTTAAAAGATATTGAAAAATTGTTTTAATTGTGATGTTTTTTATTCATAATTTGTGGAAGTTTGCTTGCACATTCATTTAGAAATCGAATGTATTCCTTTTTAATAAATTGAATTTATTACAAGATTTTTCTGGTCATAGAAAAAAGTTTTTAGTTTTTTTGTGTGCTCTCAGTGATTGCTCATTATATTACTTTTGCTGCCATCTTTCTTTCACTTTGTGCTACCTGAAATCTTTGCATTTTAGCACTTAATCAAAACATCAGTGGGTTTTTTTTGTGTGGCTTTTGATCTTTTTGTTTGACTTTAAATTAGTTTCGTTATCATTTGCAAAAATGGCAATGAATGCTATCTCTGTTTACCAATTTTGTTCATTTTTACTTGATCGATTTAATGCACTACGCATGCTCCGGAGGCATATGTGAATTACAACAGCAACACTTGAATAATAAAAACTTTTTTAAAGTTTTTTGTACCCTTTTTTAAATTTTCATCAGGTCTAATTGTTTAGATTTGTTTTTGTAAGTAAGTACATCACTTTAGTTCATTTTGCAATGGAAATATTCTTTAATTTAAGTTGATGTGTTTCACAGTCAGACATTTCATGTTACCACACCGACGGCTCCAATGGTGTGTTTGACATCATGAAACATTGTGATGAGACTTTGATGCAGCATTGCCAGCAAACATTTTTGCAGCATTTCTGTTGAAGATGTTTGAGCATTGTTACAAACTGCAATATATAATAAAGTCTATCTCAATATTTTCAATATCTCTGAAGAACTACACACCTGCAAAATGTATGACGTCCAGGAATTACATCAATATATGAAGCATCCTAATGTGATACTGTAAAAAAATAATTATATATATATATATATATATATATATATATATATATATATATATAATATATATATGTCATGATTTGGTGCTTAGGTTTTGTCATGTTCTGTTTTCCCTGTCAGTTTCACCATGTTCAGGTTAATCATCCACAGCTGTTTTCATTTAGTTAATCAACCTCAGTGTATTTAAGTTTCTGGTTTTTCAGTTTCTCATTGTCAGGTCATCTGCTCATTTATGTTCTGTCACCTCACTGGTGACTTTCTCTTGGTTTTGTCCTGTTTAAGTTGATTTAGTAAACGTTTATGTTTCTGCCACCAAGCCGTGTCTCCTGCATTTGGGTCCTCCACCACCATCCCTGACTATATATATATATATATATAAAATCAAACTTTAAAGTTTAAATTCTTTATTTACACAATACATAACACAACACGGTACAATTAAAAATGTTAGTAATTAAATTTTATTTATTTAAATCCTTCAGCAGTTGAAAGTTTACCAAACTTCATTGTAATCTTTGAAAGATTTTTAGCTAGGCATATATTTATAAATAAAAAAATATTTAATATGAAATGAAAATACATTGTAAATGGAATCTTGCTCTGTCATATTGATCTGGGAATGCTTTGATTTTTCATAAAGCTCAAGCATCTCTTTATTTTTTTGTTTTTTGTCCGGTAACTTTATCGATTTCTGCTGGAAGTTGTACTATTTTTTTAAAAAAGTGGCAAATTGTTGAATTTATTTTTGGTACATTTTTCGTTTCAAGTTTAGGAACTAACAAGTTTTCATTAGTATCCATTGTCAATGAAGATCTTTTCGAGGTTTTATCCTGGTATGATGTGTCTCCCTATCACTACGGCAACCAAATGATGAAGCCCATCGCCCTACAGAACAGGAGTCTTGCAGCACATTAAGCTGCTGCTTAATGTGACAGAGAAACAAAGTTTTACAAATTTACATTTTTAGCATCTCAACATGAATTGGCAATTTAGGACATAGTCAGAGGAAAAGATTGGGAAAGTCATAAACAGATTTCAGTGATTGATCCATTGTGTATTGCAACTCAATAACAAGATACAAATTAAGTAACTTTTTCAGGATCTGACTTCATTTTTGTAATTTGGCATTTTGTTTGAATTTTTTAAACATAGAATTGTGCGCTTTAGTTAGATTATTTTGGATTAAATTGTCTACTTGTGACATAAGTAGAATGGAGCCCACAAAATCTGAAATAGTCTGGTAAAATGTATGCAAAAAGCAAAGGGAAAACGTTGGGTTTTTATTTTGGGTTCCCTAAAAACATATTTTATGTAGATTGGAATTGTAACTGTCTTACTCTCAGTAAACGCAAAAATAGTCTATGGGGGTTGAATAATGCCAAAGTAACAGCTAAATTCCAAAAGAGCTTAAAACAGTAATTGCCAAAAATGGCCAAAAGCAGCCAGCATGTTGCTTAACTTTTAACTAAATGCCAAATTATCTTAAAAACCATAGTAGATAGCAAAACAGCCAAAAGAAAATGACTTGTAAGAAGTTTATGTTTAAATTGGTATTAACACTAGTTTAGCTGGAAGGAGACATGTTTGTTTGACTTTAAAATAAATAAATAAAAACTATGTAAAACAGCACACAGACAAAATTTTATAAATGTCAAACACAATTTACCAGTTAATTTGAGAAAATATTATGTGAAGTTCTATGGTTTGTCACTAGAAGGCAGCATCACGCTGAATGTTAAATACAGTGTACAGTGTAATTGTTTAACATCAAACTTTTTTTTCTCATGCAGGAAAATAGATTTAACCCAAAAATTACATACTTACTGCAACCTTGGTGGTTTGTATTTTTTCTTTTTGATTTTTTTTTTTTTTTTGCATAGTTGCACAATAACAGGCCAATGGGTGTGGACAAGCATGATAAAACCATAAAACCTGAATTTATTTCTTTCATTGAAGACAAAAACGCTTAACAACATTTCTAGTTTGTGGGATAATTGAAATTTTGTTTACTTTATTCTCTGGCTGACAGAGTGGTAAGGTTGGGAAATATTTTTTTATTAAAATGCACAGAAATTGTCTTGTATCCTTTATGATGTAATGCAAAAAAGTTATTATCCCGTAAGAAAATATTTAAATTCTCAGCTAAGGTTTTATAATAGTATTATAAATAAAAAATAAAGATAAAAACACATAATTCAAGATAAACTGCAAATTACTACACATAAATCAGAAAAATTCAGAGTCCGGTGATTGAAAGAAAAGGATCTGCATGTGTGGAAGAGCAGCATATAAATTACAATCATATTTTAATTAGTTGTCCCTTTTGTTTTTAAAAAGTATTAAAGATCTTTATCAAATTGTTCCTTTCCTTTCTCTGGCTTGAAGATTAAAACTAACAAATCGCAGCTGCTAGTGAAACTTGTAAAATAAAAAAAAGGAAAAACCAGAGCAAAACTACTATTCCCCTCACAGCAGTGGACCTAAAGAGGTATTTAAAAGAGGAGGCATGGTTGACCTTCATTTTAACATTTTTGAACATGAATTACTCTCTAAAATGAACTCCAAAGTAGTTCTCCATCCAGAACCACAGTATTTTCCTAATATTTTTCTCCCAATTTAATCACCTAAATTCCCTTTCCTCCTTAGTGAAACTATTTTACAACTTCCTAAAGCTGGCAAGTTAATTAATGAGGGGTTTCTCTTGTTAACATTTATGGAAAATCTACAAGAGAACAGAAGATTTAATCTCTTTCCGACCCTAGCCAGGTGTTCAAAAGGGAAACCAAGCATAAGCTGTAGCAGTGTAACACTTTACAAACAACACTTTTTTGGACGACTTTAGTTTTTTTATGCACACAAATAATATGCAATAGCCATGATGTCTGAAACGACATTGCATAACCAAAATGCTGAACCCCGCTTTGTCTCAATCACAATAGAAATGGCCAAAAAATATACTAAGATTCCCCAGTACTACTAACACAGTTGTGACGCATTTAGATTTACATTTTTTTCCTGTTATTATGCATCTATGATCTGTGTAGGAAGTCACAATTTTATTAAAATTCATTATAAGGGTGACGGTGGCTCAGGTGGTAGAGCAGGTCGGCCAATGATCGAAGGATAGGTGGTTTGATCCTCTCTCCCGCCGGCCTACCGTTGTTGTGTCCTTGGGCAAGACATTTAACTCTACTTGCCTCCAGTGTGGCTCCTCTGGCGTGTGAATGTGCGTGAATGTCCTGGTGATGGACAGAGGCGCCGTAAGTGTGTACTGGCAGCCAACCCTCTGTCAGTCTGCTCCAGGGCAGCTGTGGTTACAAGTATGAATAAGGTATGAATGAATAATGGGTATTCATTGAAAGTGCTTTGAGCATCTGGAAAAGCGCAGATAAATCTAATCCATTATTATTACCAAAATAAGTTTAAAATTACATCATTGAAGTCTGACATCTCCGTTTGCTTCTAACCATAATTGAGAAGTAGGTCAATTGAGGGCAACTGAAAGAAGGCAAGCTGCAACAGATGGTGACCTTTTATCCCATAGCAGAGATTCAGAAATCTCACATCAAAGTTTAAGGTCATCTTGACACTTGACCGCTATGGACCCTGAATCAGGAGCCTTGGAAAGAGATGTTTTAATTGGAGGTTTGATTCTCAGAGAAAATGTGGTAAAAGGTATTAAAATTTTGCATTTTGTCATTAATTACACAAAACTGCTGTTGGGAATTAGATTTTCACAATGCATATCAACTTTTCCCATAATATCCAACTGCTTACGAGATCATTTGTATTTCTTAATCCACCAAAAAAAATACAATTCCCAGATCACAACCACTCCATATTTGATATAATTGTGAAGTCCCAATGAACCTGTAATAGATACCAAAAGGAATTAATTGAGTAGTATGGAGTGCTTGTTGAAGAGTATTCATGTTTAGAAGTATTCTGTATGGAGGATATCTTTGCATTGCTGGTAGAGGATTACACAATAACAGTTAACTTTTGAGATACCATTGGAAATTGTTTAATTGCTGCAATTTGTAACATTTAATTGTCTTTTTTGTTCCATTACAGTTGAATGATAAAAAACGTTTTTTTATTAAGTTTAGTCTCAGTTTCTGCAAAATCTGTTTAAAAAAAAAGGCCCTGTTTTTGTTACAAAATTGTTGTTTTTAGCTATTTTTCTTTCACAACTTTTACAATTATTACTAGAGAAGCAATACAACATCAATTTTGTGATTAAAAATTTTCCTCTGAGTTATGGGCATAGAATAAGGCTACTCTTATTTCTCATCATCTCTTTGTTTACACTCTCTCTCCCACTAGCTTACAGCCCCTCAAAACCCCAAGCTAATGTTAGCATTTCAGCAAAAATGGCAAGTAATATTGGCGCAATTGAGCCGTATAATTTTTTTGCCAGATGCCAGCTCGGATGAGGAAAATGAAGACATACATGGATCTATTTATCTATAAGTGGATGCATCAGAAATATGTAGCTTATGACTAGCTAATGTAGAACCTTTGTCTCACCTGCAAGCGTTTTCCAACAGCGTTCTCACCTGATTTACAACAATTCAAATAAAGAAATACAAAACAGATTAATTTAATGCTCAATTTTCTTTAAATATGTCCTCCATCAAGAGAAAATTACTATAAGAAATGTTAAAAAGACCAAAATCATAGTTTTCCTCTGATTGAGTAACATGAGTTTACTTTAAAATTTTAAAACAAGCCTAAAATAGTGCAGCTACATGATACAAAGTGCCTCAAATTGTATTCATTGAGAGTTTACAGAAATATTACATTTAAATTATCAGAGAATATTTTTGCATGCTTCAAACTGATTGAATAAAATACAAAATTCGTTGTTAAAATAATTACATTGGTATCAGTCGCACTCATTTTAACAGCACAAACAAATCCTTAAAAAAAAAATCAATTAACACAATGCACATTTTATAATTGAAACTGAGCCCCTGCCATTGGGACATGCTGGCTGTCACTCGAGAAAACCCACCAGAAAATACTTTATTGTATTTGCAGCTCCGCTGTTGACCCGCCCTCTTCACGTTCTGATTGGCTGTCTTCAATACAACTTGAATTTCTTGTTCAGCGATTGGCTGAAAGAGCTTTCTGTTTTGGTCGCCTGCCAGCAGTCGTCTGGAAGGGGAGGGGAGCCGTCTGTCTTCCGCTTCTGGGCTGGATTGACACACAATGAGGAGCAGAGGCAGGGGAGACCCTCCACGAACACCGCTGTAAATAAATACAACAATCACTGAGGCTACAGAAACATGGAGAACCAGGTACTGCGACTTTTGCGTCTTCTTGTGAAACCTAAACTTTTCACCTTGGAAATGGAAGAAGTGAAACAGAGGGCAAGAACGGGTCTTTCTTTTTCTGTTAGCAAGAAGAAAA
Source organism: Oryzias javanicus (assembly GCA_003999625.1). Lineage (NCBI taxonomy): Eukaryota > Metazoa > Chordata > Actinopteri > Beloniformes > Adrianichthyidae > Oryzias > Oryzias javanicus. Next base: position 14,673,073 of record CM012440.1, read on the forward strand.
ATGCTCCTGCTGCTGCTGCTGCTAATGTACTTGTTTGGCTCCGGAGCTATGCTAGCTGGGCACTCATACATCGGTATTTACCGCTAGCTAGCTTCAGTTTACTACACCGTTCAGCACCGCTGCATAGCTGTGGCCGCAGCAGTGCACACAAAGGGATCCACACCTGAGCTTTACTCTGTTCTAGTGTGTTTTAGTTATTTTACAATATTCGTTTGGATTTTGTTCCAGATGAGAAATTTAAATTTAGATTTGGTGTAGCTAGGCTAAGCTAATTTATGTCTCTACGCCGGCCGTTGGCTAAATGCTAAGGAGCAGCTACAAGGCGCCGGGGAAAAGATTTGTCCTCTCCAGGTTGGGCTGGTGAGGCGGGGTCTCCACTGTCTGTGGCCTGAAATCCGAAGGTCTAATGAAGCCGGGAAGCTTCAAAAAATGTTTGGAGCCTTTATCAATCTGGTGGAAGAATCAGAAAAGTTCATTTTGTGATGCACATCCCATGTGTTAAATTTTAAAGATTTATATTTTTACTCTATCCACAAATTCATGTTTAGTCATGTTTGATTTCATATCAGTTATTTAGTTTTATTTATTGAAAGTGTTTTATTTTGAAAATTTTCAATTTACCCCCAAGAAAACAACCACTAGTGTTTAAATGCATTAAGTTAGCTTCAAAAAGCTATATTTCTTTTTTTTAATCAAGACGTGATTAACAAGAAAAACGAGCATTTTATGGTTATGACCGTATTCGCCTCCTGCCCACAGGTAATAGTCTATGAAGTTTGGAAATAGTTGTAAAAAATACATTACATTCAAATAAAAATATTTAAGACATGTGTCCCAGGCCACAGTTGTAAATAAGAATGCTGTTCTTAATCTGTCCTGCCTGGTTAAATAAAGGTTAAATAAAGCAAATAAAAATATATCACTCAAATGAAGGAGTTGCTCGAATTAGCATCAAAAAGGTTTAGGTAGGAGACACATGTAACTGTAATCTAAACTAATATTAGAACAAGATCAACATGACCTGTTTTGAGATGCAAATATTTGTTTGACACCTAAATGTCACATTCAGCTTTGGTTCTCGGACTGTCCCAGTGCTCACCTCACTTAACTGCACCACACCATAACAGTGTTTGACTGCTCCTCCTTTTGTTTGGGGTTAAAAGATTACAGTTTGTGGTCCCATTAGCACGGCTTTTAAAATAGTTTTGGATTATGCTGCCCTTATTGATGAATGTAAACTTCCTAATTTAAAGGTTTATTGGTGAGTTGTTGGAAGACGTGGCATTTGGCTTAAATTTGTTTGGCTAGTACATTTGTGTTACCTTTTTTGACACACTGAATAGTGTCTTTCCAAACATGGCGTTTTGTCTGTGATAAGTGAATATAAACTGCTTCGTTGAGATTTTTACTTGGTTATGGATGCTTTTGTTACTTTTATTTTTCAGAAATGCGTGTTTGTTTCGGCATACCTTCATTGTTGTTCTTATTCATTTGTAATTTCTGTCATTTATTAACATGAGCAAAGTGCATGAAAGGTCACAACAATAATATACCAAACCTTCATGATTTTAAATCTTCTATCCTGTTTTGTGTTTATTGAAAGTAAGCTGAAAAAATGTCTCTCAGCTCAACCCATTTCTCTGTTGTTCAATCATTGAAAAGGATAAAAATTGTTTACTAAAATAGCCAGGAATTTTAAGACTGAGTTAATTTTTAATCCTCCCTCATTGTCATCGTCATATGATATTGGTATCACCCTGTGTTTTTGTTTAATGTTGCATGGAGTTTCCAGCTATTTATAGAATTGAATTATGTCTGACATAGTTTGGATTAAAATTCTCAGGGATTGAAGTTTTTCTGTCCTTGCCTTTGTCTTTTTACTAGGTTGAAAGTATCCCCTTGTAGTAAATTTTTTGCTACAGCCATTTTATCCCGTAATGATGTTTTTTTTTTTTTTTTTGTCAAACAAATAAAAAAAAAAAAAAAGAAAAGCAAAATTACTTATGGATTATTGTAACCTATATTTTTGGGACTGGTGGCTGCAAGCATATGAGGATATCACCTGTTATATTTAACTAACAAATATAATATTTTCTACAAATCAAAGGATTCAAAATTTGTCCATGTTTAATTGTTTAATTGTGGAAAATAATAATTACTAATCCAATCTTGATTTTCAATTTTTAGATTATGTGTCTGTATTTCTACTTTCACTTTGCCCTCGGCGACCACTTCCAATCATGTAAACATGTCCAAAACTCTTGTGATCACCATTTTTGGGCTCAGTTTACAAAACATGCTGTCATTGTGCTTTGAAAGTTAAACCAGGTTGAACTTTAGCCAATCAGGGACTCCGATATGGTGGTGACATATGGATGCGTTTTTTTTTTTTTTTTCATTTACAAACAATTTGAGAATTGATTATGAAGGAGAAATGAATAATGAATGTTTCTTACTGGGCATTATTATTGGACATCAAGTCAGTCGTATATCAGAGTAGAGCTGTGAAAGAAAAAGTCTGAAGTAAAATTAGCTTTGCACTTGTTTTGACTTTTCACACCAAGTCTCTTCCAAATGTAGGTGGTGAACATGTGCTATTAAACAGTAGTAAAATAAAAAAGAAGATGTCCCTCTCTGCTTGACAAAACTCACATTCAAGAACGCTTGTCACATGCCCGGTCTGAACGTAGCATAAGAAACAAATGCCAAATGTAAACAAGTTCTTAGAATTTAACCTCTATAGTGTCAGATGTTTTGCACATGGTGGCTGGGATTTGCAAATGATTTATTTCGAGTCCTTCTGGCTTTTACTTATCATGCTTTTATCATTTCTGGTATTGAACCTCAGTTCCTCAATGGTTTATTGTTATCCTGATTCTTTTTTTTTTTTATGTTTTCCTATCTGATCTTGTGGACTCCTAGCGAGGAGGAGGTGGTGGTAGTGGTGGGGGTTGCTGACGCTCAGACTGGCCGTTCAGTGAGGGTGTGGCGTTGTGTGAAGTTTAAGGACATTACAGTCACAGAGTGCCAGGCGGGGAGGTGTGTGTGCTTATCTGTATGTGTCTGCGAGCTGCAGAGTGCCAGACCAGCTCATCTCAGCCCCATTGCCTCTAATCCTCACCCCCCCACGCCGTCCCAGCTCACGAGCTGCTCTTTGCTACGGCCAAATTCCCACATTCTTCAACCCTTCCCTCAACATAAAGTGCCCTGCTGTCCCTTACCTCCCCCCTGTTCCTTTTCTGTACTCGGTCTGCATAGCTTTTTCACTTACACACAAGCACAGTGTCATTTTCTTGGCCCACTACAGTCATTGTTCTTTGCAGACAGACGTAACCCAATAATGCGCTCCTCTTTGGGACAAACCTTTTGAGATTATTCGGCTCGGGTGGCTAATCACTTATTTCAATACGGGATCGTCCTGACACCAGTCAAGCTTTGTGTCCGTTTAAGCCTTCTCCTCTAGAGTATCACATCCTCCAACTTCAAAAAAGAGATTGAAAGGGTTTGTTCAAAGTGGGATTGGAAAGCGCTAAATAATGGCCCCCTTAGATACATCTCACCACTTGATTCACTTTGATTTATTTCATATACCGCTATGGTTTACTGCTTTTCTTTGCCTCTTTTTGTCAGAAATTTTAAACTGACCAAACTAAAACAAAATAGCTTTTAGTTTATTATAAACAGTAAATCTGCTTTTTTTGTTATGTTAAGGAAGTATAAACGTAATTATTAGGAAATAAAAAGTCTCCTGCTGCTATTATTCATTTATTTTTATCATTAAAAAAACCTAAAGTATATGTTGATAAAATTTCTCATTCATTCAGTTGACGTCTTGAAGGAGAGTCATTCTTTTTTTTAAACGTTTCACCACTCATCCGTCTGACTGAAGAATCTATTTGTTTCTAATGTATTTAATGTATGATGTGTTTGTTTTTTTTTGTAGTGCACAGTGCAGGTGAAGCTTGAGTTGGACACAGAGCTCAGCTGAGAAAGAAAGTGACATCAGAGGGCTTCACCCATGACTGGATGGTGTTTGTTCGAGGGCCTGAGACCGGCGCCATTCAGCACTTTGTAGATAAGGTCGTCTTCCGCCTTCATGAGAGCTTCCCCAAACCCAAGAGAGGTGGGCAAATAATTAATAAAGCTATAGCTTTTTATATTTAGTTTCTACTCCTTCATATCTGCTTTTTTAAAGGGAGAGATTTTAATGAGAAAAGTTTTATTTCTTCTATTATGAGACATGAAGCATAGCTGTTCATTCTCAATATTTTTGAGCACTTCCACATACATTTAGAAATAAACCTGTTTTGTCAGATTATGCACAGTTGTTTTGTGTTTTTTTACATTTTGTGGTAGACATCAACAAATGATGGCATTTTTAATGTTTTAGTATATTTACCCTTTATGTAAAGCTCCACTTTTCTTAGCAATTTGTTGTATATATATTAATGTAGGGTAAATATTTTCCTTGTTGTGTTTTAAAGTGAACACAACTGCTAGCTACATGTTTAGCTGCTATGCTTCTGTGCTGAAGTGCTTTGATTTGTAGAATAACTGTATAAATCTTCCAACTGTTAATGAAAAACTGGTGTATTGTTTAGCTCAAAGCTTTTAAACTGTGATCCTGGATTTGTTACAGGTGTAAGATTTTTGTTTGTTTGTTTAGAAATATTGTCAGAGAAATCAGAGACTTTCCAAACATCTTAAAGGTGTTTCAGATTGATATCTCAGTGTGAAAAATATCACCTTGAAGACAAGCATCTCTTTTTAAATGCCTTTTTTTAGTGTAAAAAGCGTGTCCTCAAATGCTTTATGACTGTTTTTTAAGCAACTATTATGAAAGAATCTCATTAATCTCAATTGTTTTTGTGTCCAGTATGCAAGGAGCCTCCGTACAAAGTGGAGGAATCGGGCTACGCTGGCTTCCTCATGCCTATTGAGGTTTACTTCAAGAACAGGGTGAGAGCACACGGACACAAGTGGGAAAATGTCAGCGTTCTGAACGCTGAGCTGTGACTTTTTCCGTTGGGAAATCCTGCTTTATGGAACTTTTTAATGGAGTGTAGGACAAAGGAAGAATCTGTGCTAACCTTTACTGTGTAGCATTAATGACTGACTGATCACATGACTGGATGTGATCTTAAATAGCGAACATTCTTGTGATTTGGCTGTAATCCCAGACCTGTACCTGCTTCCGGTTGGATGGTAATTTATCAGTTGCTTTTAAGTTGATATTTTTTTTGTTTATTCTCGACTGCAAGACTGACACTTTTGTAATGTATGATACTAAAACTCCAAAAAAAGAGCTATATTTTTTTACCACTTACTCATTGCAATTCTGTTTGGATGCTGCAAACAGCACTGAAAGGTAAATCTCATCAATACATCATCACAACAGCAACAACACTTCACTGCTCATAAAATCTGTCATGAGGGAAAGAAAGCGTTTCCCTTCAATTGTCCCTTCTCTTCACAAATTTACGACTCATCCTAGGAATGTTTCTTATCAGTGTTCCGGCTCCGGCTATGTCGCTGTTTTTCACTGACCTCGTGGTTGGTAGTTCATTCATTCAGCTTTTTATCTGCGTACGTGGGGAGAGTTCCTGGGCAGTCGAGAAAGACAAACGGGTCGGTTTCAGTTGCCGCTCGAGGGGGACTTTAAACCGTCTTTTATCTCCTTCCCTTTTAGGAGGAGCCTAAAAGGGTTTGTTTCAACTACGACCTGTTCCTTAACTTGGAGGGCAACCCGCCTGTTAACCACCTGCGCTGTGAGAAGCTCACCTTCAACAACCCCACCAAAGAATTCAGGAAAAAGCTGATCAAAGCTGGAGGGGTGAGGCTGCAAACGGAGAGTTTAACATTAAAGCACCCATGATTATTGAGAGGTATTACATGTGAGGTTACAGGGCAGGCCAGGTTTGAAAAAGCTTTAAAGCCACAGCGTTTATAAAATGCAAGTGAGCTGTGATTAAGTAGTTTCTTCTGCAAACAAAGTTAAATTTTCTTTAACAGTGCAGTATTTGCACAATAAATAAAATCAGAATTAAAGTTTCTGATCTTTTATTTAACGAGACATTATTTATCTTTAAACACAATAACCGTTGTCTCTTTATTTACAGATTTTAGTGGTGCCTGAGGGAGCGGAAGCTGTTTCAAGGCCCAGTCCAGATTACCCGATGCTCCCCACCATTCCACTCTCCGCTTTCTCAGATCCTAAGAAAACCAAGACCTCTCATGTATCAAAGGTTAGATAAAAAAGACAGAATTCTCTTCTATCCTTTTTATGGTTTAGCTATGTTTTTTAAATTAAATCACAATTGGCAAACACTTCCAAGAACATCCTTGAATAAGACTTGAAAAGAGGCGCACTCGAGTCGGTAATTGTTACCAGCTGCTTTTATGCGTCCGTATGTCCACTAAAAGAGGGGAATTTAACCAGAAAAACAGGAAAAACATCCTGTTTTTTTTTACTTCGTTGGCCTGCCTGATAAAACGATATTCTTTAATCTTTTTAGCTTCATTGTTGACATTTTTCTACAAAATTAACATAATTCCAGTGAATTCTGAGGCAGAGAAAAGCAGAATACATATCATATTGGTGCAAAGTTGATATGAAAAGCCGCTTTTCTCTGCATCAGGATCAATCAATTCACGTTGATGGCAAAAATAGTTGAGGAGACTATTATTCGAGGGTTAATATGAGTCGAAGTGTGTGGTTTTCTAGCTTCTCTTATTTCCTGATATAGGTTGTTTTTTTTTTCCACATTTCTAAGTGTTTTCTCGATCCAACGCTTTTAATTTGCATTTAAGTTCCATGTATGTCGTCTAAAACTTGGTGGCGTGCATGTTATGCAAGCAAACAGTCCCACGCTCATATTGACTTTCTTTATCTTTGAAGTAAGCATGTGTGACTGGAGCTGCATGGATCATTCATGTGACCAATAACTGACTAAATCCAACAACTTCCACATAAGTAGAATGTGTATTTACACGTCTAGAATAAGCTCTGTTGTTGTTTTGAAAATGATTTGTCCCCATAATATATGTTTTATTTGCTGCCATTGATACTTTTTAAAAGCTTAAATATTGTTTGAGAGAGAGAAGAAAGAGCCAAAGGCTTTTCTAGTCCTGTTCCCGTTTCGTGGTCACAAGGTTAACAAAATGAAGTGTTTATTGTGCTAAATAAAAATCCCTGTAAACATGAGAACAAAAATTAAAAAAGGAGCAATAGCAGAAAAGACTACCGGTGTCTTTAAAAGCAGCTCTTCTCTTTGCCTGGGTTGACTGTTCTTGTTTTTGCCTCCTCAGGAACCCAGCAAAGATGGAAGTGGTGGAAGTAGTAAAGCACCCAAATCACACAAACTGACCAAGGAGCACCGCGAACGACCACGAAAAGACTCTGAGAGCAAAGCCATGTCGAAAGGAGAGGACAGAGATGGAAGCACCAAAAGTGGTCGCGATCCTTCCTCCTCCTCGTCCTCATCTTCAAAAAAACCGTCAGATATCAAAGCTAAAGATGACGTTAAGGTCCTGCCCAAGGCAGCTTTCAAGGAACCCAAGCTCACTCTGAAGGAGTCAAAAATGGAGGGCATGTCGCCCAAAGGAGGGGGGGCGGGCAGTGGTGGGGGAGGAGGAGGAGGTGGGGGGTCAGTGGAGTGCAAAGCTCCAGGGAAACGGCCCTCCACTGTCGAGTCTCCCAAACCTAGCACTAAGAAGCAGAAGAAAGGCAGCTCCGAGGGGCCGAAAGGACCCTCTGGTGGGGCCTTCACGGGTACCTCTCCACGCGTCTCCTCCTCATCCGCACCCAGCCAGTCCTACTCTGAGAAAAAACCTCCCAAGGACAAAAGTCGCTGGGCCAAAAGCAAAAACGACTCACAGGAGCTGAAGGAGTCCAAGAAACCCCCAGATTCAGAGGAGTCAAACTCAGAGGACGAAGCATCGTCAAAATCAGAGGTACGCTTTCAGCTGATTCTAACAGGAAGTTGTCAGCCATAAAAAATCATTACACGAAAAAACAATTTTCCCTTTTTTCCTGACAGTCTGCAGCTACAAGCCCCTCCAACTCCAGCTCCAGCTCTGACTCCAGTTCAGACTCAGACTTTGAGCCAGCACAAAAACAAGGACAAGGTACAGCGATCTCGGCTCTCTTTAACAGAGGAGTGTGTTGCATAATGACTGCTGAAAAGTCCCAAATCACTAGGAATAGACGGTTTGTTAAAGAAGGCAACCCAAAATGGGGTTGATGAAGCGTTTATGAAGAGTTAGATCCTGTAGTTTGAATCATCCTAGTTTGAAATAAAATCAATTATTCTCACTCAATGAGGGATTATTGGGAGAGTAATGTCTGCAATAAACTTCAACATTTTTACCTCTTTGAGCGTAGTCTTTGGTTGGAAATATTTAATTTAATTTTCCTTTTAGAAAAGGCTCTGTGTAGTTTTACTCCTGTATATTGGCTCCACCGTGACTGACATGAATCAAGTTATGATTGTTACATTTGAATGTGTATGAAATACAAAACAGTTAACTTTCAACGCATGTTTATTTTGTACATAGAGCCCGAAAACTGAAGTTTGAACACTGAAGCCTGAACTGCGCATTTAGGGCCGGTTTATACTTCACAGCGATAAGCATCCACAATTCGTTCATACTAATGTTGTCTGGTTTTGAACGCGTCCCTGATAACTGCGATGAACTTCCGGGTGGTGTTTATACTTTTCAAGGTACGCAATCTTCTCCAGCATTTATTCTTTATGACAAGCTGCTCACACACACTTGTGTCGTCTGCGAGTGTGCAGGCATGTGGCAGAGAAGGAAGTGCTGTGTTACTAAACAGAATAAGAAAATACAAAGGCAAAAAAATGTAAGTTACAAAAATAAAAGTGGCGAATTTCATTCTCTAATGCAGCAAGATACAAGATAAAAGACATATTTTCGAGTAACTGACTCTATTTTCTATCTAGGTGTCCTCTCTCTGTGCATGTAGCCTATATATTCAGTTAAGCTTTAACCATTATCAGACTTTTTTTTTTTTTTCTGGACAGAGTTTTACTCTAATCACTGAAATGAATTTAAGCTAAATGACGCGATTTACACGCAATTACACTACAGGCGTAAAATTCCAGTCGTGATTATTATTGCTAATAGTGGTTACTATTAGGTGTTAAATTCTGCAGCGACTGGTTCGATTCAGCTCTGATGGCCATGCGACCACTGTGACGCGAGCTAGTACAAATCGCTTGAAGGTTTAAACCCGGGTTTATTAAGACTTTTCATTAGAAGTGGTCGCTTGAGCATGCATTGCGCAGTGTGAACATAACTCAACAGTGTTCCCCTCTAACAGGCCCCCTGCGGTCCATGGTGGAGCTGATCCAGTCAGCAGAGTCGGATGATGATGACAGCAGCTCAGAAGAAGAGACGCCCACTAAAACCAACCCATCCAATTCTCGGTTAGTCTTTCTTTCGTGAAGGTTTGTGCAGATAGAACAGCAATGCACAGCTATAATCCTGGACGCACACAGAAGGTTTGTGTCTATGACCTCTCATTGACTCATCTCTAACACTTTCCAGAGTCAGCATGGACAGCGAAAGTGACAGCAGCGATGACCACCCGAGTCGAGACCCTGCTCCGCCCCCACAGAAACACAGCTCCTCTAACAACAAGGTGAGGCTCACTCGCCGAGTGACTTTGTGCTTAAAACCCTTAAATTTGTTTCATATTAACGTCTTATCTCTCTGTGCTGCAGGTTGTCAGAAAGAGTCCTGATTCTTCTTTCCGCTCAGAGAAGGTGATGAAGAAGGGATACGACAAGGTAGGAGGGGTAAATCAAACTTTTTATCCTAAACACTCACAAACATTCTGCCCTTCATCAGTAAGTGAGTGGATGAACCACAGCTGCTATATCCAACTATTTATTTTTTATTGATTTATAAAAAGAACAGGAGACAACCTCAAAGAATTAGCTTAGATTTGTCTTTTTTCCCAATTAAATTCTGCTGACCTGTAAATATTAGTGATTGCCTTGCAGTAAAGTCTATAACAAAAGCTGTATTGTTGCTATGACAGCACAGACTCAGAAAATTGCTTTATTATAGCTCCGATAGTCATACAAACACAGTTGCAGAATTAAAATTTCAAAAGGGCTTTGAGTTTCAGCAGAATGTAAAGACTTAGCACTTGTTACTAAAGAAATAAAACTCCTCCTGACCAGCAATTCGTTTCTCTAGTACAGTATAACTGATTTTCTCCTTTTCTTTTTTAGTTTGAATTGAATAAATTCCTTGAGAATCTAAATTGATTTTTTTTATTTTGAAAAAATCTGGTTTTTTTCACCATCTGGACAAAATAAACTGATTCCATTTATTATCCGTAAAGACCAGAGGTGAGTTCATCAGCACAATTAATATGTGGCATTTAAACAGTTTCTGCCTAAATTAAGATCTTTTGGCATTAAAATAAAAAAAGTAAATTATAATAATAATAGTTTTCTGAAAGTTGAAGCATAACAAGGATACAATCAAATAAAGTTGGACACAGTTTGGTTTTTCAGAAGACACTCAAGAGATTTGAATATTATATTTACTTTAGACTGAACTTTAATTTCCACGTCTTCCTAAAAATATTCCAACTTTTTAAGAAATTCTCAATACACCCTCCTTAAGAGACAAAAAAAACTTTTAGTATTATAAAATATTCCGACTTTTGGATTCGTGTTCATTTTATAAAACTCTAAATTTTGACGTGAAAATCTGTATTTGCCAGTTGTTACTGTCTTTCTTGGTTTTAGGCAGAGGTTATCAAACATTTTTAAGTAAGTTTAACTGTGTACATTTATAAACGAGCTGTTTCTTGGGCTTTATCTGAAATTTTTTTCTGTATAATAAACAGAAGTGGAGTAACATTAAAGAGCAAAGGAACAAACTCAAACCATAAAACAGCTTCGTTTAGGTTTTTTGGATTGTTCAGGTTGAAATTGTTTCTTTGCTTTTCTGTTCTGCTGAGCTTTGACCCCCAATGAATTTCTCCCACATGGCTGCTTTGCATTAGCAACAACAGCAGAAAATGGCTGAAAGGGAGGCCGACTGCTCCAGCACACACACTTGGGTCAAAAAGGCGAGTTTGGAAGTGACTCCTTTCTGCTGCACAAACGGCAACCTCTCATGGCACAAAACGTTCTTTTTCCTGTGTGTTGTAAGGAGCAGATGTTGTGCTGTACTGTACAACATTACTGATGCAGCATGCAGATTCTGTCCAGAAGGGCCACGACTTCAAAGAGGAAGTCTCATTTGATCTAAAGGATTTATTATTTGCAGTGGACGATTTTAACTTTAATTAAGGACAGTCTTTCCTTAGTTATGTGGTCTGCCTATGGTTTGGTGGTTTAAGAAAAAGATATATATTTACCAGTTTTTAATTTTTATTTTTTATCTAAAGAAAACTAAGCATAAAATTGTGTCTCTGAGTATTTATTTATTCAAATCGTTGTGAATCAGGAGCAGAGGAAAAAATGCAATTTGAAAAAACTTGTAAATCTGATGTACAAGTTACTCCGGTAGCCCTCGAGCTCCCTGCTCCGCTCAATTCTAACGCATTCACTTGTAGAAGACAAGACCCATATTTGTCTTCTTTTTCCTCATCCAAGCTGGAATTGGGCTCAAAACTATCCATCTGGGTATCCCCAATATTGCTCTGCATTTGTTGCACCGGTAATGTTAGGTCAGAGTTGATTGCTGCAATATTTCCAGCAGCTCTGCTGAAACGATGGTCCTAGAAATGACTTTTTTTTTTTTTTTGCCTAAAAGCAGTATAATCATAGATAAAAGACCACTAGGAACGCTTTTACAATAGATTAAAAAAATGGGAACACTGACTAGTTTAGCCACATTTTTTATATAAATAAGAAAATGGGAATTTATTTGTTCAAAGTCCTGGTTGTTGCTTGGTGATGTATAAACTTTCTTCACAGGATCAGCCAGAAAAGCCTCTAAAGCCTAGATTATAGTTTAATGATCAAAGTATGGAGTCTGCTCCAAATTTAGATTCATCTAATTAAACCTGTTGTGGCAGCTAACATGATCTTGGACTGTACAGGGACAAGCAGACAGAACAGAGGAACAGAACAAGAACAATGTCGCAGGGAATATCAGATTTAAAATGAGGAAGGATTCCTCCTCCTGCTGTAACCTCAAACTTCTACAGAGAAGAAATAACAAAACATCTGGCGAAACAAGAGGTGGATTC